>JAQFVV010000206.1:1337902-1937902 GCA_028023455.1 Epiperipatus broadwayi
ACTTAAGTGTTGGATACTCTGATAAATTTGTTAAAAGTATTTTATTTAATAGTAATATTTGTAAGGATATAAAGGTTAAAGAAAAACATGATTTTATTTCTTTGCCATTTAAATTGCCTTCTTATAAAATTGTGTGTGGAAATAGTAAATTGTTTGGAAATAAGAAAATTGCTTGGAAAAGGGGTGTTACATTGAATAATTTATTAAATAATACAAAAAAAGTTTTTGATAGAAAGACTATTCCTGGTGTAGTATATTTTATTCCTTGTTTATTTGTAAGAAGGTTTACATAGGTCAGAGTAGTTTGAGTTTAAATGAAAGATTAAAGGTTCATAAAAGTAGAGTTAAAAATAGATATCTTAGTTCTGCTTTGTATGTCCATAAAAAAAATACAGGTCACACTATTGATTTTGATGAAGCTAAGGTTGTCTTTTTTGAGAGAAATGAAATCAAAAGAAGAATTAAAGTCTTTATTATTGAAAATTTATTATTCTGAAGCAATTAACTTATTTAAGAGTTCTTTTAATATTAAGGGTGGATGGGAAGTGAATGGATTTGTGGGTAGATTTTAATATTATATATATTGTGCAGTTCTTTACACTTGAGAAGTCTGCTTGTAGCAGTAAAACCTTAGATTGTGTTTTAATATTATTTTTATGCTGGTCTTGTTTAATTTTGGATTTGGGGTAGTTTATATATATATTTAATAAATTTATAAAGAGATTACTCCCTGCTTAATTAGAGATTTGCCCCATAGATCTTACATATCTCCACTAATACAAATAGATTACTATATTTGATTCAGAATTATTTACAAATATACATGTATATTAGTTACCTTGAAACAAAGCTAAATGTAGTAAATTGTCTGACCCTAACTATGATCACTTATATGTACACATTCTCATGTGCATCTAGAATCAGTAAAAATATTAATTATATATGTTATTAATTGTTTTAATCTCATATGACAAACTATTTTAATAATATATAAATTCCATTTTATTCAAAAATAAAGATTAAATTGATGAAGGTATTGAAACCAATAAAGGATATGCATACACATATGCACTTTGCAATATAAAATAATTTAAATTTTTAATAATTAATTTTTTAATATATAGAGAGTAGATATGGACATGCATATATATATATATATATATATATATATATATATATATATATATATTGTGCCCTTTTGTATGGGTCACCATCTAATTTTGTGCTAATCTATTAAAAATTTTAAATTTAAGATATATTTGAATATGTGATGTTAATTTTGCTTATGGTACTATTTCAAAAGGTTTAATTAAAGCAATCTATGAGTATTTGATATGTGAAATTGTGCTGAAATTGAGAGAGACATTTTAATGATGATTATTATAATATATGGTTGGAAAAACTGGCCATAGTTAATACTGCATTAATATATTTAATAAGTAGGTATTTAAAACTAAAAGTGTTTAAAAGACAAGTTAAAATTAAATGCATATATTTATTGTTGATAAAATAATGTTATAAAAGAATATAAATATTTTTTAATTATTATAAATACTTAAATAGAAGATTAATATTTGATTTTAATAATATCGAATTATTAATTTAAAATCTGTTATATTATCTTATTTATTTTTAAAAAATATTTATTTTAAAAATGCAATTGTTAGTTATTTTTAGATTATGAGAAGCGTTTCTTTTGTTGTAAAAAAAAACAGATGTTAGTTAGATACGCACACACATGCTTGGAAGTTATCTAGTAAAATTGCAAAAAATATTTTAAAAATCATGTTATAAAATTTATAAGTAATATGTGAGCTATCACGAGATAAAATAAAGATAAATCAATGTAGAATATTAAATCTGATTTTTTAAAAGTATTGCTTTAAAAATATAACGTATAAAAAAGACTTAGTTTATTTTAAATAATCTTCTAAAAGTTAAAATTAAAATCAAGTAAGTAAGAATATTTTAAAAGAATGTTTAGTGGATTTAAATAAATGATAAGGATTATTTTAAAAATTTAATAATGTAATAAATATTAAATATTAAATAAGTCATTATTTATTTTTAATTTTGTGTTGTTGGTAAATATGTAAATAAGCCAGCAAGTTGATTGTTTAAATGTACCAATCAAATGGGAAGTTTCTTCCGGTATAAAAGCTTAGTTCAATTGTTAGGAGAGGACTCTGTGATTGATTTTTCAAGTTAATTGTGTTATTAAAAATAGCAAAGTAAATTTGATAGACGCTCTCAAAATCAATTTTAAAATTATAAGAGTGTCATTGTAAATAATTTATAAAAGTTTTAAATGATAGACATGCAGTGTTAATTTAATTTTTCCTTATCAATCGTCTCTATATTGAAGCTCAATTTACAAGCAAATGGTCATGGGAACATCATATATAGTGAAAATATATCGGAAACTTTATACTAGAAATATGACAAACGCTGGATTAGTTCGGAAAGTTACGAGATGGAGAAAAGTAGTATTTTGGACAGTATATAATTTTAAAAGCTAATTGCTATTGATTATTAAAAATAGATATTTTAAAGAATAAAATACTTCTTTATGAAGAAAGTATTTTTTTTTTGCAAGCTATAAATTTAAATATATATCTTAAGTAAAGATATTAGAAATAAAAGTAGTTTTATAAATACTTGCCTTGTTAAGTCTTTATGTTTAAAAAACTGTATGTTGACAATTTTAAAAGGCAAATAAATTGAGAGTATAATTAGCTAAAAGTCTTAATATAATAAAACTATTATATTAAAATAGTCTAAACGCTGGTTGTTTTAGAGGAAGAAGCTTATTCTTACCTGGATATTTTGTTAAGAAATGCGCAAGTAATATGTGGACGTCCAAGTCAATTAAAATAATTAAATGATAATTTTTCATAAACTATAGACTAATTTAGAAATAATAACTTTAAATAATTTTCGTTAAGGAACTGGATCCGGAGCCTATAAACTATTTTAATTTTATTTTATTTTTCTTGTGGGGAACTTTTATTTTATTTTAAAAGAACGTTATCATTTTATAAACTTTTAAAAACCACGTGATGGACCGGAAAACGGAAATGGTGTTTTAGTGAATGTGTACCTAGGATTAAAGAACTATTATGGTGAAAAGAAGACATCGCTGGAGTTGCGTAATATGAATTCTGTTTTATTTATCTAACATAAAAAATTAAATATTATTAATTTATTAAAAATAAGGTAGGTACATTTCTTAAAATAATAACTAAAAATAATATAATAATTAATTATATAAGTTTATTTTATAATTAATATAACACGTAATATGTTAAAGAATGATTGTGAGTGTAAATGTGAATTATTTTATGAAGCTGTAATTCCGAAGAATATTGGAAGATGGACTATACATTAAATCATTGCTTATGGTAAAAATTTTATAATAATAATAATTTTGATGTATTTAATATGTTTTCTTTAGATCAACCAAATGATATGTTATTGTTGAATGAATGTATAAATATTTTAAAAAATACACACACATTATATTGGCAGTGACAGTTTTATTTAAATATGCATAATTTGAATTTATGATATAAATACGATGCAACATTACATAAGAAGCTTAGAAATAATTATATGATTCTTTCGTAAATAAATTTTAGTATTTTGTTTATGTTATAGTATTGGAATTATATTTGTTATTCATAGGTAATTATTTTATTGCAAGTTAGAAAGAGATTTTAAAAGTCTATATTTTATTTTATTTTATTGGATAAATTAAGTTAAGTTTTATGTAGAAGTTTATATTTGAGTTGAAGATTTACCGAATATAGATGATGAAGTATAAATAGTTTGGATAATTATTATTTATTTAAATTTGATGATTGTATTTCCGGAAAGTTTAAATAAGTTTTAGAGGATGTTTTTTTGTAGATAGAAGGTTATTAAGAAGGAGTAGAATAACACATAAAGTAAAGTAATAATTTTACATAGAAAAGAATCATAAAATTTATCTAATATAATACTTTATGAATTTGAAATTAATGAATAATTTAAGTATTATTATTTAACAGTACATATATGTAATGCATATTTAATAAAACATGTAGCATAAATTGCATTAAGTGAAATATAAAATTATAATCAATTATTTGTTATTACATTATAAAGATACATTAGTTTCTATATTATGCTATTAGAGTAATGCTGATATTAAAGTGAACACATACTAGTACATGATGAAATGAATAACAGTAATACTTAAGTGATGTAGCAATTTAATTAGCAAAGTTTAATTGTTTACATATGCTACATAAATATTGTTTACATAAATTTTTCTGTGTAATAATTGAAGTTTACTGATGCTTGTTTAAAGTCTAAGTTTTGGAAACATACTTCAGTGTTATTAGTACAGCATTTTAAAGAATGTATAATTACTTATTGGGAGTATGAGTTAATAACAGTGTAAACATATTGTATTATTATTTTCTTATTTTTATTTTCTTTGTTTTCCTAATTTTGAACTGTAAATATTGTAAATAAATTCTTAGTTGAAGTTAATGTAAATAAACTTGTTTAATTTGTTTTAAAAGTGTGTCGAGTTCATTATTTTACACCACAGCATTTGACAACAGATAATTTGAATAAACATAATATTTGCACAATATGAATTATTATTATTATTTAGAAATAAACACAATATTTTCTTGATATCATTTTATAAGAATTGATTGATATTAACATATAATATTATTATGGTCATAAGGTAATTATAATGCACATTATAAGAGTACAATATTATTTATTGCCACAGATTATTGAATTATAAGATTTTGATCTATTCCAGAATTAAGATACTATATGAAAATAAAGGATATACGTATGATTATTTATTTAATAATTGATGATATAACAGAAATAGATAAAATTAAGTTATACTCTAAGACTAGTATTGTATATTATTATTAGAATAAGTTAGGTGTATTTAGGTTTGATATAAAATCCCTTATCATACTTATTTACATGGATTATTATTACTTTAAGATAATTAGAAGAGCCTGAGATTATTTAATTATATAAAAATTAAAAGTTGAGATTTATTTTATTATTATTAAAGATAATTTATTTTATTTAAAAGCCATAAGAATGCTGTAGATGTAGTAGTAAGTTAATAAGGAGGTAATAGTATTCTTATGCCATTGAGACAATGTCTTGGGAGATATTGACTCAATGTAAATCTACTTATTGCTTTGTAACTTTACTTCACAGTCTCATGATTTTAATAAATACTTATTTAATTAGTACATACTATAGAAATATATTGATTTTGATAATTAATAATAAATTTAATTCGAATATGATAATATAAAAGTATATTAAAGATAGATATGCAAATTTTAATTAAGCATTATAATTTAATTGAGCTAGTTGTATTTCAAACTATATTATACATCGAGAAGTAAGGGTACAATATATATATATATATGTGTGTGTATATATATATAATATAAAAATAAATTCAATTATTAATTTTAATTTATTTACTACTTATATGAATAAGTTATTTTTAGTGATATATAAATAATTATTTTTATGTCTGCATATATAAAATACAGAAATATTGATTATTATATAAAAATTTGGGTCTTCATCTGTCATTTAACATAAAAATATACCTTAATCAATAGATATAATGTTTGACCATTCTCTATTTTTTAAATTATAAACCCAATCATGAGACTTTTACAAAAATTTGTATATGAAAAAATTTATATCCTCTCCTTAAAATCTATATTATAACTTCTTTTTTCTTGGCACTTTTAATTTTTCATTTTTTTGTTCTTCATTTTGAACTTGATATTATTTTTAATTCTTTTCTAATAGCAACTATTAGTTAATTTATTTACAATTATTTATGTTTTTTTAAATAAAATTAGGTTAAGAGAAATTTTCCTTTTTTTTTAACACGAAGCTAATTTTTATTGTATTTTTTTAATGTTGGACTTAATATTTAAATCATATGATATCTATATATTTATGTCTACTATAGTTTTTTGTTACCAATAAATTGTAAAATAGCTTGATATGTAGATTTAAGTATACTAATAAATTCTTCTATGAACAGTAGGTTCCTTCCACTTGTGTTTCTATAAGTATGTTAACCAACTTTATGTATAGAAATATTTTGGCTATATTGACCTCGTTTATAGACTGCCTTAAAGAAGTATCCTCATTAGATTTTTCTGATATGTAAATGATAATTATAATGTGTACTGATTAGCAGCCAAAATAATTGCTGGTGTTGCAACTGATTATTTTATGAAAAATGATATGTGGGGCAATATAATGAACACTAACAGAATAGCATCTATTTGCCATTCAAACTTTATAATTCATGAAGACCTGCAATAATAACTATCATCTTGGTTCTGGAAGCTCTTTAGTTAAAAAAAATCTCAGTATGTATCATATACCAAAAAATGTAAAACTTGATAAACAGAAGGATTAAAGTTAAGTATTTTTTAATCAGTAAAAATAATATTATATTATACAAAGTTGCTTTTATTACCTTAGATTCATCAAATTAATGCACATTAAAAAATAAATTCTTAAAGATTTTTTCTTAATTGCCCTTTAAATGTAAATATGTTGACACCAACTTTTATAATTTATATGTTTTTAAGAAAAAGTTCTTCATTTATACAAAAATAGTTATTTTTTTTATTGCACTAATAATTCATATTTGTGTTAGAATCACTATTAATTAAATAATGTGTTTGTATTAAACAGATTTTATTTAATTTTAAATAATTTACATCATAACATCAAAAAATATTATTACTTAATTAATGTGTAAGCCAATATAGACTTTTTTAATATCTGCATAAGTAATTTTTTATATGTTCATTTCTGTTTTTAATACATTTTGAATATAAAGGTTGTGATCCATTGATATGTTCATAAGAAGTCTATATTAACATATATACATAAGATATATATTTAGAGAAGTGTGGAAGTGCTATCCTAACTTATAAAACTTTTTCTAACCAAACATATATATCATTCATAGTAATACTTTATAAGACATGGTACACACTGATTAACATTTTAAATAACTGCTGTTGGAATTTTTATTGTAATGTACAACTTATTATCAACTTTCTGATTATATATATATATATATATATATATATATATATATATATATATATATATATATATATATATATATATATATATATATATATTGATAATGGAACCCACTACCCCAAAGATGATGATGCCAGATAAAACAAAATTGCTGGGTGCACCATACAACAATGTGAATATGACTAAGTAGTTGGATGAGTTGAATGAAATGTGTCAACCAACTTACAACAAGTCATATCCAAAATTTATGATTCAATGGCACATTTGGGTGCATCAGATGTTACAGAATCAGCAATGGCATATAACAAAGGGAGTGCATCTCACTACTGTCAGACCTACACCTTTGAATAGGATGCTACAGATGTCACAATGAAATGCCCAGTTTCATATCACATCTACTTTCAATATACTAACTTATAATTTACTAACTAAATTTCAATGTAACCTAGACCAGTGCATATTCATTACATCTCCCTTTTTAGGCACCATTACATCACAGAATTCAAACTCAGGGTGTTCTTGCAGTCAGCTCTCTTGAGGGATGAACTTACTCAATTATAAACCAAATATGCCTATATATAAGCATAGATATAGAAAGTTACTGATGATGATCATTTCTTTATAAGAGCAATATATAATGATGATGATGATCATCAAACCTTTAATGTTGTAAATGCACAATGATGATGGTGATGATCAAACATCTAGTGAAATAAATGCACAGTGATGACGGTGATGATTAAACAGATCAGATTGATTTAAACAACTTAATTTATTAACAACATATAAAATAAATATTTACAAGCAAAAATAATAAAGTAGATAAATATTTTGGTTATCAAGAATGTTTTTTCTATCAACTTGATGGCTTCATACAATAGAAACAAAATAATTTGAAGTATATTATATACAAAATTATATTATATAATTCATTAAATATATACATAAAACAAAAAAAGAAACGCAAAATGAAGTTTATTAATTCTAAAACTACCCCTTTAATGTAATTATTAAAATGATATTTTTAGGCTAGGGTAAATATATGCTAATTATAACTATTTTTTTACTATATATATATATATATTCAGCCCCACACCCATTTATTTGTGTAAGTCATAGTAGAAATTAGATACAAAGAATGACCTTTTACTAATTGTACATTCAGAAATAAAACAAAATTACAAGTAAATATTATTAAAACTGATTAGTAACAAAAAAAGTTTTGTTGTCCTAAAGTTTTGCCCTCGATGTTAAATATATATATATATAAAATCCTACTTGAGGTGAGGTCACCTTGATGGATTAATGTTGAATTCTAGAGAAATCTGAAATTTACTTTTATTAAAAAAAATAATACATATTAATTGAAGAGGATTACTCTTAAACACCCAATATAAAAAATTATAATATATAAATTTTCAAATAAACAAATGACAAAAGCAAAAAAAATAGTCACATGAATCAAAATAACATATATTTATCCTGAGCAAAACAATTTTATCTTCCACTGAAAGTTTACAGATTTAAATGTCAATCTCCGTGTATAATGCTCCTGTTTTCCAACTCTGTTAATATTCATACAGTTCATGCTGCTTGGTTAAAACAAACAGATCCAAATGATCTTTCCTGAATGTATATAAATCCATAGAAGATTGCTGTACACCAGTGTTCTATAAGACAGACATCTTGATGGAAAATTTTATAATTTCATAATGACATTGAAGTTAGCTTAGGAAAATCCCACAGCATTGGCTTTTACTCCAAATATATCATAATATTTCCTTTATTATAAACTATTTATAATATGGTTTAAGCATATATATATAAATAGCTTTTAAAGACAACAGTTAATTTTAGTAGTTTCAGATTTCCTTTGCATTATTTCTATTATAATGAATTTTAGCTTGAAGAATAAATTAAGTCACTTGTTCAATCCTGCTAATTATAAATTAAAGTTTAACTTCTTGAAACTACAAATATTAAAATTTTACTATTTTTTTAAACACTAAATAATTTTTTCTTTTTTTAAAAGAAATAAAAACTTAACTTTTCTGCTGTCAGTTCAATTCCAGATTTTTTTTAAGTCACGAATGCTACTCTGCTGTTGGTTCAATTATAGATTTTTTTCAGTAAAGAGAAATGCTGCTAGATTGTCACATGCTTGCTAAAAACCCTATTGTTACAACTTAATAAAAAAAATCAAATTATAAACATTATTATTATTTTTATTTTTATTTAATTTTCATTATTCCAAACTCGATCATTTAACAACAATTTTGACCTTATATAAATTTTAATCTTTAATAATGTCCATTCTATAAGTCAATCAATTAGTATTTTTAGTTAATGAAATTAAATGAATAAAAAAAACAATTAATTTCTACTAATAGACAAACAGATTAGTTTATATGCATATATATTTCATGTGTATAACAAATTTGTTTGCTTTCTCACAATAGACAAAAAAATTAATTTCTCACACATATCAGTCTATATGTATATACTACATTTGTATATGCAAGTATATACTATTTATTTGCCTACCACTTGGTCTAAATTCATAACATTGTAAAATAAATTGGGGCAGGTATGAAGACTAGTTGTAAGCCATCTATTACAATATATATATATATATAGGTAGTAGAAATCTTTACTATATCACCATTCTACAATATTGCAATTATTTTACATAATTACAAGTTAATTAATAGATACAAAATGGCCTTACTAATTACATTTTCCAACAATTTGATTTTAATCAGTGAGGAAGACTGAATTACAAATAATTAACCAATAACATTTTTTCCTACTATTATGCTATTCAAATTTCTAAAACTTCTAATGGTTTGAACCTAAGCCTATATGTGTGTATATATATATTGGTATTTTGTAATTCAACTATTTTTAATTTTCTTCTTTTCTGAGCAAATATAATATTTGATAATTAATAAATATACTCAAGAAAAGATAGTATTTTTTTAATATTTTTATGAATATATTCATTAATTAACAGATATTATACTTGTATTTTGTAAAAGGATCACATGGCTTTTTAATCTTAAAAGCAAAATGTATTGTTGCTAATCTAATATCAAAACTATACAGCTGTCTAATGAATTTCCTTATTTAAAATGCCTTAAAATATTTAATATTTTCAAACTATTAAATTGCTTAAATCATATAATAGAAGAAAACATGATCTCTAGTTTGATTGTTTGCAAATTCAAAATGGCCGCTGAGTGTGTACTATATCAGCACGTAAAATCTATTATCTTTTTATTTTCACATAAAATTCTCTAAAATGAAATGATAAATTAATTATTTTTGGTAAGTGGCTCTAAAAAAGAGTACAGTGGAATTCTGTTGTCAGTAAAAATTGTATATACAAGCTAAAAAGTTATGTGTCGTTTTGAATATCTATACACTAACTATAAATTTTTCAATGCAAGGATTTGCAGTTAGGATACTTTCTTTTTTTTCTTTTTTTGGAGGTAAAAAAATTTAGATCTCTATTTACATTGGATTTCGGCAAAAAATTCTAAACTTACTTGGAAACTCAGTTATCTAATTTTTTTTTTAATGTTTTACTTAAATTTGAACTTAATTACAGCAGACAGATATGATATCAAGAAAATCATGAAATCTATTATGAAATAAACACACAATTTTTAATTTGTCCGTTTTAATAATTACTGCATTGTTTTAAAATTTTGGAGTATCTCTTATTTATATAAAATAAACTGAAAGATAGATAAATATGTAAACAACCTGAGTGATGGGAAAAAATGTTTTTTTTTTTTTAATTTTTACTTTAATTATCTCTAAACTTATTTTCCTAGAAACCATTTTTATTTAATTTTTTAATTTGCATTTATATATAACAATAAGGCAATTGTTATTTAATTTATAATAACTGCTTGAATTATTTGTTTTAAATCATTTATTTAAAAGAAAATATTATTAACTAGATATTTTCATTAAATTATATTGTTTTATAAAAATTCTTTTTTTTTTTTTTTCAAATAATGTTACACACCCATAATTGAGTTGTGAAAAGGTTTCACCTGATATGGAGAAATATAAATCACGTTAAATGCCTCTGGAAGTGATAGAAGTAGACAGTGTGTGTACCTTGAATCATTAAAAAAGAAGATAAATTAAACTAATTCAGTTCAGATAAGGACAGGACACTGCACTTAGTCTATTTTAACCTCAGATAAATTACTTCATTCCTTTATTTGAAGTCATCTTTTATAGATTCTTTGCGTTTATATGGCGTTTTAAAAATAATATATTTCCTTTTGCATCTGCAACTACTTACGTGTATAAATCTGTATAGGTGTTAAATACTTTCAATAATTTAAATACATATGTAACCCATAAAATCATTGCGATATTTGGCACACTTCTTTAAGCATGTAATAAATCTTTTCCACAAGACCAATTTCTCTCACTATATATATATATATTATAAAAGATCTAGAAAGAGATCACATATGGGATGGATGGATGAAATAAGGATGCCTGTTGGTGTGATGTGGAGAAGAGAGACTATAAATCAAAGCAACTAAATCAAACATATAGAGACTTTCATCCTCCAATAGATCAATAAAGGCTGGAAATGATGATAATAATATGTATTATATGAGGTATAGTCTTCAGTCACCTGAACAAATACTCAGAAATGATGGTGTTTTAAATTTTTTGATGATCAGAAATACAGATATAATATTTAAATGTTGAATCTTCAATATTTATATTTTATAATAAGTCATGATAATTATCACATTTAAGATAACTGATATCTTTAGGACAACTAATACCCACCTTATACACCCATAAGTAGAAAAGTTTATAATTTGTGAGCAGATGTTTCACGTCTCTAATCGTTTGATTGTTGAAAGTTGCTTATGAAATACATGCATAGTGAAGGAGATTAGTTTGGAGAATTTTACATTGAATGATAGATAATTCAAGAGTTTTTAAATACATATAGAAATGTATCACAAATATAAAAGGTTTAAATTACAAACATTAAAGTTTGTGAATTTATGTATATGTATTAATTAATGAAGACTGCAGATGCAGTTATCAAATTTATTAAGTGAATTATATTTATAGTATACCTGAAGCAATTTTAAACTAACTATTACTTTAGATACTGCTTATGTATATAATTCTAAATTGCTTTATATAGAAACAAAATATAGATAATATAATTGCAACTACAAATCAATCAGAAAAAAAGAATTCTAAAACAAGGCTACATAAAACAAAGAATAATCTTAATTTAAGAATATTTGATGTCTTGCATATCCAAACAAGTAAGCATGATAAAAGTATATATTATTTTTGACCCATATTAATAGGAAAACAAAAAAAATACTATCTAGCTAAATATTAAAAAGAATCCAAATCAAAACTTATGGAAAAGCTAATCTTATTAATTTACTAAGTATTTCAAAACTAGGTATAATAATTTTAAACTCTTAGCTATTATATAAATCATCTCATGAAGTATAATTATGTAAAATTATATAATGTATATGAATTTAATTTATTATGCAAATTTTAAAAATTTTCTTTATAAAATCCAAATAATAAGTCAGATATACTACTATACACCCCAAAAAAGCAACAACTAAAGATTATACTAAATAACTTAATCGAATGAATATTACAAAACAGAACTAAATTATAATTAATAGAGAAAACTATCATATTCCTTTTTATTATTCTCTGACTGTATGTAGATTTTTATATATAGGTAATACATTTTACAGTAATTAAATCAGTATTTAAAGCAGAACTCTCTTAATTAAATTTTGAAACAACCTACTAGCCATTTAAGCTCTTTTTCCAAGTGCACTTTCAATGCTTCAGTATCAATTATGAGTACAGATTTTATGTAAAAGTGATATTCAAATTTCAATGTTTGATCATTTCAATATTATTATAACATTGATTCATTGCATTTTCTGAATACCCAGTCAGCTCTTTGGCTTTCTTTTCTTTTATCATTTCTCTCTTAGTAAATTATTTTTTCTTTTTCAGTTTCAACGTAATACTACATCTCATATTTCAGACATTAAATAAACTCAAAAGCATTTTTTTTCAAAATGTTTGATAACCATACATAACATTTGAATAATCCAATATTGAAATGTTATCTTCTATGATATTCAGTAAACAATTCTAACTTAAAAAGATTTTTTTCTGAGATAAATGTTATTCTAGCATATACTTCTTTAATAATGTTACATATGTTTAATTGTTAAACCACCAAAGATCCCAGTTTGTTACAAATCTATATGACTATTCAAGTGAATGATCTTGGATTGATAATCTACTTGTGTTTTCATTTTGAACTCTAGCTTTATAGTTAGCTAAAAAAGTAAAAGGTGGATGTTGGAGGGTTTCATTAGATTCTAAGATCTAGGAAGTGCTCTCAGATCCAAGACTCTTAACTGATGAAATCCAACTAGTCTGGAAATATTGGATGAGCAGACACTAGATACAAATATTATGCACAAACCTTTTTGCAACCATTGATTACTCTGACCTTACACTGGGTGGCACTACTATATGGAGAGTTTTGCCTCTGTGTATGTTTACTTACCTTGGATTTTTAATGAAATGGATGGCTGAAGAGTTAGAGAGTGGAGAAGATTGATGTTTGCCCATTAAAGTTTGAAGATTTGCTATCTTAATATAAACTGAGTACTGATTATATATATATATATATATATATATATATATATATATATATATATATATATATATATATATATATATATATATATATATATATATATATATATATATGTATGAGAGATTGTGATCTGGACCAACTTATGACTGCTGGTTCAGCACAAAATACAGATAATGGAGATTATTTATCTTTTTCATATTATGAGATCATGTGTATTAGTTGTACAAGATGGATTGGATAGATTTAGGGAGCTTGAAAGTCAGAGTTCAAGCCCCTTATAATTACATTAGGTTTAATATAGACAATATACATATATTTAAATATTACTTCAGTAATTATATTTTCCATCTTCACTTTTTAATATAATTATTTTTTAACAAAAATGAAAATGTTATAATTTGGTGTAACCTTAAATTATAGTAAAACTCTGGAAAACCCTTACTGGCACTGCAATCTGCATCAAGAGATTTCAGTAGTCAAAATTCATTTAGATAACTAATGACAAGACTTTTCAAAGAAAATTTAATGTTTCACTGTCACAATTAAAAAACATTTAGTTAAAGCTTTAGTTTTAACTATTGTACCTAGATGACAGAAACAGTCAGTATATCAAGGAAAAAGATAGATCTTTCATTATAAAAGCATACAAGTCTACACATGACCATTTTTTTTTACGGAGGCTTATAAATAAAATATTTTTTGTTAATGAGTTTTTTTTTTCTAAAATTATTAAATATTTATTTCTTATAAATTATATAAAAGTTTTGTTTGAATATAACTCGAATTTTAGGAGAAATTTTCTTGAAAAAAATATATATGACATTGCCAGAAGTAATCTTTGTCAATAATTTTATTGGTTTGTTTTGATATTGCTGAGATTATTTTTATTTTTAGGTTTTATGAGTTTCAAAAAATTATCTAAAATAAAACATTTGAAGAATACTAAGCATTTTCTTCACTAAATATATTTATTAGACTAAATGATAAAATGAAAAATCTTTATGGCAATATTATTATTTTTGTTTGGAAAGAAAAACTTATGCATGCAGTGAAATTTAAGTAAAACATAAAGATTTGATGCTATACCTTAAAGATAATCACAAAAAGTTGAACAAAGGGTCTATGAATATCTCTTAAATCAACATTTTTAACAGGATTATAATAATATACTACAGCTAAAAGATTTCATAATCATAATAATTAGTTTTACTATTTGTATGGTAGTGAAGTTTTTAATTGATCAGTTTTCATATATATGTATAGAATATTTAAATACAAGTATAATTAATATACTTGTAGTTTAGTTGTAATATAGGGGATTTGAACACAGACATTGAAGCTCCCTTCATCTGTCCACTCTATCCTATACAACCAATACACATGATCACATATATGAAAAAGATCAATGATCTCCAATATAAGTATTTTGTGCTGAATCACTACTCATCAGTTGATCCAGATCTTCATCTTTCACACATATATAATTGGTGCTCAGCTCATATTAAGATAGCAAATCTTCAAATTTAATGTTTGAAGATTTACCATCTTAATATGAGCTGAGCACCGATTATATATATATGTGTGTGTGCGTGCGTGTGTGAGAGAGATAATGATCTGGACCAACTGATGAGTACTGATTTCACACAAAATATGTATATTAGAGATCATTTATCTTTTTCATATATTTGTGATCATGTGTATTAGTTGTGTAGGATACAGTGGATAGCTGAAGGGAGCTTCAAAGTCTGTGTTCAAATCCCCTATATATATATATATACGTGTGTGTGTAAATATTAAATACATATAAATTAATGCCATATTAATGTATAGTAAAGTAAATGGATTTGAAATACACTTCTAAAAGCTTATGAATGAACAATACTCCTATATAAATAACTACATTTATTAATGTAGGAATGTTGTTTATTTATAACTCTCAAAATGTAACTTATTTTTATTAATTTATATATAAAAAAATACTAAAACTAATTTTACAATTATCAATATATCAATAAATAAATATATAAAAGCTATAGCCAGTTTATGAGTAACAATTTATAATTATAATTTTTTAAAAAAATCAAAAAATTTCATTAATGTCATATAACAGCATTTTCATATGAATGGTCAATTGTTCATAGTATGTGTATATTTACTCAATTATAAATAATTCATTATATTTATAAAATATGTTTCTTTGACACACACTCACACACCCTCCAAATCATTACCCAAATATAAAATCAAAACATTGTCAAAACAAAAACTTCTATTATAAGTTACTGGACATTCTGCAAACACAGATTTAAATCTATCCACAGAATAATGTCATTTTTATATAGTAGTTCTTGTTTATGAATTTTCGTTTTTAATGCATATTTTGACTTACTAATATAATATGATCCATATTACATGTGCTGATTTTCTCAATAGTATTTTTTTTATTAATAGCCAATCTATCTTTATTTGGTCAAACATTAAATGCAGCATCAAAATGAAAATAAACATCTGGTATAATTCTGCTATGCATTCTATTATTTTTGTACTTTCATGAAATCCATGCTTTCTTCCCATTATATTTATTTATCCATCTAAGTGTAAAGTTGTATAACATCTTCAAAATATTTTTTCTATTATATATATATATATATATATATATATATATATATATATATATATATATATATATATATATATATATATATATATATATATATATATATATATCATATTTCACAATTCATTAATATAAATTTCCAATATTGGATAATTGATTACTTTGGAATTTATATAACATTTTATTTCTAAATAAAACTTTTCTCATTTCAGTCAATTTGTGCATAATAAGAAGTTTTGAATGGAGTGTATAGTGACCAGGCTGTGGTTTTTGCCAGATTAAATGTTAATTCATATTTTTGTGAATATTCTTGTAATATCTTTTGGAGTTGCGGTATTTGTTTTTTTGATGTTAGGAATATGGTAACATCATCCATATAGGCGATGCATGTAGTGCGCTGTGTTGTGTCTGGTATCTCAATCCCAGTAAATGCATTTTGTATGCTTTTAATAAGGGGATTGATGTAAAATATAAACAATAGTGAACTAAGAAGGGATCCTTGGGATATAGATTTGGTGGGTGTGAAAGATGGTGAGTTTCTTCCATTTAAAGTTATATTGATCTCTCTGTTCAGAAGCAGGTTAGTAATTATATATAGATGTGTTCTAAAAATTTCTCTGCCTTTTAGAATTTTTAGAAGTGTGTATATATTGACTGAGTCAAATGCAGCTTCTGTGTCAAGCTGCATGACAATGGGTCTGTATTTTTTCCACTGTTTTACTGTGGCTAGAATTTCTTTGAAGAATAAGGCTGCTTCTGTTGTTGAAGAGTTTTTCTTTGCATATTGTCCTTCAGGGATAAGTGGCATTATATATGATTCAATTTCATCTTTAATAATTTTCTCCATAAATTTTGATCAGCAAAGGTCCCATAGATATTGGTCTGAGGTCTGTAATAGGTGGGATAATTGCTTTCTTTTTATTATAGAATACTATGGCTATTGGATAGACACCCTCCATGAGTTGAATTTGTTGCGCTAGATGGTTTGCTAACTGACACAAATATTTTGTTGTGAATTTACTTAGATGCTTTAATACAAACAATGGGACTCCAGGACTACCTGGATGGCAAGCGTTTCGAATAGTATTTAGTTTTGTTGTGAAGAGATCTTTTGTGAATGGGGTTTTTGTCTCTGGTGGGCCAAAAAGATTATGTGGTATTTTATATGGTTGTTTTTCTTGTAATTTCTCTTTAAAATATTCAAAAATTGGCATAATCATATTGTGTCCTGCATATGTTCCACTATTTGTATATAGTGCCATTGGCACTTTTACATCTGGTTGGTTCCCCAGTGGCCATCTTATATAATCTCTTGTCCAAGTGTGTGGCCTGGTTAGGCATACCTTGCTTTTCTTTATCTTCAGATAGCTTTTGAGTTCATCACATACTTTATTGTATGCATGTGTAAGCTTGAATATATACTGCTGGGTGCAGTGTGATGGGTTAATCATGATTATTCTCTGGTGTAACTGATTTGCTAGAGACTAAATTTTTGATGGTGGAGGGTTTTTTTTTGTTATATGATTGATGTTAAAGGACAACATTCCCATAAATGCTAGACATTTCTGGACCGGGTTCAAAGTCATATCTTTGATTTTGTTTAGCATTATGTAGGTCTCAGAGAACAGAAATTCAGGGGTTGATTCTGGGAGTAAAAACTCTTATTGTTCTTGTAAGTGGAAAGAGTGATATTTGAATATGGGCACAGTCAATTGTGATTATTTGAGCTGAGTGAGGAAGTTAGTTTTATTTCAATAAGATGGTGAAGCATTGGAGAATAAAAGCACAGATCAATAAGTGAAGAGAAGCGATTATTGTGGAAAGAGATGGCATCATCTGGCAAAAAACCTTGGCCACTCATTAGTGGTATGTTTATTCTGTGAAGCCAATGTTAGATAAATTCCTGATATTTTAAATTAAAATCTCCAATTAAGACGGTTGGGTTTGAAGTTGTAGCTAACCTTGAATTAATGTTTGCAATTATGGTATCTATTTTTTATCCTGTAAAGGCATATATACAAAAACCAGATTTATTGTTATGCTTTTTTGGTTGAAGGTTGCAATTAATAAGTTCATGTCAATGTGAATTATTTTGAACATTGTGAATGGGCAATTTCTAGCAATTATGAGTCCAGTGCCAGCTGAGGGAGAGGAAGAGTCTCTGGAGCATGCACAGAAACCTTCCATATTTAAATGTTTGGCTGGGTCAGTTTGTGATCCAGCATAAATTTTTGTCTCAAGTATACCAAGCAAGTGTGGTTGTACATCCTCGATCCAATGTTTTAACTTATTAATTTTTGAGGTTAAGTTCAAACCCCTGACATTGATTGCCGCAATTTTTATTTTCATTATATGTTTTTGGTTGAGATTTAAATATTAGGGTTGATCGGTGTTTCTTCCCATTCATTCTCATATTCCATTTCCAGATCTTCATCTGTTTCCACTGTAGTTGTATTGTTGTGATCAGAAAAGCTAAGGTTGGATTCTGTTTTGATTTTTTGGGCCCTCTATTTTTCTTTGGTGGGTGGTCTGGTCTTCTTTGTTCTATGTCAGCTTTGTTGATTTGAGGCATATTTGGGGTGATAGCTTCCATAATTTTCATTGTTGTATTATTTTTAATATTGAGTGTTTGGTGTGTTATATATATTTCTTCTTGATAACTATTACTGTGTGAGTTTATTTGTTTTTTTATTATCTCTTTTTCATCAGTATCTTTGGTAGGCTGACTTAGATTGTGTGCTGTTTTTTCCATTGCAGCCTCTTGAGGCAGTTGACTTTCTGTTTTTTTATCAGTGGGGGTTTGAATTCTATTGGTTGATTTTGTTGATAAATTCAGAATTTCAGGTGCTGGCAATGTGTGTGCAGTTTTTTTATTATTAAATTGCTGTTGATCTGTGGGTTTTCTATTAATTTTTTCCTGTTTATTAGTTGTTTTTGTTATCTGTTTTGTACTGTTTGATTCCGGTTGGTGAGATTCTGTTGGTTGATCTTCAGAGCTTGGTTGGTTTTTCTGGTTGATTTTGGTGTTGCAATCGATTGCTAAGTGTCCGGTTTCACCGCACGCAAAACATCTTGGCCTTAATCCTTTTATGTGAATGGTCAGTATTGCATTCTGGTCAATTATTTGTGTTGGAATATCCTCCAGGTTTACATTGTCATTCAGCTTTATTTTGAAATGAAAGTTGTTGCTATGGGGGTGTCGGATAAATAGATTTGTTTTATATAAATAGCTTTTCCAAATGACTGTATTAATTTTTGAAAATCCTGAATGGTATATCCGAAGTAAGTGTTTTTAATTATTCTGTTACAATAGTTTTGCAAGCTTTGATCGACTATTATTAGTGCGTAGCTTCCCAAAGTTTTTACTTTAGTTTGAAATGTTGCACGCTGATGTTCATCAAAAAACTGAATTGCAACGTATCGTGAGTTTGGATGCTCTCCAATACTAGAGACTGTATCCCACAATGCTGTTGCTGTCAGCTCTTCATAAAGAAGCTCTCTGGGGAATTTATAAAGTGTTAAATTCCTATCGGTGACAGCTAACACTAATGATCTCGGTGAAAAAAATTTTTGGAAAGTTGCGAATAATTTTTTTGGGATCGTGCTGTTGAAATTAACGCTTATTTTTTGCAGTTCATCTTGATTCCATATCACTGGGGGGGGGCTCTTCATTATTGTTTTCTATGAGGTTTAAATTATTTATGTCGGCTTGATTTACCTTCCTAAATCTTGCTATCTGTGTTAATGCTGGACTTTTTTTGATGCTGTGGAGCAGCTGGTTTATTTTTGTTACGTTCGTGTATGTTTTTGCGATAGTCGCAGTTTTCATTTTGTCGCCATTTGTTTGAGCGCAATTTATGTCATTTGCTTCTTGATGCGATGCCATGCTTGTTTATGATGTTAGAATTTATTTTTTGTTATGAACGACCGTATTACTTACTTTTTGCTAGAAAACAACTGTTCAGTAATCATCCATCACTGTCTTTATCTATCACAGATATATATCACAGTTTTTAAGTGTGAAAACGATTAGAATATGGGGGAAAAAAGATTATTAATAAGACCTTCATTCTTGATGACTTAGGCATACACGTGCATGTGCATTCTACACCTTACTGATTTTTATAATGGCTCAATAATGCTATGTTGAGTATAAAGGAAACTCTCAAACCCAAGCACAGTATAAAGACTTTATAAAGATAAGAGCAGCTGTCTTATCTTTAATCTAACTTCTGATTTACATAAGCCAATCTGAAGCATCTTGATTTGAAAGAGTGAAGATGTTCCTCTGTTCGTTTTTTACATTCATTACTTTCTTACACATGTTAACATTTATGAAATCTTTCCATTTACTATGTATTGATATTGCAAATTAATAGAAATTATGTAACATTCAAATTTATTTATTATGCATGTAGATTGTATGAAGTTAAAAAGAAAGCATTTCATCTTTTTAGCATATGTACTCTACTGATTTTTATAATAGCTTAATAATATAAAAATCAATAAGGCACATATGTTAAAAAGATGAAATGCTTTCTTTTTAATTTCTATACATTATAAATATATCATTATCTATTGTTATTTTTACTAATAATGTTATTAACTTTACTACATTTGTACTAATGTTTATATTTACTATCTTATTTTTAATGATAAATTATAACAAAATTTATTTCTTACCATTGATGATAAAATTTTTAATGCATGTTGAATTGATAATTTTTAATTAATTCTATTTTGGCATTTTTGAAGGAAATCTCCCTTTTGATAATGTAATTATTAATTTTCATACATCTTTTATTTATCTATACGTAATGATTTTTAAATGGGGGAGGGGATAACAACGTGAATTATTTTTATTAAATAATTATTAATATGTTTTATTATTTAAATATTATTGCAAGCAGTAATTTACAAATATATAAAATAAAATAACAAGCATTATAAATATATAGTAGAAGTGATTAAATTCGTAAGAGAGTCATTAAAGAATCTTTATATCATCATATTCAGTCACTATAAATTCACTGATTGGTGAAGATCTCTCCAACTCTAATCCAGTTTCCTTTCACAACAAAAAACTTCATTATTTTATACATCGTTTCCCACATATAGACTTTTTCTATATTTTTCACAATCTATTGAGATATACTTTAAATCATCAATTGTTTGTCTATTATTATCTCTTCCATAATTCAACTATAAATTATTTCATTCTTTTCTGAGCTAACGGCAATAAATGACTGTCAATAAACACATAGGAAGAAAAGGTAGATTTTTAAATATTCAGCTTTATTTATTAGTTCATTAATAGACTTTTATTTCTTTTCTAGAAATTCATAGACTCAGCTCCATTTCAGTGTCAATGTTTTCAATGATATTTGGGATATTCTCTCACCCAAGTATTTCATTTACTTTTCATTTTAAACACCCTACTCTGCACATTTATTGAATGATGGTTTGAAGTCTCTGTATTGCTCTTCTGTTCATTCTCCAAGCCTTAGATATATATGTAAAAACTGATAAAACACATTTATCTTCCTTTACTAATACATAGGCATACTTTTTTTAATACGACTTTATTTCAACCAAAAGCACTTTTTCCAATTTCAATCTATAATTAATTCCAGCCATTATGTTTCTCTCTGTATTAAGAATCTGATGAAGATATTTGTATTTGTTAACTTCTAACTCATGTTATTTATTTTTCTGAGAATTTCAGTGAATATTTGTTTACACTTATATTTTAATCTTACTTTCTTATTTTCACCTGATAACTTTAAACATTTATTGAAACTCTGGAACATTATATACAAACACAATCATAACAGTTGCATAGTTTAGTTGATTAAAATAATTTCAATGTACTTTTAGTCTCTTCCCATTTTATTCATGAAATACTTTTTTTTTTGTTAAACATCTGTAAAATGATTTGGAGATATGGAATCACCTGTTATACTTTTTTTTACTGTGAAAATGCTTAAAAATTATATGTCTTTTTATAATTTGCCAATTCCAAATAATAATGGTAACTCATATTTATTTTTCTTTTCTATAATTTTTCTCAATATTTGGATGATTTTGTTTGGTTAGAATCCAAAGTTCACTGTAGACAAGATTTAATTGTATTGGTAAAGATTTTGCATAAAACTGATAGTTCTGTAATTTATTATATTTTCTTTATTGCCTTTTTTAAGTATCAATTACTACTGTGTTCTTTCATTAAATTAATAAATCTTCATCATTTAAACATTTTCTATATAACTTAGCCATTAACTTTTTTAATCCCTCATCTGATTCTTTTAAAATATTAATAATAATTCCACTATTTCTTGGAATTTTTTTTTTCCTTTTCATGCATTTAATTCCCATGTCTCATCTTTTTATGTAAAATAATTAGCATTTCAGAAGATGTAGTGATTTTCTTATTTTTTATTACTACATATTTTTTTATATAACTCTTTCATATAATTCATAATTTTATCTCTTTTTTTAATAATAGTTTTAGCTTTTTTTTCTTAAACAAGGCAAAACTCTCCATACAGCAGTGCCACCCTGTGCCAACCAGAGTAATCAATGAATGCCAGAAGGCCTGTGCATAAAATCCCTATCTAGTACCTACTCATCCAATATCCCCAGACTAGTTTCTGGCTTCTGGCATCCATTGATTATTCTGATTGGCACAGAGTAGCACTGCTGCATGGAGAGTTTTGCTTTGTTTATTAACAATTATGTGTTAGAATAAGAGATAGTGATCATGTGATCTTTTCTTCTTATTACTGACAACTTTTCTCTAAATCAAAATATTATTTTTATATGTTTGAGATTTTATTTTTTTGTCTAGTTTTCCTTGTCAATATATAATTATACTTTTACATTATTATTAACTTTTTTTATATCATTTTACAAATCTCTACATATTCATTTCTTCTTAATGGACCATTTGTAAAAAAAAAAATGTTTCTTTATATATATACAGTTTCTCTGTATGCAGAAAACTTAGGATAAATTGCTGCATTTTTGTAATAGCTATCTTTTTGCAGTTATTAATAAAATATCAGTTATATTCTTATTTATTTCAACCATGTCTGGACAATCTTCAAATTCTGTTAATATTTTAAAATGATTTGCTAAGTTCTAATTGAATTCATTTGAATATTTCTGAAGTTTAAAAATATCAACTTTTACTACTGTTCTTCATAACGGTTTTCAACTTTCTAATTTTATATTAACATGATCACTATCTGCGTTAAATCTACTAAACTATTATAATTTTAAAATCATTTTATATAGATAAAATAAGTTTTGTCTTAATATTGACAGGAAAAGTCTTATTTATTTAAATAAAAATAAATTAATTAATAAATAAAAATATTTTTATAAAAGTTAATAATATATTATAACAAATAATGCAACAGCTAGTATAAATAAATATATATAAATCATACATAAATGTCTATTTTGGCACATGGTTAATAATCTAATTTCATGTTATCCGGTTATTGCATATATAACACCATCTAATATAGGAATAAAATATAAAATAAAACATTAGTAAAATAGAATAAAACCTTCATATAGAGATCCAATATAACTTCAAAAAATTGTATCTCTATTTGAAAGTTTTATTATATTTTACTAATGTTTTATTAAGTACCACTAACATCACATGCTCACTATCTCTTATACTAGCACATAATTGTTAATAAACAAGGCAAAACTCTCCACACAGTAGTGCCACCCTGTGCCAACCAGAAAAATCAATGGATGCCAGAAGGCTTGTGCATAAAATCCCTAGCTAGTGCCTACTCATCAGTGAGGTGTCTTGGATGAGTAGGCACTAGATAGGAATTTTATGGACAAGCCTTCTGGCATCCATTGATTACTCTGGTTGGCACAGGTTGGCACTATTGTATGGAGAGTTTTGCCATGTTTTATTAAGTAATGCTTCATTTTATTTTGTTACTGGTGTTATTTTACTTCCATTATGGAACACTATATGATGTTATATATGCAATAATTGGTTAATGTTAAAATAGATAATTAACATTTAAAAAGGGCACCAAATCATGGGACAAAAAAGCTTTTTAATGTATGATCAGTATAATTTTATATTAGCTGTTATATATGGTTTTTATTATTTGTTTTAATTTATATGAAAGAACAGCATATTGGATTTTATTATTTCTATTTTTGATGAAGTTAATAATAGTATTACAAATTAACAAACACAGGTATTGCTCCAAAATACCAAAATAGAATTAACTACAATTATATTTTGGAACATTTATTAGCAAAAAAAAATTGTATTAAGGTAAATAATAAATTTTGTTGTAATTTATCTTTAAAAATAAATTAGTAAATAAAAAAATTAATACCAAATACAATAAAATTTGTATAATAATATAAATAATACTATTAGATAATTACATATGAACAGTTCAAGTTAGGAGATATAAAGTTCTGAAGAAGATTTCTGGGGCAATCGAAACTGTAAACTGTAAGAAAGGGTGGTAAATAAAGCATTGTGTAAAGTGCTTGGACAATTTAGTATTGTATGGTATAATCACATATGTATAATATATAAAAAAATGTATGTGTTAGTATTCATAGAAGTGGTGATTTGTTTATTTAATTATATGATGGTATTTTTGATATCTCTGAAGAACACCAGTGTGTAATCAAATTTTTAATATTTTGGAATAAAAAGTATACAAATCATCAAAAAAATACAGTGTTTTAATAATACATACAAAAAACATAAAGACAAAAATAATAATCTTATATGGTATTGGTATTGTAATAAAAATGTGATTGTTAAACGCCATTGTCAGATACATGTGATCATGATTTTTGGTTCCAATTCATCATCATTTCATGCTCTGTTGTTATAAATTTAAAATATATACTTTTTTTATTTAAGGTATTTGTCTATATTTTCCTTGTAATAATCATATATTTATATTTTTAAAAATGTAATAAGAAAAGAGTATAATTTATGTTCGTTAAAATTTTTATAAGCAAAGTACTTACTATTAGCAGAATAATTATAAGTAAATGTAATTTGTACACAGATTTGGTTCAAGATATCTACAACGGTCATTTATCCTACAAAAAAATAAAATATTATTTTGTCAGTGCATAATTTATATCAGCATGATTAAAATATTTACTTTGTATTATTATTTACATAAATGAAAGTTCATTTTTAAGTAGGTAAAGTCCTGAATAGACATTTTTGAATTGGGGTTTTACAATAGAAAGAAATGTCTGTTTTGCGAATTGACGTGAACTTACATTTATTTCATCTAAATGCGCTATGAACTTATAAATGACGAAATAATAAATTAATCAAACCAGTTTAATAAAATGAATTAAATAGGTTACAACAGACATCACTAATATGTAATCAGCATTAACTATCTTGATTATAGACTAGGTAAAAGATGTAGATAAAGAGAATAATTTTTCATTATAATGATTGTCACATTTGAGAAGAATATTAATAAAAAAAAGAACTATGCTATTGTTTATGTTTTTACTATTATGAATAACTTATAAAGAAATAATTCTCGATTTTAAAAATGATGAATAATCTGTAAAAAAAAAAAAAAAGTACTCAAGTGGTTAAATCAATAGATAAAAGGGTTACCTTATGCTGGTAAATTTGAAGGACTAATAAAACTATAATGGGTCAATTATAACACAATCAATTAATATATTGTTAAAAAACATTTGTCTGTTTTAAGTTCATATCTTTATTTATTTAGTTATATAATGTGTGTGTTCATTTTGTAAATATAATATACAGACACACATACTTTGACATCCTACGTTTATGTATGTTGAACAAAAATATTAAAATGCAAATCAAAATTAAACACTTAATTTTTACAATAGAAAAACATAATTTGATTTTGAGTAAAGTGTGTCTCCTATTTCACTATTATAATTGAGCATTGAAAAGAATTTCTCACCCATGGCTATAATATTAATCAATAATGATTGTAGAGTTCTGTGCACGTGAGTTAAATAGCTTCAAAAAGACAACCAGTGTGAAGTGAAGAGTCAATCTCTATAGGGCTTCTTCACTTCACAGAATAATTTCAAAGAGATAGAGGATAATATTTTATGTTATTTGTTTGAAAATAACAATGAAGTAAGTGATATAAAAGACTTGAGAAGGATTCATCTCCTGATTATTTGATATACCACCGTTATGTTTTACAACTTTAATAATGGTTTATTTTTACAGTTATAGGTTGATTTCTTAAGTTTTTAATAAAGTGATTACTTAATATTCTATAGATTAATTGTTTACTTTTAAAACCATTTTTGTAACGGATTTTTTATGTTTCATCTTTAATCTTTTGTAGATATTATTTTCACTTTCAATAGATCTCTTTTCAATTTTTTCCTTTTCACTGCAATAAATATTGTACGTGTGAAACTATTGACACACATATACGTTATATATATATGTCTGTATTCTTTCATGCGATTATGTTTAATATTTTCTGAAAGTGTTTTTCAGGCAAAAGATTCCAAGAAAATCTTGAGCAAATGATATTGTGTTTAAACACTAAAAAATTATATATATAAAATTGAGAATAATATAAATAAAATGGTTGTTAATTAAAACAAAATTATAATCATAATAAAAATAATAAATTTAATGGTAATAAACTAGTATAAAGTCTTTCAATCAGCAGAAGTGCTTTGGTTAATTTCTTAAACCTGCCTCAACTGCCATTAAATTAAAAAAAAAAAAAAAGTAGAAGCAAACGTCATCAATTCAAATCCCATGAATCCCTTATTTTAATGTTAGCAGCTTGTTTATTTATTAAATGCATTTTACTTGCTACTTATAAAAATTTCCTCCTTAATTTTTCTAATTTTTTTATAGTTTATTACTGTTAAATTTATTATTTTTATTATGATTATAAAATTATATATATATATATGTCCACAGATGGCGTTCTACCAAAAACGCCCATCAAGCGTATGTTTTGTTTACATAAACGTCAGAGTAGTTAGTATTCACCATCTCTAACTATAATTCCACTTTCAGATCATGATTTCAAGCTATTTGCTATCGTCAGTGAAAGACACTAGATCTAAATACAAACTCTGAGCGTTTATGAAACAATTTCTATTCAGCTTGCAAGCGTGAATTTTTTAGACACGTAATGTCTTCAAACTCAGCATAGCAAACCAGATAGCTATATGGGTCTGATCTCAGTTCAGCATCACCACATACTAGAAGCCTCTGCAATCTATATCATTGCAAGAAAGACCTCAAAGGTACATTCATGATAAACAAAAATGCAAGTTAAAAAACTTGCTAACGCTTGTATTTATGTCCACAGATGGCGTTCTACCAAAAACGCCCATCAAGCGTATGTTTTGTTTACATAAACGTCAGAGTAGTTAGTATTCACTATCTCTAACTATAATTCCACTTTCAGATCATGATTTCAAGCTATTTGCTATCGTCAGTGAAAGACAGGAATAAAGAAACTAGATCTAAATACAAACTCTGAGCGTTTATGAAACAATTTCTATTCAGCTTGCAAGCGTGAATTTTTTAGACACGTAATGTCTTCAAACTCAGCATAGCAAACCAGATAGCTATATGGGTCTGATCTCAGTTCAGAATCACCACATACTAGAAGCCTCTGCAATCTATATCATTGCAAGAAAGACCTCAAAGGTACATTTATGATAAACAAAAATGCAAGTTAAAAAACTTGCTAACACTTGTATTTATGTCCACAGATGGCGTTCTACCAAAAACGCCCATCAAGCGTATGTTTTGTTTACATAAACGTCAGAGTAGTTAGTATTCACTATCTCTAACTATAATTCCACTTTCAGATCATGATTTCAAGCTATTTGCTATCGTCAGTGAAAGACAGGAATAAAGAAACTAGATCTAAATACAAACTCTGAGCGTTTATGAAACAATTTCTATTCAGCTTGCAAGCGTGAATTTTTTAGACACGTAATGTCTTCAAACTCAGCATAGCAAACCAGATAGCTATATGGGTCTGATCTCAGTTCAGCATCACCACATAGTAGAAGCCTCTGCAATCTATATCATTGCAAGAAAGACCTCAAAGGTACATTTATGATAAACAAAAATGCAAGTTAAAAAACTTGCTAATGCTTGTATTTATGTCCACAGATGGCGTTCTACCAAAAACGCCCATCAAGCGTATGTTTTGTTTACATAAACGTCAGAGTAGTTAGTATTCACTATCTCTAACTATAATTCCACTTTCAGATCATGATTTCAAGCTATTTGCTATCGTCAGTGAAAGACAGGAATAAAGAAACTAGATCTAAATACAAACTCTGAGCGTTTATGAAACAATTTCTATTCAGCTTGCAAGCGTGAATTTTTTAGACACGTAATGTCTTCAAACTCAGCATAGCAAACCAGATAGCTATATGGGTCTGATCTCAGTTCAGCATCACCACATAGTAGAAGCCTCTGCAATCTATATCATTGCAAGAAAGACCTCAAAGGTACATTTATGATAAACAAAAATGCAAGTTAAAAAACTTGCTAACGCTTGTATTTATGTCCACAGATGGCGTTCTACCAAAAACGCCCATCAAGCGTATGTTTTGTTTACATAAACGTCAGAGTAGTTAGTATTCACTATCTCTAACTATAATTCCACTTTCAGATCATGATTTCAAGCTATTTGCTATCGTCAGTGAAAGACAGGAATAAAGAAACTAGATCTAAATACAAACTCTGAGCGTTTATGAAACAATTTCTATTCAGCTTGCAAGCGTGAATTTTTTAGACACGTAATGTCTTCAAACTCAGCATAGCAAACCAGATAGCTATATGGGTCTGATCTCAGTTCAGCATCACCACATAGTAGAAGCCTCTGCAATCTATATCATTGCAAGAAAGACCTCAAAGGTACATTTATGATAAACAAAAATGCAAGTTAAAAAACTTGCTAACGCTTGTATTTATGTCCACAGATGGCGTTCTACCAAAAACGCCCATCAAGCGTATGTTTTGTTTACATAAACGTCAGAGTAGTTAGTATTCACTATCTCTAACTATAATTCCACTTTCAGATCATGATTTCAAGCTATTTGCTATCGTCAGTGAAAGACAGGAATAAAGAAACTAGATCTAAATACAAACTCTGAGCGTTTATGAAACAATTTCTATTCAGCTTGCAAGCGTGAATTTTTTAGACACGTAATGTCTTCAAACTCAGCATAGCAAACCAGATAGCTATATGGGTCTGATCTCAGTTCAGCATCACCACATAGTAGAAGCCTCTGCAATCTATATCATTGCAAGAAAGACCTCAAAGGTACATTTATGATAAACAAAAATGCAAGTTAAAAAACTTGCTAATGCTTGTATTTATGTCCACAGATGGCGTTCTACCAAAAACGCCCATCAAGCGTATGTTTTGTTTACATAAACGTCAGAGTAGTTAGTATTCACTATCTCTAACTATAATTCCACTTTCAGATCATGATTTCAAGCTATTTGCTATCGTCAGTGAAAGACAGGAATAAAGAAACTAGATCTAAATACAAACTCTGAGCGTTTATGAAACAATTTCTATTCAGCTTGCAAGCGTGAATTTTTTAGACACGTAATGTCTTCAAACTCAGCATAGCAAACCAGATAGCTATATGGGTCTGATCTCAGTTCAGCATCACCACATAGTAGAAGCCTCTGCAATCTATATCATTGCAAGAAAGACCTCAAAGGTACATTTATGATAAACAAAAATGCAAGTTAAAAAACTTGCTAACGCTTGTATTTATGTCCACAGATGGCGTTCTACCAAAAACGCCCATCAAGTGTATGTTTTGTTTACATAAACGTCAGAGTAGTTAGTATTCACTATCTCTAACTATAATTCCACTTTCAGATCATGATTTCAAGCTATTTGCTGAATAGAAATTGTTTCATAAACGCTCAGAGTTTGTATTTAGATCTAGTTTCTTTATTCCTGTCTTTCACTGACGATAGCAAATAGCTTGAAATCATGATCTGAAAGTGGAATTATAGTTAGAGATAGTGAATACTAACTACTCTGACGTTTATGTAAACAAAACATACGCTTGATGGGCGTTTTTGGTAGAACGCCATCTGTGGACATAAATACAAGCGTTAGCAAGTTTTTAAACTTGCATTTTTGTTTATCATATATATATATAAACTGTAGACAACATACATGTAAGAATATATTCCACAAGAGTTTGTAGGTAATATGTCAATAAAACAATCATATATTCTTTAAAGTCTGGCTTAGCAAAAAAAAAATATATTACTGTGTATATATATATATATAATGCTTAGGGCAAGTGTCTGCCAAGATTGTGACTGAAATTGAAATTCAAAGCTGGTCTGTTGTAAGTGCTTGCATGCAAGCATTTAAATGTCTTCTAGAAGTGTCTTTATGATAAACTATTCCAAAAAAATATCTTAGACAGATACATTGTGACATTTTCATAGTCCATATATACTATAATTGTTAGGATATCTGTTTTCTATGTTCATGATTGAAATTCAAATCTGAGATGGATAAAACATGAAATATTTTTAAGCTCTGAATTTTTTTTCTAAATGGCCAGTTCATATATAAGTATTCTATTATTAACTGACAAGTGGGTATTTACTAATTCTTAGTTATAGAATAAAGTATTAAAAAGAAACTATAAATCCTTGTCAATCTGTTTTTTTTTACTAGAAGAAAAGGAAGAGATTTTGCTTTAAAATCGGGGATTGTTTAAATAATGTCTTAATTTTTTACTAAAACATATATATCACTAATAAATTTTAAAAACAATAATACATGTTTACATTTTTATATATTCATTAAACATATATCTGTATAGAAATATTATTAGTATTTTACAATTGTATAACTTTTATTATTAAACTCTTAAAAATTTAGACAAAAAGTACAATTATTCAAGGTTAATTACTTATTTCACCACCTCTTAATGCATCATCATAAATGACACCTATCCAATCACTACTCCAATTCTGCCCACACTTTGTCCAAGTGGTCTCTTGTTATTCATTATACAGCTGCTATAATTTGATTTCTTTATTATCAGTCATAAAATATACCATACTTCTATTTAATGAATTCTGTTTTATGATTGTTTTAAATTTTAAAACTAAATAGCAAAATTGTGCCTTTAAGGTACTGATATTCTTTATAAAAATATACATATCTACTAGCAAGATGTCTATGACCATATATTACTTTAATACTAACCATTATTACATCATGGAAGCAACAAAAGACTGCTCATTGTTTTGGAAGTCTAACTAAATTTTAATCCATTTTAAAATTGTATCTGTTTTGTTTATATATCAGATAGAGATGTTTTATTATCTATATTAATTTATATATTAATTTCATTACTTTTACAAATACAAAATATAATTATTTGACCAAAAATTATTGGCATGCCTATTTTTCTGCTATACCACCTGAATCTTATAAAATTAGTTTATGGAAAAGTTAAAATGTAATTAATACTTCCATGATTTAGCATTGTAACTTCTTCAGAACTTTCTTCTTCTTAAATTATAAAAATAAGTTTTTAGTATATATTTTTTTACCTTTTTTCTCCATTTTCAAAGATCATTGACTGAGAAGTTTTAATCAATTATTTTTTCTCCAACAACTTTTTAAAATGATTTGACTATATTTAACTCATACATTTCATTTATGTTATCAAATGTTTAAAAAAATTCTATAATCTCTTTCTTAGTAATCTCTAGTAATAAAGTTCTATTTTTTTGCCATAATTCATGATTTATTTAAATTAATGCTGCTATTATTAATTATGAATATTTTATTTGGAGAACAAGGGACAGTTTTAATTTTCCTTCACTTTCCTGAAGCTACCTGTAGTGCTATTTTATAGTATGTGCATCCATTTTAGTGATAGAGAGTTTATGATTTATTAATTCAAAAGAAATCTGGAAATGGTAGAAGTCCACAATCAAAATAAATTTCAAAGGATCCAAAACATGTCTTGGTACAGAGCAGTTGTGAGGGTAATTGGAAACTTCATTATTTTCTTGTTAGCAATCAGCAAAAACAAATGCCTTGTTTTTGTAGTTTATTTAAATATGTATGATTATTTTTACATAATAATAATAATAATAATAATAATAATAATAATAATAATAATAATAATAATTTGATAAAAAAAATAATAATAATAATAATAATAATAATAATAATTATTATTATTATTATTATTATTATTATTATTATTATTATTATAATAATAATTTGAAAAAAAATATAAATTATTACAATTTGATTTTATTTGAATATGTTTCATTTTCAAAAATATAAATTAAGAAATTTAATTATAATGGTAAAGAGAATACTATGGCATTATGATTGTTAAAGCTTTTTAAAATACTTTTAAATACAATACTCCATAATCTTATAATATTTTAAAAATTATAAAGACAATTTTAAATTTTAAAATAGAATTTGATAACTTTATGATGTTTTCACATTTTTAAAAAAGTTCAATCAGCAAATATTTTTTTAATTTTTTTTCACTGGGTGAATTGACTTTCTTTTACATTGCCTGATAAAAAACATTCATTGTTTTTTTTTTTTTTTCTGCATTTGCAAAGTTCAAATGTAATTTTTTAAGATATTTTTTATTTATGATCTTATATTTCTAACAAATAAAAACCATTTTAATAAATTCTAATACAGAATAAAGTTTTAATACTAAAATCAAATATTGAATGATTATAAAAATTGTTACTAGAGAGAACAATAGGAATGTTTTTTTTATCAATTCAAAAGTCAATATCATGTTTTGTGAATTTAATACATAAGTAAATAATTGCTAAACTGGATTATTTCCTAACAGTAAAATTGCATTTTTCTTTTTTCAAGTTAGCTGTATGATCAAGGAAAATAAGGGAAGAGTAACAAGCATGGAATTTTATGAATATGATGGCAAGATATTTAATTACATATATGTACAATATATAGTCAAATAAAAGAATATCTATTCTCATGCCATTTGTAATACAATTTTGTGAACAGGGATTGCAGGATAATAATGTGTTTAAATTTTCATCCACAACTGGTTTTTGTCTTTTGCCTTTATTAGTGAGGTTTGAGATCCAATGTCAGAAATAGTGTGTATATATACAAATTTTTAATTATAATAACAATATATACATATTAATTAAGCATTGTGTAAACAAAAGAAGCAAATGTCACATGATTTTCAAAGAATTATATGTATGGATATTAATGGATTGTCTATGCATTATACCTTTAAATAGGTGTATAAAAATTGCCTCTTTTATTTTTCTCTTTTCATCATGTCTTTGTTCATTGTATATTCTTGTATGATCTCATTTAAAGGTAAATTTTAATTTAAAAGATTTTTCATGGCCAAAAAAACTGAGATAGTATAGATTGATTATTTTTAAAAATTTTTGCACGATTTTATAGTAGTTGGTGTTCTTTTAGTCCTTTTTCCAAAAGTAAATCTTACTTCACCAATGTATGACTTTTTGCATTCACACATAATTTTGTATATAATATTACTTTTTGGAACTTGAGAAATAGTATTTTTTGAATTATTTTGAGTGTAAAAGGGTCATGCATTAAGGAAGTAAGACATACTTTGGGGAAAAAAATAAAAGAACACCAATTTCTAAACATACAACCATGTAAAAAATGTTTAAAATTATTAGTCTAGTACACCGTGGCCTTTTTTTGGCTATAAAAAATGTTGCAATTTAAATTTATCTTCAAAGAGGCAATTTTTGTAAACCAAATTAAAGATTATATAATAAATAGACAATCCACTAATATCCATTCTTGGAAAATCATGTGATATCTTCTTTTTTCGACTGTGTGAATTCAGTTGATAATGATTATAAAGTAATCAAAAGACCTACTGTTTTATTATATATGTTAAAAGTAGGTTGCCTTGACAACAGTTAGAAATCATTGATTGTTATTGACATTAGAATTTTCCAAGTGTTGACTGTTTTTTATGATATATATATATATATATATAAACATTAAATTAAAATAATATAGTAAATCATTCTCCCTCAGACTATAAAATTAAAAGCACTCTAAATATTGAACAAAGAATCAAGAATTGGATAAATTCACCTATTCTTGGAGCTCTGATGTTTAAAAACATATCATTTTCAACACTGTTGATAATTCAGAGTGAAAATAATTTATCAATCGGATGGACTATTGCACTTAAGAGTTATTAATCTCATAATTAATTATACAAGGCTAGAGACAATGAATAAGATTATTTGATGCTACTATTACTACTACTACTACTACTACTACTACTATTATTATTATTATTATTATTATTATTATTATTATTATTATTATTTTAACATTTTCACAGCAATAAATTGTTAAGAGTTTAAAAATTTTAATAAGAGTTTTAAAATATGATAGATTATAAAATTTCAATTATTTTTAAAGCTAAACACTTTTTAATCACATTTTTTGAAATTTGAAGAAAATCACAAATAAGAAATCTGCTTAAAATTTTATAGAAATAATGAAAATAAGGTGTGATTGAATTACAAGCCAGTAGAGCAATAATATTTAATCTTGCATTTTGATGTACTATACAATGCATGTCTACATTTTTTTTAAAAATATTTTTATTAATATACTTATGTGTACATCAAAATGTGCATAATGCTTAAATGTAATAAATACATAAATCAACTTTAATAAAGTTTAACAAACCAGCCAATCAAATCACTGATAATATTTAGTTGAAAACTTTGCATTTTAAAATAATAGCCAATCACCTCATTGTCAACTAAGAAGTGATATTGAAATCATAGAACAATTGTCTTAGGAGAGTGAATTGACTGATTATTTTTATGTGGTGTCAAAAACTAAATAAATCTTATCAGAGATTTCATTGGCTAGTTGTTAAACTTTGTTAAAATAAATTGATTTATGAATATTAATAAAAACAAATAAAACATATGCATTAAATAAATTAATAACTTATAAAGTCTGTTTGTTTAATTATTTTTAAAAGCATTCCTCCAAAACAAAACTTTTTAAATTAATTTAATTAGCATACTTGCCTAATAAATTATTTTTTTAATGTAAGAAGGTATTAAACAAAATACTATTAACTCCCTGTTCAATAACCCGCTTATGCAGATAAAAAAAAAGTTAGATTTTTAAATGATTAATAATTCTTAAAATGTTCTGAAAAAAAAATTTCTGCCTAAACAATTGATGTAGAATCTGTCAATAAAATTAAATATAGATTGTATAGTCTCCACTATTTTTAATTCTATATTTAAACAGCGTTTTATGAGTTTAACAGAAAAAGATTATACAAGCTGACCACAAAGCTAATATCAAAGTGCACATTATAGACTTAAAATGAAATAGGATATAAACCTAAAATTTTAATTAACACTGTCAGAAAAACTTTACTCCAAGATAAGATATATACCTTTAAAACAATACACAAAACCATGGAACATATCAGGTCTATCTCATCTATTCTGTACTTGTAATATTAGCTTTTGAACTCCATCATTAAATAAACTGATAAATAATCCAAAATATAAGCTATTCTCAGATCTTGACCCACAATTTGTATATAAGATCAGCTACAGTAATTCATTATTTAACCGAGTGTACTTTGAGAAGTCAAGAACAAACATAGCAACTAGGGTGGCAGCACAGGTACCTATATAACTGTGCTCAAGTTAACTCATGAGATGAAATATTGTCACATTTCAATCCAGTGAGAGTTAATATAATATGTTCAGAGCAAGATGACAGAAATGCAAAATTAAAAAAGCAAGGTTTTTTACCAATAACTCTCACATGTTCAATAAAAAATAATCATGCTTACTATTATCAAAGAAATGGAATATATAAATTAAATATTTACATAATTATTAGCATATTTAAATATTATCAATCCATTACATAAACAACATACAATATCCTGCTGTTATTTCTAGAGCTATGAATATGACTGTAAATGTTATAAGTGAAAATATATTCAGCAAGTTAATCGTTTTATAAATTTACAGTCTTTTCTTTTTAAACACTGTTTAAATATAGAGTTACATTTAAATAAGAAAAGAAGTAAAGATTTATTGAATACTATTTTTAAAAAATATTATCTTAAAGATATGTATTTTAATTACATGAGGATTTATTAAAGTTTATAATGTATCTCTAAAATTGAGGTGCTAAAATACATTTTGTTAGGAGACTGGCAAACAATGGCAAACTATCACCAATAAATTTCAAATGTTATCGCACGATTTTAAAATTCCGTTGACCAGTTACTCTATCTGCCTCCAGACAGATAATTTATCCTATATATATATATTAAATACAATACAATTTTAAACTAAATGTAAAATTAATTTTTAAAAAAATAGTTTTTCATTTTATTCATTGTGTTAGAAGTAAATAAATAAATAAAAAACGGGAAAGTTTTATTTTTAAAATATTTAATGTTAAAAACAAATGATAAAAAATAATTATTGGAAAAAAGGCACATTAATACTTTTCTTTATACTAAGTAGATTTTTAATAATAAACACATAGATAATTCAAATAATATTTTATGTTACATTTAATTTTGATATTTTTTCATTTGTCAAACAGAGAAAAGGTTTTATAATTTCAAAAAAATATTTTTGTAAGTTTTCATTTTGTACATACTGTATATTTTATAGGTATGCATGTGTTTAAGCATCTATTTTATTTTTTTACAATCATCATTATAAGTTTGTCTTATAATAAATAAATTCCATATTGATGTACATATATAATAAGATCGTGTATGTCCAATTTTTATATTTTTTGGCTTTAACGTTTTATTTTTGAATTTAAATAACTACTTAAATATAATTCTAGATAATTTTAAAAATAAATTATTTTTAAAAACATCTTTTTTAGAAAAAGTGATAAACTAAGCCTAGCAGAATATTAAATTTTGAAATTGAAAAAAAAGAGTTTAATTGTTAACATTTATAGACAGTCTGGAATCTGTTAAAATCTGTACTTAGACCAAATTCATTATTATTACATTTACTTTTTTAAAATTCTTAATTATTTTACTTGTGCTTAATATATGCATATTGGTTATGTAATTTAAATGGAAATAACTACACTTGCGGAAGCTATGAATAAAAAGCAGTTATACAGCAATAAATGTAAAGAATAGACAGAACCAGCAAATGATCTATTGGTCCATTCCTAGTCTTTATATTTATTGATGTACGAATATTGTTTATTCTTAATTCCAGGGAATGTTGTTACTTTCCTTTAAATTATTTATACATTAAATTATACTTATTTAAAATAAGTAAGTACATATATTTGTATAAATTTTTTTTTCCTTATGTTAAATATATAAATATATTAATAAACTCAATGATGATATTGTTTTAAATACCTTATTTGCCGGCAAATAGGACGCACTTTTTCCCCTCAAAATACACTTAAAATATTGGCTGAGTCCTACGCACCGCCAGTAATCAAAATTGAAATTTTAATCAATCTAAAATTTCTGGTTTATATTAATATACTTATATAAGTATTCTATTGTAGTTTCCATAATTTTTTTCTGTTCTGTAAATATAATAAGTTGCCCAAGGAAAAACTGCTTAAACTGTGTGTTTATGCACATTTATTCTAAGGGCTGGATGATAAAAGAGGGAAGGTTGAAGTTGTGGATAGACAGTGTGTGATCTAAGCATCCTGTTGGACTGTTAAAAATATCCGCATTGCTAGTATGAGATCGGTTTCAGAATCACAGAACAAAAGCTTTAAAAAATAAATTCAATCAATTGAAAACTCAATTAACTGTAATTCCAGATGACCTAATGAGCTAGCTTTAACCTTTAGATGTAACCATTTAGAGGATTCATGAAAGAGAAATGGAATAGTTGGATTCTACAAATTTTAAAGTGACAACATCAGAAAAAAGAAAGAGGTCTAGCATTTTGCAGATTTGTGAATGGTCACAACAGTTGTAAAATCATTTAAGAAATGTGGAATTAATAACTCACTCAATGATATGGAGTATGGTTTGTTATATAAAGACTCAGTTTCTGAAAAAGAGACCTCAAATGATTCTTTATTTAGCTCTGCAAATGAATTTCTGAGTTTTGAAGATGTAGATTAGAAACTACCTAATTATAGAATTTCCTAGTTACATTTTTATAAACATAAATAATTATAAAATTAGTACAGTAAATCAATATGGAAATTTATGAAAAGATGTAGAAAATTATTTATTTTCTTTAAAATGTGTATAAAGGGGGAAGGAGTGTCTTATATGCTGCTGTGTCCTAGATGCCAGTAAATATGGTACTCAAAAGTCTACCATCAAAAATTGTAAATACTTAATTGCTATTTTTTATTTGTATAACATTTTAAATTATATTTTAAAAACAATTTTCCAGTTTAATTATTAATTATTATATTTATAAGCAAAAAACATCTAATACCAGTTTCTGTTCTGGAGCTTTTAAATTGTTTGTTCTACTGGAAAATGAAGCTTTTTTTAATACAAAAAACTTCATCTATTGAGTAAAATGATAACACAATTTTTTAAATAATCACAAATATATTTATAATTAAATATGAAGAGACACCTAAGCTACATCATTTTTACATGAAGTGTTATGGCAGTACCACCAAATAATATTTCATGTTTAATATTAAAAATCGTATATATTTCTTTAAAACTATTAACAACATTTGTTTCAAATTAAAAGAAAAGAATGAAAACAATATTGAAAAATAAATCTGTTTTCAATGCTAGGAGGATGAAATTATATGATTATTGAGATACTTATATATTAAATTCAAATAGATATGTTTAATTTCCCTATGAAATGTATAAATGACTACAATTTAATTTTCAAATAGTTCATATATTTAAATGCTTATTAAAATCACATCAAAAATATGAATATAAGTTTAATAATTATGTTTTGTTTCATGGAATAATTTGATCAGAAGTTATCTCATAAGAGTTCTACAGCATTCAATCACTATACTAAAGCTCTTCAGGCTTTTATAAAACTTTCCCATATTAGGAATGATTGATAAAACTACCATAATTATGAGTTATCATAATATAATTTTTCTGGAAAATTATTCATATGATACTAAAAACTGATTTCTTTAATAATATAATGCATTTCATCACACTGAAATTTTAAAAATTGATGTATTAATTCAATGTAATGATACTTATCAAAACAAAACACTTATTCAACTCCCACTAAATGATGAATGCATTGTCAAGTATAGGCTGACAATTTGGTAAACATTTATGCTTATTTAATGAATTATCAGATAACTAAAAATAGTTAGTTTTATTCTGAATTTGAATTCTATACTGTAGGTATATCAAAATTAATGTGCTAACCATTACCATATAAGATTTTTATTTACTTAAATTAATTTAACTATGGCAGAAAGAATTTTAATGACAAACAAAATAACATGATTTATAATAAGAATAACTATATTTTGGTTCTTTTTTGAAGTCACCTTGATTCATCAAACTGAGTTTTTTAAATTATAAAATATAGTCATCAACTATCTTTAAAATTTTGCATTAATTTAAAATTGGCTAAATATAAAAAAAATAAGCATTTGGAAGATTTAATAAGATACTGCTAAAAATTATTAATCATAGATGCATCTAACAAATATTAATACAATATATATATATATGTGTGTGTGTGTGTTAGGCTTTAAAATAAAATATACAACTGATATAACAAGTCATACATGTCCAATGAAGTGATGAAGTGAATAGGCTGCCATGATTAAATTATAACAATTGTCTCTAAGTAATTTGTCATTTCAGAAAATATACAGTATGTATGTGATCATGTAATGTTTAAGCATCAAATTGATAGAGTATAAAGTTTAATCTTATAATATTTTTTTAAGAATGTATAAACAATATTAAAATTGAAAATTGAGAAAAGTGTTATGTGGTGAAGAAAAATCATTTGCTACTAATTTAAAAGAGAATAAAATGAGTTCACTTGCAAGTTATATAAACTAAAGAAAATATTAATGTATATAAAAAAATACATCATATTTTTTTATAAATTTACTTAATGATTGCACCCTGTAAATGTTTATACTTTTTAAAGAATTTTTTTTTCTAAAAAATATAAATCTTAAATATATTTGAACAAATACATATACACCTGGCTCTCTTTTTACATGGACTTATTTAACATGATTTTGAAGCTATGTGATTCATGTTTCATCGGAAGTCGAACTCCAATAATGCGCTATTACTTTAAATAATAAATTCCATGCACTTACATTATATTGAAAGTAATAGCACATTATTGGAATTCAACTTTCATCTTAGTAATTTTAATATTTTCAGTGCTTTATAATAGTAAGATTTTATGCAATAATAAAATTAAAATCATGATTTCCACATTTTATGTATACACAAATTAAATTTTGCAAGATTATAATGTAAATTTGTTCAAACATTGTGCATGTTAATTTTGCATTTTAAATCACATTCTGTTTTTGCTTTTTAAAAAAGAACGTAATCAATTATTAATCATTTAGTGTCCGCAAGTTTATTTTTAAAAGGTGAGTAATAACAGTGGGCACAATTAAATTTGACAATTAAAATCTGATTTTTAATTGTAATTAACAATTTAAAAATTACTTACGGTGACTTGAAATTAATGTGATGTAAAATGAAATTCGATTTTTAAACAGAATTGAAAATTAAAAAATTAAAGACAAAAATAAGAATTTAATTTTTAGTTGTTAGTTTTAATTAAATTTTTCCCAGCAGTGGTTAATAAATGTCTTTTTATTATCATAAGTCTAAGTTCATAAATAATTACTAAAATCATTGACTCAAAGATTAATTACTAATTACGTTGTCAACAGAAAACCATTAACACAATATGAGAGTGAACTTGGTGCTAGTTGTATTTCCTCTTGTGAAGAATCTTTATTTTTTACCAGTTTGCAAATGAAACTGTTTATCAGCAAATAGTGATAATAATTAAAACATGTATAAAAAAATGTAAATTACTGTACTGTAAATTATGCATAAAAATATATTATTTTGAATAAAATTAAATATTATAGTTAAAAAAAGTTTGTCATGTATCAATTTTTTTCAAATTTGAAATTTTTTATTAGTCATATTTTATTTCCTTTTTTTTTTTTTTTTGTGCGAATTTTAAAGTAAATTTTACATTGGTGCTTTGCTTTTATGCGAATTTTGAAAAATTACAGTCCATATCCCCCCTTTTTCAAGGTAAGTTACATTTATTTTTGCGCGATTTCATTTGTGCATGTTTTCTGAGGAACCTATCTATCACGTAAAATGAGACCCAGGTGTATTCAGACACAAATGTATATGTATTCCTCCAAAATACCATCAATATCAAAATTTTCACTATTAAATACAAAATGAAAAACTTCCTATATATTGCTCTTTGCAAAACTGGATTCAAAAGAGAGTCGTATAGATGAGATTTTTAATGATGTGTTTAACAGAGATATTTTTGATAGTAATGTTCTTTTGAGCAAATGTTAGATAATTATAGTGCTTAATGTCTATAACGTATGAAGCACCACTATATAAATAATGGATCTGCCCTCTAGCTATATGCACAATAAGAAGTGGCCATTTTTTATTGCAAAAAATTATCAAACATTGCAGCTAGAATAATAAATCAATTATATATATATTACACCACTTTAAGAGTTATCTTATATTTTAAATATATTTATGAATGTGTGTGTATATATATTTCTTTAAATATGTTTATGTCCACATTTTCAAAAAAAAAACACCTTGAAAAAGACTATAGAATATAGTCATATTTTTTTATGAATATTTTTGCATGAATGTAATCTGTATATAAGATAATTATTAAAGACCTTTATAATAATGATTGTATTGTTTTTGGATTTATTATTTGTATGTATCATACGATGTAACTGAAATGGCATGAAGATTATTGAAATATAAATAGAGATGAAAAGATTAAATATATGAATGTTTTTAAACAGATATAGTATTACTGATAATTGTTTTAATGAAATAAAGAAATATTATTTACCTTATTTATCAAGGAGCATTATTTTACATGTTTTGTTTTGAATAACCAATCATATATTTAAAAGATGGAAAGCATTATATATATTTTAATATTTGAATTTTTATATTTACTGTAAACTTCTCTATTAAACTTTCCATTTCTTCTCCTATTTTTGTCAATTTGAACCAGAATCTTCTCTTTGCCAAACTACTTTTTCATACAATCAACTATTTAGAAAAACAAATTGATGAATGCTTGAAGAAAAAAACACAAAGTATATAAAACAGTTAAATTTACAATTTACTTTATATGTTTTGTCCCATGAAAAAAATATACAAAATTTCTGGTAAATAAACATTTTTAAAGTTGTGCAATATTTGTAAAAGTAATATAAATTCAGACTCAACTTATTTTGACATTTTATGAAATACTCTTCATATCATAAAAAGAAAAAAAGTAAATATTTGTTTTAATGGACTAAAGCAAAGTTTTAGAAAAGAATTTTTTAAAAAATCAATACTTTTCCTGAAAAAAAAAATCACAAACATTCAAAATGAAAATACGACTAGTGAAAATGTAAGTAATGATGACTAAAAGCAAATTCTCAATTTATTATTGTAAAATCACTATGAAAAAGTTATACAATAACAAAAAAATAATGTAAAACGAAGTAAGTTTGGTAATGATAGTGTTCTAGTTTTTTATGAATAAAAGTAAAAGCAAATTAAAACATCTACAGCCACTTGAAATTTTTACAAAGAGACAGAATTCAAACTGATATTGAGTAAAATCAATAATGCTTTTAACAATGTCAACAATAATTCTGAAAATATCATGATTTACTATAAATATTTAAACATATTTTAGATTGACATCTATATTAGGAATGTTGATCAGAGTAGGATAAGAGGGGCAACCATAACTCTTTATCTTGTAGATTTTTTCCAAAAGTACTATCAGACTGTGATTTTAACTATTACTGGTACGATCTATATAATTTTACAAACATATTGGATTGAGTTCAAAGTCATAGGATTTTTTCATTTTAAACTGATAATAAAAAAAAGCTTTATAAACTGTTTGTCAGGTTATTACTGAATTGGTTTTAAATTTTAATCTCAAAATTTTATTGATAAAGGCAAAAACCAGAAACTACTCTGGCTATAAAGATTAAAATCTATTGCAATCTAGTAAACAATGATATTTCATATTTATAATAGGTGGCATTAAAATAAAGAGTTATTCTTATTTTATTGGTGCAATAATTGAATTCAATAGTCTAAAAAATGTATACTAACTGTTATTAAATAAGATCTAGAATATTTAATATAAGACAGATGAAAAACTCTCCATACAATAATGCCACCCAATGCAAGCCAGAGTAATCAATGGATATAAGAAGATTGGGCATAAAATCCCTATCTGGTGCCTACTCATTCAGTATCCCCAGATTAGTTTCTAGTTGTGGCTTTCATCAGTGATGAGCTTTGTATTTCAGAGCACTGCACTAGATCCAATATCCCCAGACTAGTTTCTATCTTATGGCTTTCATGAGTGAGAGGCTCTGGATCTCAGAGCACTGCACTAGATCCAATATTCTCAGACTAGTTTCAAGCTTGTGGCTTTCATAAGTGAGGAGCTTTGGATTTGACAGTATTGCACTAGATCACATATCCCTAGACTAGATACAATGATCTGAAATTTAAAGCTTCTCATTGATGAAAGCCACAAGCTAGAAACTAGTCTGGGGATATCAGATGAATAGGTACTAGATAGGGATTTTATGCACAAACCTTCTTGATTCTGCTGATTATTCTCATTTGCACTGGATATTAACAGTGTAGGAAGAGTTTTGCCTCTGTTTTAACAGTTTGTGTAAGCATAGGAAATTATAATCATGTAATGTTTAATAGTTTACTAACATTCCAATATATATAATGGTAGTGTTATAACACAAATATGACTTGAATTCTGAAGTAATGATTTTCAATTAATAATGAACACTAAAAGAAAAACTGATATAATACAATAAATTTTGATTTGGGTATTATAAATGATTAACATCTCAGCAGTGTTATTTTTAGAATATATCACATCAAATATATATGCTAATTATTCTATAATATTAATTATGTGCATATAAAAATTGTAAAAATTAAAAATATTTTGCAATCTTTGGTTAATAAGTATTTTTAAATAGTTAAAATTTAAACAAATCATTTGAAGTAAGTTTTCTGACCAAAATTTATTCATTTAACATATCTTTAGTATTAAGAGAAAAATATAGTTTATGTCTTAGATATTTAAAAAACTAACATTAGTTAACTGTTTTATATCACTTATATTGATTAATTTGCATAATAGGTTATTTCTCTTTCTTTAAAATTAACATATCTGTCATATAATGGACAGATGAACAATAAAGATGGATAATAAATAGGAAGCTATTTTATTGGGTGGATAGTAATTAAATATTTAAGGAGGTAGGTAGATAATTTGATAGGTGGATAAATAGATATCCTGGTAAGATATACTGTAATGGTCAGGATGAGCTGATAATATATAAATCACCACCAGGGTGACATAAAGCATCACAACTCATTTCAACTTACATGCTATTTCATTTTTTTTAGGCTCGGTGATCACGGAGAGGTAGAAACTCTAAAAACTAGATGATTAACTATATGACTTCCCTGTGGCAAAACAAGATACCCAATGCAATGTATATATAAAATACAAACACTTTATTAGCAATTAATGTTACAAATAAATAAACAAAAAAAATGACTAGAGTTTAATTAGATTGCTAGACTTATAAGATCATGGAATTACATTAATTGTTGATTACAAATGTAAAAATTTCAAAGTATAGTGGATCTACAAATAAGAAACCTCGGGTGGTGGACACATTTGATCTTTGGGGCAGATATCCCTCAAGCAGGTAGATGATAATAATTAAAATAAGGTAAGTTTATTTTAACTCAAGAAAATACAATTAAATAGATAAATGCATAACTCTCACGATCATGACCAATAAAAGCTGAAATACCAAGTTTTAATATACACAAGGGATAAGGAAGGTGGTACTGAATTGCTAAAATAATAAATAATTAAATAACAAGGTAACCCGGAATATGATCGCCTCCGCGATGTCATATCCAAGTCTTATAATAAGGTATGACGACGTGAATATCTTTACAGTTGCGAAGTTAAGATACAAATTTAATAAAATAAATGGGTCATGGGATGAAGGAATGAGCATCTTCATATAACCCTAAATAACTCTCATTAACAGGCAGGAATAATCCACTGCACTGATAACAAGTTTGGGAAATAAAGAACTGTTCCCGCATTTGCATGGAACTTAGACAAACGGAACCCGTCAAATTAAATCTTCGAAACAGGGATATACGCCCGCTAAAGAAACGCAGTGAAATAAAACATGAAATTAGACAACCCAGTAACGTTATATATATAATGAATATTTGGCCTTAAAATTTAATCTATAAAACGTAAATGATCATGCCATAAGCTTCCAATATGCGAATATCTATTAAAAGAGGCTAAATCAGGGCCTACGCAATTATGTTATATAATAAAAGATCTGCCCATAGGTCTTACAGATATAAAAAAAATTATTGATACGATAGCCTATGACGCTAATATTAAATTTGAATTAAAAGTATTAAAGAATAAACTATCGTATCGTACAGTATACATATATATTTGTTAAAAGTAAAAAAATGAGGTTTTAACTTTCAACTTCAAACATTAAATTTATTTTTAAAAAATTGAAGGTTGTTTATAAATCCAAGGTACGCAGTATACATATGTACTTTCTTATAAAAGAAAATAAAGTTTGCTTTAACATTTTAACACTATCTTAATTTAAAATTTGAAAGTTTTATGTAAACCATTCAAATACTAATTTTGAAATAATAAAAAAAAATTAAAATCAGAGGGAGGGGAATTTAAATATCTTTTAATTAATTACTGGACTTTCTTGAGATAATGTCAAATATTTTAAATCATTGAAATCTTTTACTATATTTACCTCCGTCTGATTCTTAAACAATAAATTTAGCAAATTTTAAGAAAGATTGAGCATATATTGCAATAGTCATCCTTACTATGTATAATTAAGTATGGTTAAGAAAATAAGATATCTAAATAAACATATTTTACAGAATGATTAGTTTATAATTATTTAAAGCAAAGAAAGAGAATATTAGAGAGGCTTTTATCATTTAAAATTTATAATTACATTAAATTAGTATTTCTCCAGTCCTTTGAAGGATGTTGGCAAACTAGTAGAATTGGCTGGTCACTCCGTGATATTATACATGGGGTTTTGTATTGGCGGCTATGTCAGCAACATGATTGTTAAATGTAGGCAAAGGTTTTATCGGGAACTCCATACTCAGCAGCTGGGCAGATAAATTGCGGCAATCTACTCCTTCTAGCGTGATCTAATTTACCAATTTAAAAACTCTACAAATAAAAGTTTTTCAGAAGTGTACAGTAACTAAACTCCACAAGAAGTGTACTCTTTCTGAAGCTTACAGTAGTAACTTACCAATCCCACTTCTTTTGCCTCTCTCTATATATAACTCAAAATAAAGGCAGGTTGTTCTCTAAACTAATTAATTAAACTTCAAATAAAATTCGTTTCTTTATTATAATGCAATTTAACTTTGAAATTTTATTAATTGCATTTCTTAATTAAATTCCATCTTTGATTTTATCTGATTCTGCAATAATTATATGTTTTGTCACCTTTTCCCTAAATAATTATAAAATTAGAATTTAATTTATACATTTTTTTTTTTTAATATTTTCAACTTAATAGCAAATATATACATGAAGCCCATATATATATACGATGTATATATATGGCTGTTTCAATACGTATAGACGTATATCAGATATAGACAAGTTAATAACTAGAGACAATTAAATAGTTATATATATATATAAATAGATAGGGATGCTGACAGATTGTTAACTAGATAGACATGCATACAGATGCATAGATAAAATAATTAAACAATTGAATCAATTGCTATATAGTACAGGCAGGAAACAATGAATGGATCATTAAAGTTATTAAGTAGTTAGGTAAGTAGGTGGGTAGGTAGATAGTCAGATATAATTGATTGATTTATAGAAATAGGCCTACAATTTGGCAGACAGACAGACAGACAGACAGATAGAAAGATAGATAGATAGATAGATAGATAGATAGATAGATAGATAGATAGATAGATAGATAGATAGATAGATAGATAGATAGATAGATAGATAGATAGATAGATAGATAGATAGATAGATAGATAGATAGATAGATAGATAGATAGATAGATAGATAGATAGATAGATAGATAGATAGATAGATAGATAGATAGATAGATAGATAGATAGATAGATAGATAGATAGATAGATAGATAGATAGATAGATAGATATTTTTATCTTCTCAATCGTTTTAACATTCTTAAAAGTTTTAACTGTGAATTAGATCTTAGCATTGTTTGAATTTCTTATAATCAATGAGAATGTAAGAATGAGTTAGTTGAGTTCATTCCCAATCCCACATATATAAAAACAATTCAACTGTTGATAAAAGAAATTGAAAGTCAACAATAATTCCAATCAAAAAATAATGAATTAGAATTGTTGATTCTAATCAGATTGTGATGAGTTTAAATATAGATAATATATTATTAATATATTTTTATCTTCCAAATCCTTTTAACATTCTTAAAAGTTTTAACTGTAAATTAGATCTTAGCATTATTTGAACTTCTTATAATCAACAAGAATGCGAAAATGAGTTAGTTGAGCTCATTCCCAATCCCTACATATATAAAAACAATTCAACTGTTGATAAAAAGAAAGTGAAAGTGATTTTTTTTAATTGAATTTTAAGTAAAGCTTTTGAAAGTTTTAGTGAATTTTTCTACGGAAGCACTCATTCCATCCAATACATGGATATTTCATCCCTTATATATATATATATATATATATATATTAGCCTGGCCTTATAAAGGCCTGTTGTTTTTTTAATTGGTTGCTTTAATAAAAAAATGTAAAGATTTAATGTAAATTAAACAAAACATGCTAATTATCATGGGAAAAAAGAGTATAAATAGAGTCACATTAAAGACAGCAGGTAAAAATTAAAAGCAGTAGTTAAGTCTATATAACTATACACAGAAGCTAAACTCTCCATACAATAGCACCACCAGTGTATGCCAGAGTAACTAATGGATGTAAGAAGGTTTATGCATAAAATCCTTATCTAGTGCCTACTCATCCAATATCCCTGGACTATAACAATAATTGAATTAAGTTCCAATTTTGAAATTATAAAAATCTTCCAAATTTATTAATACATATATCTAGACATCTTTTTTTCATTGCCATAACTTTTTCAAGTATAAAGCAATCAATCTTTATTTAATTAAGAGAACTACTAGACATCTGTGAAACTCCAAAATGTCTGTGAGAATTCCTCGTTTTCCTAAATGATACATAGAAAGAAATCAGAAATAGTCTCAACACCAAGAATTTCTAAACTTTAAAGTCAGTTGTTAATTTGTAATGTTTTTGAGTAAAAGAAGAATAAATTATCAGACATAAATTATATTTGAAAGAGAATAGGAGAAATCAAAGGAATAGCATAGTAAAGAAAAAAGAAAGTTTAAAGCATGAAAAACACATGACCACTATAAATTTGAAGTGCATTCAAATTATATTATGACATATTATACTATGGTGAAAATTTTTAGATATTAAATTTACTATATTAAACAATTCATAATTTGAAACATATTCTAGGTAAAAATATAATTTCTCTCTCTCTCTCTCTCTCTCTCTCTTTTTTATATTTATATATATATATATATATATATATATATATATATATATATATATATATATATATATATATATATATATATATATATATATATATATATATATATATATTGTATGTATATGATCATTTCAAACACATAGATATATTATTTATCTAAAAAAAAAAAAAAAATTCTTTTTTATATATATAGATTTATGTGTGTATTTATTATTATATAATTTATAAATAGTTAATAAATAAGCAGTTATAGAGAGAGAAGGTAATAATATTTAATATTGATTTATTATATTTTCTTATTAAATAATGTGTTAAATTATTTAACATTAACTTTGTTAAAATAAAGCATATCAGAAAGAAAGTGTAAAATAAGGTGATCAGATTAGTAGATTAGGAGATTAAAAAAATGTACACATGCAAAAAAGTGTGAAAGAATGAAAACATCTGTATAAAAACAAAAATGCTTTTACACCTATTGCTAATGACTATAGATTGCCAGCTTTATTGTTTGTGTTATCTGTGTCTAAGATTATTTTTATAAAGGGGGTGCTTTGATGTAATAAAGCGTGATTATTAATTTTCTTGTAAAATCGCGATAGAACATCAACTTGTCAAACTCTGATTTTTTTTTTTGATCTTTTATCTCAAGATAAGATATGCAGGTGGTCATTTTCTTTGACCAAAATTCGCAATAAAAATGAATGAAACAATATTTAGTGATCAGTCAGTTTTTCCTTATTATTAAACAGAGATGTAGCGAGCAGTCAGTTTTTTTTTTAAATGTTGGGAAAAGGAGAGTGAGCGATTTGATTTTTTTTTCACTCTTTAAAAGTTGAGGAAGAAAAAATGACTCTTGTTTTAAAGTCAGTATAGATGAAGATGTGCGTATATATAAGTAATTCCCAGCAAGATTAAGTAAAGAAAAAATGGAACAAAATTGAATTTCTTGGAAGAAGTTATTAACAGTTTTATGAAATGATATTAATATATTTTGCTGTGTATAATACAATGAATTTGCATTGCTAAAACCATTTTTTCTGCTTCCTGGAATAATACAGAATGGGTTAAGTCACTGGTCTACTGCGGACCCATATACCGGTCCATAGTAACCAAAAGAATGGACAAATTTAAAACCAGCCAAAAATGTCATCTCATTATCATCTTTGACAAGAGCCAAGAAGAAAGGAAAGATGAATAAAAGCCACATATATAGCCAGATTTGAAGCTATGAATCAAATTTTTTGTTAAAGTTTTCCTCAGTCAGCTAAAGTGTTTACAATGATTTATTTTTTTTAAAAAATGAAAGAGACAAGCAAATCCACCAGTTCATACTTATCTAAAAGTATTTATAATAACTCTTTTTGAAATGGTAGAAGCAAGCCAGTCAACGAATTCAGCATTATCAAAAGTATCAACAATAAATAATTTTAAAATTGAAGAAATAAGCAAGTCAATTAATTCATGTTTATCTTAAAAGTATCTGCAAGAACTTTTCTTTTTTTTTTTTTAAATGGAGCAAAGACAAGCAGTCTGAAAATTCAAACTCAGGACATTTATAGGAAGTGAAAGTAATCGGGTAACTATGAACTTTCCTTAACAGATCTTTTATTATTGCTTATTAAAAGTAAACCTTAATTTATTGGTCAAGGCATTTTTTTTTCTTTGATACAGAAACATTAAAGGCTTGTTTATCGATAGTTATTCTCAATATCACATAACATAACACAAACACAGTTTAAATTTTTAAACTTAAATTTTCATTATTTTTTTTATTATTTTTTTTTATATTATATATTGTAATATTGAAATGTTTTTTTTTTATTGTTCTTCATTTGTTATGATAATGAGCAACCTATAAATATATGCATTTATAATGTTGTTGTTTTTTTATCTTGTTGCATATTAAAATTGATATAATGTATTTTATTTTATTTTGCTAAAAGATTGCAAGAATATTTTTATATATGTAATTTATGTATTAATCTCTAATATAGGGGTATACATTTTAAACATATATGTTAACATTACCGAATGTGTGCATGTGTAACTGCTTATACAAACACGTTAAAAGAATAGGTTATACATAATGAGTTTAAATATGAGAAATTATAAAGCAAGGCTTACATATGAATGGAAGTGAAATAAAACACGAGTTACATATGAAATTTATTTTTATGATATAATAAGTTAGGAAAGTCTTAAGTAAGCATTCCATGAAATATATTTTTTTAAATGTCATTTTAAACCAGCTTATTTTAAAATTATCCAAAATGATGAACTTGTATATAAAATTTTGTGTTAGTTTTGTATTGAATTAATGTAATAATAAGCCATTTATCTACTTAGTAAATTTGATTTTAAAGAAGGAAAGAAGAATAGTATTAATAAATATAATTATATATCTTAGTTGGTTTCCGAGTTCTTATTAAAAATATTGTTGTATTTTCTTGTCTTAATTCTATCATTTTAATTCATCATCATCGCTCGCAGATATTAAGAATCATCATTCGTAAATATTGAGCAAGCACTCGCAAAATGTTAAGTAAACTAGAATGTTGATTTACCTTTAAATATTTAGGGATTATGCTTGATAATAACCAAATTTTAATAATTATAGTTCAACCATAGAAAGCTAAAATTATGTTATGTCCATGAGTTTTGATCATCTTCATCAAAGATGAATATCGTATTATTGATTGAAGCACTGTTTCAAATAATACTATACAAGAGTTATGATCGCCATCATCATTGATTACATAAATTATAATCATTAAATCTAATTTTTATCATAATTAATATATTTAGTAAATAAGGATTTATAGAAAGTTGAATATCATGCATAGAGATTCGTGATGATCAATCATCATCACTAGTATTATTAAATCCTGGTTTTAACTATAAAAGTATTTTAGTAAATAAACATAAACTTATATAAATGCTAGTGAATGTAATAATTAAATCCCAGTTTGACATGGGATGATTTTAAAAAGTGCTTATGAGTTTATAAAGATAAATTTATTGTTGTGAGTTCATTATAAAGCTGTGGCTGGTATCATCATCACTATTATTATCATTGTTATTATGATATTATTATCATCATCATTATTACCTTTATATTGTGATAAATAATCTAGTTAAATGGCCATCAATATCAATAATGGTCTTCAAGATTATACTTGTCTGTTCATCAATATACATAAAATGAGCTAGCAATGTCTATAAGAGTCTTGATGTATATAAATTTTTGGTGATATGGGGATCTTATGATTTTATTGACATGAGTAAAATATAAGAGTGTCATTTTTTTTCATTAGTCATCCAAGTCATGTGTGATAAAAATGTACCGAATGAGTTTGAACTCAGTACACTCTAAACAGATATTTATCTAGATTTAAAACAATCTAGTGGCACTCATGGAAAAACACATGTATTTAGCTAAACTGAATAAAGAGTGATTTCATCCCTTTCCAACCTAATGATATTAAGTTTATATGATAATTTTATACGTTGTTATAAATAGCACCAGTGTGTGCGTGTGACCGTGAATGGTCGTATATACATGGAAAGAGGAATGAGAAGGATTCTTGGTTAAAAAAACCTAGTATTGGAGATAAGCATAATGCACTCCAGGGATCTCACAGTGGGTAATTTTATTCAGTTGCTATATTTAATATTATTTTATTTGATGACAATGGCTAGTATGTTTTATTGTTCAAATGACTTCCCCAATATCTAAATATTTTAAATCTTTAATGATAATAGTTTTAATTTTCATTTTTGTTATTTTAAGTATTGAGAAATGAGATAATTTATTTATTTCATTATTAATGTGACAGAATTAATGTTTAGGATAGTTGCAATCAAGCTATAATGTTATATTTAGTTATTGAATTATAGCAACTATCATTTTATCATTCATCAATAAATAAGATTATAATCGGTTATACAAAATAATAGCCTTTTATCAACCCTTTTGTAAGTTCATCTTTATTTATTCATACTGTTACAAATGACAGATTATAAATATGAACATATTTTAATAATTAATAATTGCTACTAATTTAATTCCGTTACAATATATATAACACAATCTAAAATGCTTATTATCTTACTTTATTATAGTGGAGTTTTAAACTATACTGTATCTAACTGCATAACTTCAATTATATGCTATTCAAAGAAAATTGTAAGCAAACAAACAAAAAATGAAAATAAACAAATAAAAACAATCTTTAAAATTTACAAATTTTATGATATTCAGCAGTCATTTTTTCTCTGAGCACTGTATGTGATCATTTAAAAAAAAAATTGCAAATAAATATTACAATATGCCAGTAGTCATTTTTCTGTCACAGAAAAAATAGATTTATATTGAAAGCATATATATTTTTTTCTTCCTTTATTATCCTTTCCAAATTTTATGTACAATATTTTGCTTAATAAAATATTTTATAAGAGTAATGCTAAAAGCTATGCAAAACGTCAGAAAATATTTAAAGTCAATACTGATTTAAAAACACTAAGATAATTAGAGAAATTATAATTTCCTTATAAAAAGACTAATTTATTATGTTTCTATAAGTGAAAAAAGTTTTTTTACAAAAAAGAATATCACCCAGTGTATATTTAATCATGGACAAAAGTTGGACATTTAAATATTTATTTTATTTTAAAAATAAAAATATGGTGGAAATTAAGTATTTTTTTTAATTCTTATTCCTTTAGTAAATGCATGAATAATCACACACTCAGTGAAATAAAATAAACATCCCCTCAAATTATTATTAATAATTATATTACTATTTTTTAAAATTTAGTTTATATTAATATATGGGTGTGTATGTGTGTGCATTCTACATATAACATTTTTGTTATCTGTATGTGCATTTTGAAAAGTACTGTACATGTGCAATTTAATAATAAATACATATTCTATTCTAATCAATGTTTATTAACAAAATGGACCTACTATACACAACATACATTAGAACATGAGAGAGCTTGAAACAAGATATAGTGTAGTTCGCAGCTGCACTGTATATTTTCTCTTATATATTATTTGTAATTTTTTTAAACATTCTTATTCTTTTATCATTGACAGAAATATAGCAAACATATGTATATGCTAATGCAGATTGTAATCAATAGATATGCATATGTTGATAATGAATTTTTAATTAATACTATGATATTATGATATAATGAATGAAATATCATAACTGTAACATAAATATAATTAATGTATTCTTTTATTAATAAATACAACATTGAGACATCCAGTAAACTTCATTATATGATGATCCAGTAAAATGTATATTGTTATGTAATAACAATGAGGTATATGATTTATATATAAAATCAAGTAAGAAGAACATTAAATTCAATCATGCTTAGTCATATGCTTTTATATTTATTAACTTTTTTTTTTTTTTTTTTAAATTTAAGTTTAAATCTTAGACGTTTTTTTTTTATTTTTTTTGTAATTACATCTAATTACATATATGTGTGTGCGTGTGACTATAGTAATGGAAATGATGTAGATAATTGTAATATATATATGTGATGATGATGATAATAAAAAACAATGGAGTATTTACCATGATAATAAATATTGTTAATAACCATTATAACAAACAGAAATACTTGCAATTAATTGCTTAACCATTTTTAATGGCAAACTTTTACATTTGTTAAAAGTGAATGTCTTTTGATTTCCCAAGATTCATGAATTTTAACATTCACACTTTGTCTATTAATTAAATATTTTTTATTTCTATTTGTCAAAAGATGCATCTTTGATTTTGGTATCTTCCAGATCAATATATTAAAATTCTTCATGAGAAAAGAAACCACATTAAAAGAAAAATCAAATAGGCACTTTTGATAAACAGAAATAAATTTTTAATTAATAGATACAGTGTGAATGTTAAAATTTACGAATCTTTGGATGTTATGTACACTTCACCTAATTTAAAATATTTCCAGTTTAAAATGTTTGTGCAAATAAATGAAAATATTTCTGCATTTTGTAATGACTATTTAATATTTTTTGACTCTATTATTAATTTATTGTTTTTCTTTTATTACAATAAATAATCTATAACAGACATTTAATGTGACGATGATAATGATATATATGAGATAATAATAGGATTTCATACTGATCATATACATTTTGATAATATGATAGTGATAATGATATTATAATATATATATATATATATGTGATAATGATGTATACATTTACTGATGATAGTATGACTAATTTATAAGGATAATATATATGTGATGATGATATCTACATGATGTGATAACATGGATGATGCTAATAATAATGAGATAAGAGCTTTTATTTGTAAATATATTACATAGAAATGATTATGAATTAAGTGAAGTATTTATTATTGTATGCCCAAAAATATCAAATATAAGTTTGAACTCAAAATATAGACTAGTGTAAATTGAGATTGAAGGATTAAGATAGTATTTGGAGAAGTACCTGTTTATTGGCCTAGAGTAATGATAGTGTTTTCATGTACACGATAAAAATTAGTAATTAAATCTGATTTCTGTCCTATACCATGACCTGATCTTTATGACATTAAAGGGTGTGATTCTTATTAATTATATTATATATAATGAAAATAATCGCAAAGTGAAATATATAATGTTAAGTACAGCGTTTAAATAAAAATAAAATTATAATAAATGAGATTGCCCAATGATTAGCGGGGGTATAATAGCATTTCTATTCAAAAGATCTATGTAACGTTATATATACACAGTGTACGAATATCTTTTCTAAATTCACAATTATTTGGCACAATTAAGTTGTGAATTTAATATTATTTTAAGATGAAAATAATTATTATTATAAATATGATATCCTATCACTTTATCTTGATTTTTTTTTACAAAAATATGTTTTTATATTAATTTGAAATCATATACATGTATAATTTCTTTTATTTTTCAGAGGTTAGCAGATAAAGTAGAACAACTTGAAGCTTCTTATATGGATGAACAGAATATATCTGTAAGTGCTTTTTAAATATTAAAAACAATACTGAATACATTTTTTAAACATTTAATAGAAAGATAATCCTCTTAAATATATTTGATGTATATGAGTGTGTTATACGCGTGTGAAATTAGAAAGCCTTTAAAGGCTCTAACTATGCTAATGTAAAAATGAATTAAATTAAATTGGAATTAATACTCCTAATATTTAATTTTCAATATGCGCAATTTGTTGATTGATTTCAACTTAAAACTAATTTTCAACTGTGATGTTAAATAGTACCAGCAACCCAACAGCGTGACAAACATTTTTAATTACATATAGTTTAGTCTATATATTGTATTACATTGTAGTTTATATTATTATTGTATCAAAATGCTTTTAATGTTTATTCCTTCAAAGCAAAGTATACAAACTATCAACATTTTGTTTAAAATAGTTAGGAAAGAGTATTATTTATGTTTTTATAATCTTTAATTGTTACATTTTTGTGTACACAACTTAAATAAAAATCATAATGTACAATGTATTTTTTTCTTTATATATTGCATATTTGTTTTGCTTTCTCTTACGTTATGAATTTCACTTAACATATTTTTTTTCGAAACTATCTCATCTAATAAATTCTATTAATAAGTTATTGTACTTATCAAATCTTTTTTAATAAAATTTCACCTGTTTTTTTTTTTTTTCAATTTTCTTATTATATATTTTCAAAAGTTATAAGGTGCTAAATGTTTAGATATATCAATTGTATATAAATATAGGTTGTTACAAAATTGCATTCAAAATGATATCGCTATTCTAGGCACTCATACTAGTTGAATATTAATAATTTTATTTAATAATTTTAATTAAATTTTTATCAATTTTGACTAATTTGAGTTTACTTTTACCTGTTTATTATTGCTAACAGGGAGGATATTTTTATGGCTAATGTTCCATATATAGAATATTCGAGATTAAGACTCGTACCATTGAACAATAAATATTTTGAAATACTCTCTAACACAGCATAATAAGAAAAAAGTAGCCCTTTTTTTGGCTTCATTTATTAGGTTAGTAAGAATGATCATTGCACTGGATCTAATTATATTTCAAATTGATTTTTTTCAACAGTTGACATGTCTGAGAGTTTTTCAATTTAAAAATTGTCAACAATGATTAAAATAAATGAAAATATGTAATAGAATAAATCTAATATTAATAAATGAAGCGCAAGGAGAGATGGATGCTCTTCTTATGTTAATTGTTGTAATTTATTGTACTGTGGTAGCAGACTTAATATTGAATATTATATATATATATATACTATAACGGAAATTGTTATTTGGTGGTTGGTTTATTTTAGTTTCAGTGGTTATTTATTTCATTTTTATTATTTTATTCTTATTTTTTATACATTTATTTTTTCACAACTTCGATTCTTCCTTTCATTTATTTATTTCTTATTTGTTTTACTATCAGTTTTGCTAACCGAAATATCCCGGCCTAGCCTCCAACTGTAATGGATAGTGTTTATTTAGTTTAGTTTTTTACTATGAATTTATCAACCATTAATTATTTATTTAACCAATGCCGTTACAATGCAAGCAGAGCGCTAATACAGATACAAATTTAACTTCATATCTATACCTTTGACCGAACCCTGAGGCAATACGTACATATTATCTTGGTGTTATTTTTCCCAATCAAGAACCCTCAGCTGCTGAACAAAGCTAACTATTTCAAGAAATTTAACAAATGTTCAGCGCTTGCTATTTATTTTTTATGATTGGGAAATTCTCACGAACAAGCTGCACACGAATATCTTTTAAAATAAGCCTTACCCTTTAATCACTAAATTACAGTTTTCCCCCCTGTCGTAGCTTGGTGATAAGAGAATAAAGCAAGTATACGCAATTTACGAATAAATATGTTTAATAACACTCACTTTTATATAAAAATATACATGATAACAATAATAAAAAACACACACACTTATATAAATATATGGCTATAATAAAACATAGTAAAACAGATCAAATATTAAAGTTATTTGAAGTCCTGTTGGGTAGAGTTCTAAATTTATCACGATTGTTCCTTGTTTGTTTATTTATTTATGGACATTAAAAAATTAAAATGCATGCATGCTTTTTACCTAGGTTTTTGTTGTAGTTGTTTCCATGGGTATTTTTTTCAAGTGTTCTTTACCGTCCAGTGGGAAATCATCCCTTTTTTGTAGAGACGGTATGTCCTTCACTGTCGGCTGGATTGATTGTCTCTCTCAGTTTGTGGGGTTATTTCTCATTTCAGTTTTTTATTTCTTGTTGATTCCTTAGGTAGATTTTGAAGTTTTTCAGTCACAGAAGTGGTGGTCTCTCTAGCAGGTCAGGCATAGATCTTGTACATTGTGAGTTAGTGGTGAGATGGATTGAATACAAACCCATGTCCCTTTAACGCCACTAGCCATGCACTTCTTTCATTTTTTTTAGCTGTTGCTTCCTCAAAATCTCTTCTCAGAATGATCAGATAATAATTATAACTCTGGTCTTACTGTCTTTCTTTTGATCATTGTTTTTGTAAATTTTTAATTAAGGTTTAGATTTCCAACGAATTCTTATCATCATGTTTCTTTATTTAATTAGTAGCTGGAATGTAGGTTTTAATTAATTTAGCTATAATTATAAGCTTTTTCTTGTTATACATTTTCTTTGTCCGAGGAATTTAATTAGTCCAACAGACTTTAACACCTCTAATTTATATGGCCATATTGTTTTTATATTACATATTACATTTAATTTTTACTTAAAAGTTTACAATTCATTTTTTAAATTTATGTTTATAATTCATTTTAACTTGTTACAATATAGTTTTTAATAAGAGAGAAAGAGACACATTTCTTTATGCATCCCCTTCCCCTCTCCCACAATAACAAAAATAACTTTCAAACATTTGACTTACTCATTTTTTTTTTAAAAAGAAAGAGATGCATTTCTTTATGCACCCCCCTCCCCTTCTCTTACTATTACAAAATCCAAAGTAATTTAGACATTTGAATTTCAACTTTCTCTTTTCCTTCTTTTTTTTTAAAATTTAGTAGCTAATCCATTTACCTTTATTACTTTTTAGTAGCTAATTTATCTAATTTTGATTAATAAATATATACGTGTGACGATGACTTTACATAGTCGTCACATTACACTCCACCCGCTTTTGAGAATTAAAATCGGGTCGAATCTTAGTCTGAGTTGAGAGCTTATTTTAATTCTTTGCTTTCAACCCTTACTTCTGCTTTATTACATACTTTTCCACTCTATCATGATGAGTGATGATGATGATGACTGCAGAGAGACAGCTAGGTAAAACTACACAATTTATTCCAATCGATTTTGGCTGATCAACCAATTTAATCTCTATGCATACGAGACCATGGCACGACTTAGCTCTATCAAAAACATAAAAGGGTTTAAAGCGTGTGAACAGCAGGATATTTCTACAGCCTGTTCATCTTGTGCAAACAACAAATTCTTATTTCTTTATTTATTTATTTTATTTATTTCAAGACCCTAATTCTTATTATATAATGAGTCCAGGATTCTTACTGGCGCTTCATTTAAAAGTTTACCACCATAAGCCATGAGAATCTACAGTTAGTGAAGAGATGGCTGAATCAAGCTCAAAATACAACCCAAACATAATGCATACCCACACACATATATGCCTCAATCTGCAACCTCATACACCTATCAGTGATATCTATCATTTAAGTATTATCACTATTGTTCATTTATTTTATTTTTATTAATTATTAACTGGCTCTTTAATGAGCCTAAATGATTCTTATTTCTAATTTTACTTTTATTTATTTGTTAATTATATCTGCATTTATAATTGATAGATTGTTATACGAATAACTTATTTATAGATTTCTTTTCCTTTTTTTTTGTTATTACTTTTATTTACATTTGTCTTGCTGTGCTTGACTGCACATAAACACACATTAAGTTTATCATTGATTTCACTCTGTGAACATTACTTTTTTTTTTTGTTCATTATAGTAACTTTAATTATTTGTCGTGAGACAATTTGCCTCACCTGTCATATGTTTTTAAAAAAAAATTAACTTTATTTCTCGTGATCCCATGACGTTATTGTTTGATCGAACCAACATATCTGTCCATTTATTTTCTTTCGGCTTAGTTTTTGTCTGGAGGCTTCTTATCATTCTTTCTATTATACTTATATTCACTTGTGCTTGGAACTGAAGCACTGTTCCTATGTCCACTAGAGTTGGCTTGCTCATATGGGTAATTTATATTTGAACCTCTTCCGGTCTGTTCGGACATTTTAGCGCTTTCTGATCTATCAGGAAACACCTGGTTTTTTCCCCAATAATCATGGTGAGGATTGTATTGTATTCTCCCTATGTGCAGATCATTGGGCTGGGGTTTAAATCCCTGATCGTCCGCCTTGTAATTAGGCTAGTGCTGTCAAATGCATTCAGCGACTCATCAACTTGTTCGACAGTCTTTCCTTTTGTGCCTATGAGCATCTGTTCTACATTATGGGGAAAATTGTGCCTTGTTATTCTGATGATTTTCTCATTTTCATCAGCTATAGTCTCTAATTTCTCATCTTGTTCCGTTTTCCATTTTTCTACTTCTTGACCTAACGTTTCCAGCTTATCCCTTCCATACTCTATCTCATCATTTACTTTCAACCCAATGTTGTGTTTTACTTTAACCCACTCTCCCAGAATGCATTGCTCTATTTTCCCCAGTAGTTTCTCCTGGTGATTTAACCTTTCATTTGCAACCTTCACCTGGTATGAGGTTTGTTCACATTTTTTCATTCACGTCTTCAACCTTTTGGCTAAAATTCTTACTTAGTCATTCGTCCAACTCTTTTTATCTTCCTACTATTTCTTTCATCTCTTTCCCTCATTTCCATAAGGCTTTCCATTATTTTTGTGAGCATATCCATTATAATGCAGCTTTCTATTTTATTTTTATTATCAATATTCATTTCCATTCCCTTGCTAATTTCTATTTCACCCACTAGAGTGTCCATTTTTGTTTTTGATCCTGTGTGCATCAAATCTATCTAACACACACATACACACACCAATCACTTATATTTTATTCTATGGTTTTACTATTCTAACTCTCTCCTTATAGGATTATCTTACTTTACTGATTTTATATTTCACTGACACTAGGTATGTTTGTTTGACTCTCCCAGTCCCACTCACTAAACATCACTCACCCACATCTGCCTTCAAGACCCCTCTGCAACTGTCTCCAATTTACAACCTAACTTCCCAAATTATATCACATTCTCTTTCTCTCCTTTTACCCTCTATTATTTTATTTCTTGCTTTTGTCTACCACCAAGCTATTTTTTGATTTGTTTATTAATTATTGCATAAACTATTAATTTTGTTATACTCAAATTCAAATGGGCTGAACTTGTAAATGTGAAAATATCCTGGACTGGCCCCCAATTATAACGGAAACGGTTATTTGGTGGTTGGTTTATTTTAGTTTCAGTGGTTATTTATTTCATTTTTATTATTTTATTCTTATTTTTTATACATTTATTTTTTCACAACTTCGATTCTTCCTTTCATTTATTTATTTCCTATTTGTTTTACTATCAGTTTTGCTAACCGAAATATCCCAGCTTAGCCTCCAACTGTAATGGATAGTGTTTATTTAGTTTAGTTTTTTACTACGAATTTATCAACCATTAATTATTTATTTAACCAACGCCGTTACAATGCAAGCAGAGAGCTAATACAGATACAAATTTAACTTCATATCTATACCCTTGACCAAAGCCCGAGGCAATACGTACATATTATCTTGGCATTATTTTTCCTGATCAAGAACCCTCAGCTGCTGAACAAAGCTAACTATTTCAAGAAATTTAACAAATGTCCAGCGCTTGCTATTTATTTTTTATAATTGGGAAATTCTCACGAACAAGCAGCACACAAATATCTTTTAAAATAAGCCTTACCCTTTAATCACTAAATTAAAGTTTTTTCCCCTGTCGTAGCTTGGCGATAGGAGAATAAAGCAAGTATACACAATTTGTGAGTAAATATGTTTAATAACACTCACTTTTATATAAAAAAAATAGATGATAACAATAATAAAAAACACACATACTTATATAAATACGTGGCTATAATAAAACATAGTAAAACAGATCAAATATTAAAGTTATTTGAAGTCCTATTGGGTAGAGTTCTAAATTTATCATGATTGTTCCTTGTTTATTTATTTACGATCATTAAAAAATTAAATTCTATAATTAAAACCACTTCTTTTCTTTTCAAAAACTTTATATGATGTATATATATATCCACTTATTTCCAACGTTTCAACTATCTTTACTCTATAGTCATTTTCAAGGATCTAGAAAAAACATTACATTATAAAATATTAAAGATTTTAAGACTTCTCATTCGATAATTTAATATACAAAATTAATAAAGCATATGACCCACTTGAATGAGAAGCTATAAAGATACACAGAAATTATTACACACTAAGCGCTTTCGAGCCTATTGCCTCATATTCATAGCGGTACTGTGAGCTGCAGAATGAGGAAATAGGGCAAGGAAACAAAACAATATGCAAAGCGTATGCAAATGAACTAGATAGTCCAACATTTGGAGATGTCAAAGCAGGTATCTCGTCTATTGATAGAGTTATTATTGCCATTAATAAAATATGCTTCTCTGATTTTCTGCTTGATGTCATTCAAGTGTGTCATACGCTTTATTAATTTTGTATATTACATTATAAACAAACTTCACATAATAAAAATAAAAAACAAAAAAACAAAAATAATCAAAAACAATATAAAACATATAAACCCCATAAAATTTAAAAATAAATAAAATACATTAAAATCAATTAAATTAAAAACACAAAACATACACCACACTTACTTGACTCCCTTCTCAAAAAATTTTCCCTTTTTACAAAGTTTTTGAAAAGAAAAGAAGTGGTTTTAATTATAGAATTATATGGCTATATGTACTGTATATTTTTGAAAAGAAAAAAGGATTGAGTCGTGATTAGAAACAGAAGTAAATGCATTTGTTAAAAAATTAAAATGCATGCATGCTTTTTACCTAGGTTTTCGTTGTAGTTGTTTCCATGGGTATTTCTTTCGAGTGCTCTTTACCGTCCAGTGGGAAATCATCTCTTTTTTGTAGAGATGGTATGTCCTTCACTGTTGGCTGGATTGATTTTCTCTCTCATTTTGTGGGGTTATTTCTCGTTTCAGTTTTTTACTTCTTGTCGATTCCTTAGGTAGATTTTGAAGTTGTTCAGTCACAGAAGCAGCAGTTTCTCTAGCAGGTTAGGCATAGATCTTGTACATTGTGAATCAGTGGTGAGACAGATGAATATGAACCCATGTCCCTTTAACACCACTAGCCGCGCACTTCTTTCATTTTCTTTTAGCTGTTGCTTCCTCAAAATCTCTACTCGGAATGATCAGATAATAATTGTAACTCTGGTCTTACTGTCTTTCTTTTGTTCATTGTTTTTGTAAATTTTTAATTAAGGTTTAGATTTCCAACAAATTCTTATCATCATGTTTCTTTATTTAATTAGTGGCTGGAATGTAGGTTTTAATTAATTTAGCTGTAATTATAAGCTTTTCTTTGTTATACATTTTCTTTGTCTGAGAAATTTAATTAGTCCAACAGACTTTAACATCTCTAATTTATACAGCCATATTGTTTTTATATTACATATTACATTTAATTTTTACTTAAAAGTTTACAATTTATTTTTCAAATTTATGTTTATAATTCATTTTAACTTGTTACAATATAGTTTTTAACTAGAGAGAAAGAGACGCATTTCTTTATGCATCCCCTTCCTCTCTCCCCCATAAACAAAAATAACTTTCAAACATTTGACTTACTCGTTTTTTTTAAAAAGAGAGAAAGAGACGCATTTCTTTATGCACCCCCCACCCATTCTCTTACTATTACAAAATCCAAAGTAATTTAGACATTTGAATTTCAACCTTCTCTTTTCCTTTTTTTTTTTTAAATTTAATAGCTAATCCATTTACCTTTATTACTTTCTAGTAGCTAATTTATCTAATTTTATTAATAAATATATATATGTGTGACAACGACTTTATGTGGTCGTCACAATATATTAAAACACTAAAGTTATTCTATTATATATATATATATAGAAGCTAGCTATAGCAAAGAATTTTAATCTTTAATTTTATACAGGCATTTTTTAAAATTTTGTAGTTTTTATTCTAGTGAATATTGTTAATATATATATATCAAATATAGTATTTTTCAACAATATACATATAATTTACCATATAATTTTTAAATTTGATAATAATGAACATTATTAATAACTTTTCACCAGCCCTATCCTATGTAAACACAATGTGGCATTTACATTTAGAATCTCAGTTGTATATAAAAGTAGAATATCTAGATAAAGTACTTAAACAAATATTAAATTAATAAAATTAGTGGTGCTAAGAAGTTATTTATTTCTGAAGTTGTCAAAACTAGAAATTGCATTGTATTTTTATATTGGACTATTTCCATAGACTAATATTAATTACTAAATGTCTTGAGAAAAATTTTATTTTATTTAAATATTCCAATTACATTCTGCTGTTAGTAATAGTACACAGGTTAGTATATGAAAACAGGCAAAATTTATCTATGCATATTGTCACTCAGTGCAAGTCAGAGTAATCATTGGATTCCAGAAGGCTTGTGCATAAAATCACCATCTAGTACCTACTAATCCAATATCCCCAGACTAGTTTCTGGCTTGTGACCTTCATCAGTGAAGAGCCTTGGATCTGAGAGCACTGCACCTAGATCTTAGGATCTAATGCAACCCTCAAGAAAAAACTAGTCTGGCGATATTGAATGAATAGGCACTAGATGGAAATTTTATGCACAAGCTTTCTGGCATCCATTGATTACTCTGACTTGCACTGAGTGGAATATGTATAGAGAGTTTTTCCTGTTTTAAAAACAATTATGAGCAAGCATAAGAAATCATGATCATGTGAGGTTAGTATATGCACAATATTTCAAATGGGTATTACTCTTCTTCTTTTTTTCAGGTGTTGCTGGCTTGACTAGTGACTTCACTCATTTGGTTAGCACATTACCTTAAAATTCAATATTTAATAATATAACATTCCAGGTCTGATCCCCATGCTAGTACTGTCACTGGTCAATCCAGCAATACTTAAAAAAAAGGAGAATATCTCTCAAAACATTGTATATTTATTAACCTGTGACCTATTACTAACAGCTGAATGTAATTGGGATATTTAAATAAAGTTAATATTTTCTAAAACACAATCAATACTTAATATTAGATTAGGTAGATTAGGTAAATAGTTCAGTATTTAAAGGACAAATGAATATGAGTTGTCATTATGTTTTGGATTTGTAGATTATGAAAAGGCATTCAATTCTATACACATTTCTTCAGTGATTAAAGCATTGGATCATCAAGGTATAGATCCAGGATATTGTCATATTTTAAAGAATATTTATAAAAATGCAACAGCAACAATTAGATTACATAATGATACTGGAAAAATCAACATTGAGAAAGGTGTAAGACAAGGTGACTCCATATCTCCAAAACTCTTTACAGCAGTGCTGCAAAAAGTATTTTGTGGATTAAAATGGGAAACTAGAGGAGTGAAAGTAAATGGAGAGTATTTAAGTCATTTAGATTTCGCAGATGATGTAGTTGTTTTTGTAAATAATGCTTCAGAGCTGCAAGAAATGTTGCAGGAGTTAGCAGATGAAAGTAGAAGAATAGGACTAAAGATAAATGTTAAAAAGACTAAAGTAATGTTTAATCGATTTGCTCAAAATATGAAAATAAAGATTGATTATGAAGTAATTAGAAGAAGTTAACAGTTACAAATACCTTGGTCAGATTATTAATACAGATGGAAACATAATGGAGGAAATTAATCATAGAATTAAACTTGGTTGGAGTGCTTTTGGTAGAAATAACTTGATACTAAAAGGAAATATGCCTATGTGTTTGAAAAGGATGTTTTTTAACAAATGTGTTTTACCAGTTCTTACTTATGGATCTGAGACTTGGACACTTAATAGAAGATCAATACAGAGACTTCAGACCACTCAAATGAGTATGGAGAGATGTATGTTGGGAGTAACAATAAGAGATCGAAAACGCAATGTATGGGTAAGACAACAAACAGGTGTTAGTGACCTTATTGAAAAAATTAAAAGATTGAAATGGAGTTGGGCTGGACATATTGCTAGAAGAGATGTTAATAGATGGACAATTGAAATTTTAAACTGGATTCCAAGAGATTGTAAAAGACCCAGAAAGAGACCACATGTGAGATGGATGGATGAATTAAGAAAATGTGCAGGGGTGTTGTGGAGAAGAGAAGCTAAAGATTGGAGAAGATAGATTAAACTTGGACAGACCTTCATCCTGCAGTGGATTGATAATGGTTGATGATGATGATGATGATGAAAATACTATCAGTACAAACCTTCAGGAAAACACTAGAAATTGTGTGTTTATTGTTTGAAAATGCTATATTTAATAATATTACTTATTCTTAACTTATAATTGTTCACTCATATGGGTTTTAAAATGTATAAAATTAAACTCTTTTACATAAGCATGACCTTAAATTCATACAAAAAAAGGTTATGTTTATGTTTGTTATATAATAGATATCATCCTTATTTAAATGCTTCCTATATTTTCTACCTCTATATAATAAATCTGAGGCCACAAATATAAATATTTTGTATTTTGCATAGTATCCTGGCAGAATTAAGTCTGAAGAGAATTAATCACCATTGTGTTTGGTATTTTCTAATATTATTTTACATTCATTTTTAACTGTATAATAAAATATTTTATTTATACATACGTTAAATACAAACTGATGTTAGATGAGTTAAATGCTAATGCCACACCATTGATATTTTTAGTAGATAAATAAAATCATAGCATATAAATATGATATAGATGTAAAATTATATATCATTTTGTTAAATACTTTTTTTCTATTTAAATGCAGTGGAGCTGCAATATCTGCTATATATTCTTCCCATGCTTCCCTTGTACACATTGTATATCATAAGTAATAGCTTGTGTTTTGTTGATAAACTTTGATATTGATTACTTTACTATAAGTCTGCTTTAGTTTTTAACATGCATTTGTATTTATATATATATATATATATATATAAACATTACAAGCATAAAGCTAAACTAGTCAATATAAAATCAAAACTACCCCAAATCCAAAATTAAACCAGACCAGCATAAAAATAATATAAAAACACAACCTAAGGTTTCACTGCTACAAGCAGACTTCTCAAGTGTAAAGAACTACAAAAACTACACAATATATATAATATTAAAAACTACCCACAAATAAATGGTTTAACAGGGAAAGATTTTGCTTTTAATTGAAATCAAATTTCTTTCTCCTAATAATTAGAAACATAATACTTGTTGTATTTAACCCCGGGTATTATCGAAGATTGTTATCGACCTCTCATTTTAAATGTACATGTCATGTCATGCTCATGACGTCATTTTCTTCAATGGAGATGGAAATGAGGGTTTCGAACCGGTATAGAATTGGCCCCATGTTGGGCGCCAATTCTATACTGGTTTCAAACCCAAGTATTTGTGGGTAGTTTTTAATATTATATATATTGTGTAGTTTTTGTAGTTCTTTACACTTGAGAAGTCTGCTTGTAGAAGTGAAACCTTAGGTTGTGTTTTTATATTATTTTTTATGCTGGTCTGGTTTAATTTTGGATTTGGGGTAGTTTTGATGATATATATATATATAGTATTGGAAAAGAAATTAATCTAGTATCAAATATCCATTATCGCAACAGTCCACATTGGACAGCTATTTGTAATGGTAAAGAAAATAATCTAAATAAAATTTATTTCCTTACCACTCCTCATTGGGCAGTCATTCACAACAGTTCAATTGTTTTAGAGCAATTACCAATAACCATGTAAGCAGTTTTATACCCCAATTGGACAAAGCACTATGCAACTAACAGTTTTACATTCTATTTCTTTCTTTCATATATATCTGGGTGACACTAAGTTATCTAAACCTAGATGACATTACATTGGATACTTATAATTGTACTTGGTTTGAATATCAGTTGGTACATTCTTTATAATAGTATGTAGAATTTTCCATTTTACAAAAGTATATCATTTGCACTTGTGTTAATGGTAAAGCATCCTCATTATTCTCTAATTGTACAAATAAATTGTTATACAAATTCCTATGTAAATCATATTTAATTACTCAATATAATTTTTTATAGATTGTATGTAATCGTGTAACATCATAAGTTTTACTAGCTCATCTTTAGAGATCATCAATAGTAGTCATATCTCTTATGATGGCTCACAAATAACAAATAAACAAAGTGAAAACCATTATTTATATGGCCATTTATATATCTATTTAGACTATTTATTAATTAGTAAAATGATGATGATGATGATGATGGAAATGATACTTCCATCCACAGCTTTATACCTAACTCACAACACGAATCATATCTTTTATCAATCTATAATTATTTACCAAAATATTGTTACATATTTAAATTATGTTTTATGATTGAAATCCACCAGTGATGATAATGACTAAAATAGTTTTGCAAGACAGTAATCAACTCTAAGAAACATATAAACTTCTTTTAATCAGAAAAATCAAATTTTATTATTAGCTAATCATCAATATACAAATAAAAAAATACATAATTAATAATAAAAATTAGTTACAATTAATGAAATAATAATAAAAATAACCAAAAATCCCCCCTCTCCTAATGTAATTTAAACTCAATCATTAACATCATACACCTGATGCATGCACATACTTGCATATTGTATATAACAAATTTTATGTCTGTAAGTCTAAATTAATAATCAAAAAATAAGTAGAGAAAAAGTTAAATTATAAAGATAAGAATATTTCTTTAAAAAATCTGTTCCTAAGTTATTCGTCATAATTTTCATTAATTAATATCAGTTGCTAATTGCTTTTAAAATCTATTTCTCACTATACAAAATTTCTACCATCATTGATTTGTACATTCATTCTCAACATATATTCACATAGGCCTATTTACACTACTAGGTATGTGTGTGTATGTTACTTCCCATTATTAATAAATCTTGTATTAAACCTTCATTTATGATAAGAATAATACATTTCTCATGATATCTGAATTAATACATAATAAATACATTTTTTTAAAAATAGATAGATAAATGGTTACATGTAATGGATTTATTTAAAAGAAAATTGCTAAAAATCATTGAGTAAACAAAATAAAATTGATATTACCAGGCTCTTCTTCTATTTCTGATGTAGAACCCATTTCAATGAGTTTAATGAATTTCATTTTAAAATCAGCTTGTTCAAAATTAAAATTTTGAATTCAGCAACATACCATTGTTTAACATGCATAGATATATCAATGACAGTGGTTTACTGGAAAAGTTCCATTTTAAGCTTAGGCTTGTATTTCTTTTTATTTTAATGCAATGATGATGATGTTGTTACCCAAACTGTATTTCTTTAAGAACCATTTTAGAATTGGGATGGTTTCTTCTTTTCTTTCTGATCTGTGTATGGGTACATTAATAGATAAATGGATATTTTTTGTTTTAATAAAATTTTAGCATTTTACTTTATGCTTGTTTGTGATCCATCAATGGCATAGGTAAAGCAATAGCAAGGTTGGAATCTTTTTTGGTCTGTAGATCAGCCATAAAATGTTTAAATTCTTTTCAGATTTAACTCTTTAGATGTGCTAGAGTACTTTGGATCAGTTGGTAGGACCGTTTAAACAAATATTGTTTTTAAGCCCTCCATTTTGTAGAATCCTTCAAGATATATATAATAATCAAGTGTTGATTTCAATAAGCAGTCAGACTTATTAATCCCTCTAAATCTTTTTTTCAGACTATATATGTGCTGGCTTTTTTGATGACATCACAGAAAATCAGATTATCCATTAAATATATCCGATCAGTACCAATCTCTTTGAACTTTTTTTTTCAAAATTTGTTATTTGATGTGGTCCACAGTCTCTTTGATCTTTATCTTATTCTTTGGGTGATCTAAAGAATCAACAGTTCTTTTTAATCTTAAACTGCTTACTAATGAGTATTTTTTACTCCCAATTTTCTCACACTAAAGTTAGGTTAAAATTGAGTTTATCTCTCTCAAATTTGTTTTTAACACTAGAGCAAAATCTTTAAAATTGACTATCTCTCTTTTTTAAAACCTTTAAATAAAAAAGATTGGATTTAAATAATATAAAAAGAAAATATTTTTACATAGAAAATCTGAGATTATTATAAATATTTTTAAATATATCTATGTTTTACATACACACACATATACACATATATTCATGTACACAAAACTTGCTTCTAGAAAGTAATCTAAATGATATTAAAATGAAAGATTATAAAGTATTATTATGAATAAAAGACTTATACTAAATTAGTAATGAAAAAGTATTAAAATACTATGAATAATAAAAAATAAAATAAAATTATAATTCATTAGATATAAATGAAATAGAAAAAATTAATAAGTAGACTTAGAAAACTAATATTGTATGGAGTTTGTGTCCACAGACAACTATTGGTAAAGGTTTACTATAGTGGCCCAATATGTTGGCCCTCTATTGCTTAAAATTATAACTAAATTGTTGGAAAATCTTATGTATATGCTACTATATTACAATTACATTAAAATTTAATTCAAATGTAAAAGATAATAAAAAAAACATTTACCTTTTTAAAGAATTTGAATGTTGGATTAATTACACAACATTAATTAAAAGAATTAGTTTTAATTTATTTGAGAATTAATAATTTAAACTATGTACAACTTAAGAATTTAAACCATCTACATTTATAGGATATTACAAAAAAAGACACTCTCTGTGTTCAACAGTTCGAATTACATGCACATGTGTACAGTTTTCTAGTTGGAAAAAATGGCTGCTCATTGCAGTTTATGTTGTATTTGAGATGGATTTGTTGATGTCTGGAGCAGATAATCTTATTATTCTTTCATTTCACATATAGCTTAAACAAATTAGACTTTAAGAGAGATTATTTGTGCTTTGTGATGGTTTATTACATAATGGCAACCCGATTGAGGTAGACCAGATTAATTTAAATGACATTTTTCATCAGATCAGATTGATCATCCTACCCATCACCCATAATTCATCAAATTCGACCAGTTACAAAATGGCACCAACGTTTGGGGCCTTTTTTCTTCAATTTAAATGGAATACAGCATTTAAATTCCATCAGTTACAAAATGATGCACCAACTCAGGCTGGAATAACCAATTAAAGACCTAAGTTTGAGTCTCATATAGATGCTAAAACATGGTATTATGTTTGTATGCATTGGTGGAGTTATATAGCTGATTATATTATATCATAGTTTAAATAAGATATTAGAATATTTGTTGTTGTCGTTCTTTGTGGATTTTTATTTGCAGCTGTAGGATTGAATGGGTAGATATGTTTTATGTAGAAATAAATAAAAGTAAAGTATTTAGCAATTTATTAAAAAATAAAAAATAAAATAGAGATATTATATTTGACATAAATAATAAATAAAAATGGAAAGCCATAAGACAGAAGCATTATCCAAACCTGAAGGAGATTTGTATCCAATTCTGAAAGAATTAATGGAAAAGATGGGTGATATGAAAAGTGATATAAATAATAAATTTGAAGATATAAATGCCAAATTTAGTGACATAAGTAGAGGTAATCAAATGTTAAGAGAAGACATGAATAATAAAGTGGGTGATATGATTAAAGAACTCAGAGAGAAGGTAAATATTAAAATTGGCTTATGTAAAATTGAGTTAAATGCTACTAATGCCAAGTTTGAGAAATTTAAATATGACTTACATGCTCAGTTAAAAAAATCTGATAGTAAATGTGATAGCAGATTTAATGAGTTAAGGGACCAGTTAAATAAATCACAAGAAAGGTTAGAAAGTAGATTTGAAAACTTGAGTGAGGAAGTTAAAAATTGTAAAGTTGGTCACAAAGAATTAGACAAAAAGTACACTAAAATTGGGAAAGCTTACAAGGATGGTCAAGAGGCTTCAAAAGTAGAATTAAACAATCTTAAGCTAGAGGTTAAGAATATTCAAAGCCTGATGAAAGTTGAATATAAAGAGGTATGTAAGAAACATAATAAGACTGATAATGAAATCAAGAAATTGCAGAAAGTGTGTAAGGAATCACAGAATAGTCTACAAGGTGTCCAAGAAGAGTTAAGCAACATTGAGCAAGTGAAGGCAGGGGTGTTAGATGATTTAAAGTATAGACTAGATAATTATCAGTTATCTTTGCAACAATTGGAAGGATGTAGTAAAAAGAAGAAATTTGCAATAAAATAGAAGATAATAGTAAGATGTGGGAACAAGAAATAGGTAGACATTTGGAGGAACAGGACATAAATCTCAGTCATAAGTTATCTCTAATGTTGGAAGATAAGATAGTAGGAATAAAGAATACTATTGTAAAAGGTAATGATAGTCTCATGGATAAACCATATCAATATTTGCCCACAAAAAATCAGTTAAGTAGAAGTGATCATGATATACCATCAATATATGGTGATGAGAATAATGTTAATACATAGTCCAGAAGAAATTAAGAAAGAAAGAATAGATGAAAACATAGCCAGGTTTATCCAACTCAAAGTCTTCAAGGGTGAATATGATAAAAACCCCATAGAGTATCTAAGTGCACTGGAAGAGTTATTCTCATTAAGTAGGTTAAGTGAGATGGAAAATAGCACCAGTAAATACAAACAGGGCTAATCCCAAAGGTTATGATAGAGCAGAAAAGGGTGCATGTGCAGCAGGAAGTTATCCTGTCAGCATATCACAGAGTACACCTGTGAAGATGCTAGAGGCTAGGCCTAAGACTAGTCCTTTAAATTAGAAATGGCCTCATTGGAATGTTCCTCACTGCAGGAGCACCATAGTATAGTGAATTTGGGGAGCCATGATATTGTTAGTTATTTGGCATCAATAAATTTTGAAACAGAAGATGATGATTATGATAGGGAATTGGAAAATTATATCATTAATTATTGTCCAGAAATTATCATAGCTATTCAGGGTACCTCAGTAAGGGCTTTACTTGATTCAGGGAGTCAAATTTTCCTTGTCTCAGAAAATTTTTATAGTAAGCTAACTGGAATTGATTCTGAAATCCCTATATTGCTATTGACACAGACACAGGTTATAATGGCAAATGGTCGTAAGGCAAAATTATTTACTCAGCAAATGTGGCTGAATGTGAAAATTAATTCAATCACAGTAGAACAAATCTTTTTGATTATGTCTGGACTTATTCATGAAGTCATAATAGGATCTGACTTCATGAATTGGTTTGGATGTATTATTGATTATGCAAATCAGGAAATAATTATAAAAGGGAAAAAGCATAGTTTTAAGAGGTCAGTACCCATTAAGAGTGTAAATGTACTAACCATCTCAGATAATTTTACAGAGTCAGATTTATATACAAAGGTTTATGAATTATCTGAGTTAGATGACAACTATAAGCAAAGATTTTTTTCAGGTACTCTGTAGATATAAGGATGTATTTTCTAAAAAGCCTGATGTGATAAAGGGATATGTGCATCGGATATGCTTGAAGGACTATAGCCCCTTCCAATGTAAAAGCTATACTATCCTTCATCAATATAAAGATGAAGTAAGAAAGCAGATTGATCAAATGGTTGAGTGGAAAATTATTAAGAAAAAATCCCTCAGCCTATTACAGTCCATTAGTGGTTGTTCGTAAAAAGAACGGGTCCACACATATTTGCTTAAATGCAAGATTCTTGAATCAGTTGATGGTTTCAGAACATGATGTTCCTCCTACTGTGCAGGAATTGCTCATTAAATTTAAGGACAAAAAGGTCTTTTCTACAGTTGACTTAACAGCTAGTTATTGGCAGGTATATTTGCATGATGAAGGTCAGCAATATATTGCATTTAAATATGAGGGCTACTCATATGTTTTTAAAAGAATGCCTTTTGGGCTTATAAATAGTAGAGCTGGACTCCTCAGATGTTTAGACAATGTATTATCTGATGAAATTAAGGACATTATTACAATGTATGTAGATGATGTTGTAATTGCTTCTGAAAACTTGTCAGAGCATTTTCATCATCTTAATATGTTTTTGAAAGAGTGTGAAGAGAAACATATTAAAATAAATCTAAAAAAGAGTAGAATAGCTGTTAAAGAGATAGAATTTTTGGGACATATTGTAGGATATGAGGGAATAAAACTGCATCCAGAGAAAATAAAGTCTATTCAAAATTTTCCCATTCCAGAGAATAGAAAGCAATTACGTTCCTTCCTTGCTGTCTGCAATTTTTATCATAGATTTTATAAAAATTTTGCATATGACACTGTTCATATATTAAATCTGTTAAGGAAAGATGTGAAATGGAAATGGACTGAGAACCACTCTATAGAATTTAAAAAAATAAAATCAAATTTTCTCAATACTGTAATCTTATATTACCCTGATTTCCAAGAAATATTTTATGTACAAACTGACAGTAGTGGGTATGGTCTAGGAGTCATTTTATTCTAGCTGGACTATGAAAAGAAACCCCATGTCTTATATTTCTTGAGTAGATTGTTGAAGGGTGTAGAACTACATTATACCACCACAGAGAAAGAAGCCTTGGGTGTTGTATGGGCTTTTCAAAAGCTTCAATAGTATTTGCTTGGGTCTGAAATAGTTGTTATTACAGATCACAAGAGTTTAGAGTTTATAAATTGAAGCTATTTAAATAGTGAAAGGCTAGTTAGGTGGATTCTCTTCCTTCAACAATTTAATTATAAGGTTCAGTATTGTAAGGGAAAGAACAATATTGTAGCAGATATTCTAAGTAGGAATTCTGTCAAAATAGACATCTGTCACTTAAATCTAGATCATGCTTTTATCACTGTAATCTCTCTGGTAGCTAATGAATCAGTGGAAAATGATTTAAAGAACTTAAAATTTTTACAATCAGGTAATCCAAAGTTGAATGCTATTATTCAATATTTGGATGCAGGGATTGAGTCAGTAACCATAAAAAGAATAATCAAGAGTAAAGTAATTTTGAGATATAAGATAAGTGAAGGTCTGTTGTATTATAAGGTAAAGGAGGACCATGAACAATCATGGAGAGTTGTGATACCATCGTGTATTAGAAATCGATTGATATATTATGTGCATTGTGTTTCTGGGCATTACGGACCCAGAAAGGTAGAATATGTTGTGCACAGACTGTTTTACTGGCCTGGATTGTATGCATCCATAATAAACAGGCTCAAATATTGTGAGATCTGTTTGAGATCAAAATATGCTAACAAGTCATATGCTGGGGCATTGCAACCAATAATACCTGCTTGTCCCAACGATCTCTTGGCAATCGATTTCTATGGGCCTTTACCCTCCTATAAAAGATTTAAGTTTATTTTGGTAACTTATGATGTCTTCTCCAAATTTGTAGGGGCATATCCAGTGACCAAGGCAAATTCAAAGAATATAATTAAATGCTTGCAAGAAACACAATTTGTAAATATAGGAAAACCCAGGGCTATTTTGGCAGTCAATGCTACATTATTCCTATCTAAGGAGTGGAAAGGTTGGATTGAATGACAGGGTATAAAACATATTTTGTGTTCAATTAGGAACCCACAATCTAACTCATATGAAAGAGTTATGTGTGAGCTGGGTAGATTGTTTAGGGTATACTTAGGAAACAACCACTGTGCTTGGGTGAATAAATTAAAGGATGTCATTCACTATATAAATGTAACACAGAATGAATCCACTAAATACATCCCAATGTATCTGCACTTTGGATATAAGGAACCCATATTAATTAAAACACCCTTACCTATTATAGATGAAGAAAAGGTAGATTATGATAATGACTTAACAAAGGCTGGCCAGAATTTGAGAGAGATGGGACAGAAAAGAATTACCCAAGCCTCTCATAAGCTTTGTGTATTTAAAGTAGGAGATTTTGTATTTGTAAAAACTTCCCAAATCAGTGACCCACAGAATTATAAGTTCAAAAAGTTTTTGAATGTATATGAGGGACCATTCCAAATAAAAATAAAAGTGGGGGAGAATGCATTTCTCATAGAAACCCCTGAAGGTGAAAAAGGTACCTTCAATGCCCGAAGCTTAAAGCTAGTAGCACCACCTAATTAAATAAAAAGACATTTACTAAAGTAACTTTATTAGTATGTCTCATGATATTTATTATTATGACCAAAAGTCATTAGTAATAGTATAGATACATATATGAAAGACCAAGAAAAAAAAAAGTGAAAAATATTTATAGTCAAAGTACTTTTGAAGATTTTCATTATATAGCATACAAATGCTATTTGATATTAGACCTTATAAAATTGACTAATGGTGATGAGTGGATGATTTAATGCATTGAAGATGTAGAGTGTAGGATTTTAATGTCTGTGCTAACTGTAGATTGTAAATATTTGTATGGTTAAGTCTTTTCTTTGAGGAAGTTGGCAGAACTATAAATGTGTGTTGTGGCTCATAACTCTATATGAAATTATATTGAAGTCTGAAGTCGATGGATGTCCCAGACTTATTATTGTTCATTGGCAGGTAGGATGAAATCCTTATGGCAGGGTTTATCTTTTGATATGAGTTATAATTTTTTTTAAAAAAAATGTGTTCAGTAGTTTCCCTAACCTGTATAAAATAAAGCTATTCAAACATAAATGTCCCTGATTAGCATCAATGATGGGCACAACTTAATTCACAAAGTAGTTGCCAGATCCTCCAGAAAATTAAAATTAGATTTGATTAACATTTAATCAGTTTACTTTAGTATTAGAAGTGATGTAAAATTGAGATATCTCTGTTGTTTTGAATCTCCAGCTCATTGTATGAGTTAATTTTCATTTGTTTAGTTTATGTTATAAGAAAAGTAACTTTAAAGCTAGTATTTTCAATGTCCAAGGCAGGACTTGAATAAATATAAGATATTCATTAATTAAAGTTATGTTCTCATTTTATGACAATATTGAATGGTTAAAGTTTAGGCCCATAGTAGTGTCACTGAAATGAACTACAGACATGTCTAAAAAATAATAATAATAATAATAATAATAATAATAATAATAATAATAATAATAATAATAATAATAATAATAATAATAATAATAATAATAATAATAATAATAATAATAATAATAATAATAATAATAATAATAATAATAATAATAATAATAATAATAATAATAATAATAATAATAATAAAAGCTATTGTTAAGTTTTAAGAAAATAAAACATATGAATATATATATTTTTTAACAATGCAATAAGAATATATGATTATTAGAGAGTAACTAATAATATTTGGCTTATAAATGAATTTTGTTCTGTAATATATTTGGCTTGCATGAAACAAATACTAAATGATTTTCTTGTTTGACTCTAACTTTAGAGCATTGTTGTCAAGAAAGTTGCACAGAAAAATGTAAAGATGTAATAATTTAATTGTGAAATCCAATATAAATTTTTGTTGAAAAAAAAAAAACCTAGAGATGTGATTATACTACATAAATGGTAGATATAAAAAAAATATATGTAGGTATACTAAGAAGATAAGGATGAAAGGAATAAATGAATTCCACATTGCTTTGATGAGAATAAGATATTTGAAATTTTTGACTAACATTTTAAATGATATTAAAATCAAGACAGATAGAAAAGATAAACGTTTATCTGTGTTGAAGTTAAAATGTTTAATGATTTTAGATAAAGGAAAAAGTGTCTTTATTTTTTTTTCTCTGTAGAGGGGAGATATTGTGGATATTCAGATTAATGATCAAGGTATTTAAAAAAATAAATAAATAAAGAAGTTTGGTGATCTTGTTTGATTTTTCTTGTGCTTGGTAGATAGATAATGGAAGATCTTGGAAATATAGATTTAAATCAATCACCATGGTAACCTAAAGCTTTTAAATAGAATTGTTTACAGTTGATTCTAGCTTTAAAATAATAAATTCGCTATAGTCAAACTCAGGAAAAACATATAGGTAAATAAATAAATTTTGAAAACAATTTAGTATGATCTAAAAGTTTACTTAAATAGGATCGATATTATTTTATATATTTCATGTATATTAATGCAGTCACCATAGTAACATTATTACATATAATTCAATGTTTTTGTGTTATGTATATTTGTTTATAAATTAATTTAAAAAAATATTATTATTAAAAAAATATATATGTGTAAATTATTTGTGTTTATAAAGTGAATAAAGGTTGTTATATCAATTTTGTATTTTGGTGTACAAATAATAAGAAAAATCTAATCAAATTTGGATTTAATTTTCATGTATGTTTTTCTCCAAACTTACATTACAAACCATGAAAACTGCTGTAAAAATTTTGTTTGGTTTGAGCTTTATTTGAATAGTATTCAGTGGTTGTTATGATACCAGAACGTCAGAAAGAGAACCTATAAAAAAGCCACAAAAGACTAGAAGAGTAGGTATATCATCTTTTTGTGATGCCATGAATGGACATATTTTCTATGTTCTTATAAATAAAAGTTCTTCAATATTTTTTTAAACTGTTAAACCATAAAACATGAAAAAATAAACTGCAATTATCTGCCCGTTCAATCATTTGAAGGGCAGTTGTGAAGGATTTCCAAAGGGTAACGGCAGCAAAATGTAAAAAAAAAAAAAAAAGAAACCTATGAAAAAAAAATGCTTTATATAAAAATCAGCTATTTTAGTTTTAAAAATAAAGATATTTCTGGTTTAAAGTTTGGCGTATAACTACCGTTGGATTTGGATAAATATCGTGTCACAGGCTAAGAAACACTCAGGATCAACTGGATTAATTTGCATCATAAAAAGACTAATTAAATTGCACTCTCCTCTCTGGAAAGGAAAAGGGACTGTTAGTGAAGCATTATAAAGTTTCGACTTGTCTTTTCTGAGAAATAAACTTCTATTTGTGTCGTCGTAGAAACTGAGGATAAGTAAATTGCAATAAACAAATAAATAGTGAAAACGGACAGACTATTATATATGGTATGATTTTTTTTATATATATAATAAAATGTGCGGTATTAATTTTTTTTTACATGTATTTAAAAAGGATGATTTGTATTTTATTTAAATTATCTTTAAAAGTAATATAATTTATTAAATGAAAATGATCGGAGAGATTCAAATATATTGTATTATTTCATATTCATTTATCGGTTATTATTTTGATAAACAAATAGATTTCGATCTCATCCTATTTCATATCTTTGGTATCTGTTATATATAAATTTTTCAGTAAAATATCCAAAAGTCTCTCCATTCATTCATTCATTTTTTTTTTAATGTCGTTATTGTTTTCGCAGCACATTTTAGAGATACACATAGTAATTTTATCATTTTTATTTATTCAATCAATCTGAAAAAACAAATTAATTTCAGATGTATTTTGTTATTAATCTTGCCAATTTTCTTTCATATAATCAAATAAATTGAGTGATTCAAATTTTCAAGACTCCCTTAATTTTTTTTTTATTATTTGAATTGAATAAGATGACTTAGCTATTTAAATGACAAGGTTCAAACTCAGCTTGGTAAGTGAGCTAAATATAAGATATGGTATGTTTTGCATATTAGTATTTTATTTTATTTCCATATGAATTTTGTATTTATATTTGCATTCGAATATTATATATATTATCATTTATCTTAGTTAATATTACAAAGTCAATCATTTCTATGTTTGTCTGATTCCGTCATAAAAATCTAAATAGATCGTACTTTATCGTTGGTTCAGAATAACTCGTTTTAGATAATTTTTTTTTAAACTTCTTTAAAATAAAGAGTACAAATTTCATTGAATAGTTTAATTGAAAATTATCTTTAAATTGGTATGAATCTAAATCATAATCATATATTTTAATTATTGCCAACCAATTTTACATTCAATTGTTTAAAGATTCAAATAAATAATATTAATACTCATAGGTGAATAAACATCCAATAGAAACTTAATATATCTTTTATGTAATGTGGTTGGACATTGTAAAGTTAGAAATGAGCTAATAGAGTGTTGATAATAAATTCTAGTGAAGTATTCTATTTTAACATATAAACGAAGCAATAATTAAGTATCACTTTATTGGAAGATATGAATAAATTATTTATATATTACTTTATAGCTTCTTAGTAAACTATACGTAGATTAATTTTTTTAAACATTTAAATGAGTGCATAAGTTTTCAAAGTGTCTTATAAAATGATATAAAAACTAGTTGATTTCAATAGAAAATTATTGATTAAATATTAGGGTAGAAAGAATTGTGTGAAAGATACGAACAAATGTTTATACTTTCTATTTAACGTTTATTAAATTAGATATACGTTTGGTTCAAATATTATTTTGTTTTGATATTTAAATAGTGTCTATATTTAAAATGTTTTGTAAAATACAATTATAGGTATTTAGAAGCTTATCCGTTTAGATAAAATGCAACATCATTAAATAATGAAGTAGATTTAAATTACTACAATAATAATAGGTTAATAAAATATAGATTGGAATCTGTTTTAGTTATTGATTGGATTTGATTTTCATTAGATTGCTAATCAAGTAATTAGCCTAATCATATATTATTGTTTAGGGCAATGATATGCGAGTTCACTGCTCATTGCAGTTTATGTTGTAACTGAGATGGATTTGTTGATGTCTGGAGCAGATAATCTCATTATTCTTTCATTTCACATATAGCTTAAACAAATTAGACTTTAAGAGAGATTATTTGTGCTTTGTGATGGTTTATTACATAATGGCGACCCGATTGAGCTAAACCAGATTAATTTAAATTACATTTTAGATTTTTCATCAGAGCAGATTGATCATCCTACCCATCACCCAGCATTCATCAAATTCGACCAGTTACAATATATATATAACAGAAGATTTGTATGTGCATGGTATGCATATATACAAATAAAATTTTTAAAAAACTTAAGAATATATTGAGGAAGTATATTTAAATATATATTTATTGTGTGTGTTAATTTATTCACATTCACTTAAAAATAAGAATAATAAAAACATACTGCAACATATCTTTTTTAAATAAATAAAATGAGCAATGAGGTATTAGAATTTCATCACAATTAAACATGCCATAATTTTTTTTTCAATATCTTTTTTTCCTATAAAATCATAATAACAGTGTCATTACCATTGTTTTAATGTTTTTAAGTCCATATCAGCATACAGTCATCCCCATTCATTATTACCCAGTTTAGATCCTTGAGTAATTTTTTTTCCAACTCTAGGCTTTATGATGAATACAGTAAGATTTTACATTTCTTTTTTTCTGCCACTATTAAATCAACAACTTTCATTTTATTGCTTAAAAAGATACTATAATTTTTGTTTTAATTTTATGAAAATTTTAACTTAATGTTTGGAAAATATTTTGTTAAGTAAATATAATGTATCAAATTTTTAATAGGAAAAAAGGTAAAGAATGAAATATATGTTCTTTCAATGTAACATGAATAAACATTAATTATAAATTTAATTATGTATAGTGCTCCAAGACAAATGATATAGTGGCTACCATATAAAATTTACTAAATTTACAATTTTTAATGTTTTTATTTTTTGTTTATTTATAAACATATTGCATAACAATAAATAATAAAAATTATTATAATTTATGTGAAAAAAAAACAGAATAATGGACTTCATTAATTTTCATTTTTAATAATATTTAATAATGTTTAATTGAATGACTTTATTATACTGATATAGCATATATCATGGATTTATTGTGTCAAGAATAATGTAAATACACAAATTATTATGTGAATTGAATTCAATCAATAGATAGATAAATACATGGATATATGACTTAGTCGATTGGTAGATAAATGTCTGATGGTTAGTTAAATTGATATGAAAAAAGAGGATTGATTATTGAATAAATAGATTGATAAATAGGTAATTTATACATATAATTGGGTTGGTGATAGATTAGACAAATAATCAATCATCAATAGATGAATAAATAGATAAATAAGAAAATATATTTGTAAATAGTTAAGTTAATAGATATATAAATAGATGAATATATATATATGCATAATGGACAAATATTTACAAAAAAAAATGCTTGAATGATTTCTGCGTCCATGAATGAACGTTTAAAATATAAACTTTAAATTTAGATAGTTTGATGAATTGATATCTATATAGGTGGGTAAAAGAAGAACGGATGGATTGATAAATAAATAGATAAATAGTCAAGTAAATAAAATGATTAGCTAAAATGGAAATTTAATATATATATAAATTTAAATTAGAGTTGTTAATATTTAAATTTTATGAGCAACTAGAAGTAATAAACAGATATTTTTCATAATTGTTTTTGAATTTCTTGAAATACAAACTATTTAAATCAGACCGACAGTTATTTTTTTTACCGTAAATAGTAAATATTTTTCACTAATAAACATTGATGAGAATATGATGCCACAAATTGAGCAAAAGTAATATTGACAGTTCATTTCTTGAACATTTTTAATAAATAAAACCATATTATAAGTACAGTTTTTCACCTTATATCACAATAAATTTAAATATATTTCTAATAAAATTGAATATTTATTGCAGCTTGTAAAGTGTCTCTTTAAAATTGAATATATATTGCAGTTTGTGTATTCCTCTCTTTCAAATACTTTGATTGGCTATTTAAACAAATGTTTCAAAATTAAATTATTTTTCTGTTGATACAGAAAAAAACCGATTAATCTTCACATAATATCTGTGATAGCAACAAATTACAATTGTTTTTATTTTTATTCATTTATTAAACTATCATCATCATCATCATTTTATTATCAATCATGCTAAGTCGATATGTATTAAAAATATTCCTTTCTGTTTCCAACTGTATTGGCTAATATATATATATATCATTAAAAACCAGTCAACACTTAGACAAAATCAATATCAATAATAATTTCAAACTGTTGTCAAGGCAACCTCCTTTTAACAATAAAGGTGAAATCCCTTATATATATAGTATCAAACAAGTTTCATAACTCACATATACAAATAGCTATATGATATATCCATGTTCCAACAAACATTATAATGATAATGAGATTAAAATGTTTAAAAATCTGCAACTACATAAAAGATTTATATCACACTCTAAAGTGGAATTCATATCATTAAGGAGGGCAAAGTAATAAAAACTACAACATCGTTTCTTCTTTTTTTAGGCAAAAAAAAACTATCAAAACAAATTGTTTAGCATTAGTCTGTATTCATAACATGACAAATCTTTCTAAAGCAAACTGTTTAGAAAAAATGTCATTGGTGGAATTGAGACTATTATAATTAAAAATTCATTTTCTTTAAAATATTACAAACTCACCAAAAAGACTGTATTATGAAGATGGCTTTCTCATCATTGCGTTTTACCAGAACTAACATTACATCTTAAATATAAGCCGTATATAAGCAATCTGAGTATATATTTCATTTTACATCAATTTATAATAATGCACAATAAAAAATATTATTTGAAAAAATATATTTTTATAAAGAAAATTAAAATAATGAATCAAATTATAATTACCAGTTAAGTGTTAATTATTAGTCAGCAGATAATTGCTATTTATAAAAAAAAACGTTTGATAAGCATTAAGGATATATTTAAAAGAAAACTATTACGAAATTCGTTAAAAGATAATTATTTCAAAAAACTTTAATTATTATGATAATAATGTCATTATAATTTATATATATTGAAATAGTATGTGTGTGTAATTAGTAAAAATTTCATTTTCACATTATTAATATTTATTTTATATTTGATATATTAATAATGATGATGATGATGATGAAAGTTTTATCATTAACTGAATTTTCGGCGAATTTTCTTTTAGTTGGAACATTTACATCTAATTAATTCAAAGTTATTCAAGAACTATTTATTCATCTAGTATAGAAAAATAAATATGATTTCCCTGACTATGGTTTTTCATTGTGCTTTATTATTGAAATGTAAGTCTTCTACTCAATAAATGATTATCTAAATAACAAATAAACTCATGGGATCCTCTATCAATTGATTTCTTATTTTGTATCACTAAAGAAATTCATAATTAACATTTGTATCATCAAACATAAATTTTCTGACTGACATTTATAAAAATTATCCAGCATTTTAGTGACTTTATTTTTATTCTTACTTTTGGAATAGGTCACTATATTTGATATAACCATTTCCATTATTATTATTTCCAGTTTCAAACAAATGATTATGGTTATTTTAACTCCAGAGGAGAAAAAACAAAAATAGGAAAAAAAAGAAGTTATAAAACATGTTTTACGCCATTGTTACGGTCAATGCAAAAATATGATAATTAATGACATGAGAAGCTGATAATGATCAGCCTCTGTTATGACTTATTAGGATAAAATAAGAATGGAGAATGAGAAAAAAAAATGAAGATAAATTAATTTATATATAAACGTTGGAATAATTATTAGTAAATTAAATTACCAAGATAAAAAGTTAATTCAACTTTCTTTCAATTATAAGTATTTAATTAAGCATATCAATTCAAAATTCAAACTCATATGAAACAAACAAATCTAATACATTATTAAGATAATTAAAAAACAAGATTCCCAAAAAATAATTTAAATGAACTTGCAGATAGATTGACTGATATAATGAAATGTGTATGTTCTTTGTCAGTTCATTTATAAGATTCTTTAAAAATCATTTTTGTGAATTATCTTAGTAATGAATTTGAATTGTGGTGGTTTTATAAATAGTTTATATTCATGGCAATACATATTTGATGAACCAAAATATTATTTACATGCTCATTAAAAATCACTAAACATCACGTGATCATCATGCTTTGTTCTTATGCAAGCTGTTTAACACAGAGGCAAAACTCTCCATACAGCAGTGTCACTTTGTGCAAGCCAGAATAATCAATGGATACAGAAAGATATGTGCATAAAATTCCTATCTAGTGCCTATTCATCCAATATTCCCATACTAGTTTTAGCTTGCTGCTTTCATTTGTGAAAAGCCTTGGATCTGAGAGCACTGCACCTAGATCTTGTGCAGTGCTTTCAGATCCAAAGTTCCTCACTGATGAATGTCACAAGCTAGAAACTAATCTTGAGATATTGGATGAGTAGGCACTAGATTGAGATTTTATGCACATAGCTTCCTACATCGATTGAGACTTTGGCTTGCACTGAGTGGTGCTACTGTATGGAGCGTTTTGCTTCTGTGCCTCATTAAAAGTCATTAGAATTTCAAAATTAAATGTTTTATTTCAATAAAATAATAACAATAATTAATAATTTATTTATAAAAAATGCATCATAATATATAGATTTTAAATATTTCTTTTTATATATATTTGACAGGGAAATAAAAAAAATGCTTTATTTAAACAATATCAGTTTTATGTTTTAATTCACATATTAAGTGCTTGACATGAATTACATATTTATTCATTATAATAGGTAAATATGGTAGACAAAATTATTGCAACAAGTAATTTCTAAATTAATGAATGTAATTATAAAGAGAACTATTAAAAAAAAAGTAAACATTTTTATTAATTGAAAATGAATGAATCCATATCCATATATGATAAAAGTATATAGAAGCACAACCAACAGTAGTCATATTTATATAACTACTTATTCATGATAAATAAAATTTTGTAACTTGATTTTTTGGAGATTTTTATATTAACTGATACTCAATTTTTAAAGTAAGGCCCAAATATTAAGTATTTCTGCTGCTTTAATATGAATTGTTAGTAGCTCTCCTACATGTGTCATCTCTATTCTAGTATGTAGCTTGATATAAAAAGAAACTTAGAAAATCTAGCCCTAATCTGTAAAGTGATGACTATTATCAGTTGAAAAATGTGTTTTGCATGTCCAGAAATTGAAATGACAATTGCTGATTACCTCCAAAATTCTATTGATTGATTGATAGATTGTAATAAAAAGGAAATATATTGCTGCTGATCATCCTAACTTAGAAAATGGTTTAGTAACAAACTTTGCCTACTTAAATATAAAATAAATAGACTTAGTCACTTGTAACCAAGAAAAAAAACTAATGGTTGTATTTAAGGAATTTCCAAAAAAAAACTTATTTCAAAAATTAGATACTACTGAAACAAACAAGTTTACACTAACATAGAAACTTGACAAAACTGTTTGATATATTGTGTGAGTGCATGATAAATGTTACTATTTAAAATTAGGAAATGACATTTATTTATTAGAATGTGAATTATTATATTTAAAGTTTATTTTATTTTGAAGTGAATGATGTATTTGTCTGGTATTTATGTTAAGTGCAATATTATATATGTTGCATGAAATTTTATTTTACTTTATTGCAATATTGTGTAATTAAAACATTAAAGAGACATTAATGAAGGGAGAGAAAAAAAAATATTTTTTGTTTAAAATAATGAAAATAGGGTGTAATGGAAGCTTTTTAAAAGTCAATGCATGATATTAAATTATATCATATTGGATGCATGATTGATGATCTTTAGTTTTAGTTCTAACATTTTGGCAGTGTTCATTATTTAAAGGGAGAATGCTGATACATTTATATTATTGTTACTTCTTGGAATGAAGTATTGTCCAGTTTAAAATTTTAGCCTATATTCTAATTCTCATTCTTGCATTTTCTGAATTCAATAAGGTATAAAATAAAAATTAAATTGTTTAATATCATGATTGAGTTTCTTGTGAACCTGAGTTTCTGATCATTCTTCAAAAGAATGATGAGATTACACTGTAATGGGTTTTGCTTAATTGTACCAGCCTAATGAAAAATATCCAGAGAATTCAGCTGATTTAAATCATATTTATTTATATGTAATTTCAGGGATATTTACTGCATTTAATTTTTTTATTACAAATTAAGTTATAGTGAGCTTATACATTAATAGTACAATAAGGCCAAAACATTGCAGCAAGTATTAATGTCCCAGCATTATTTTTTATTATAAGTAATATATTAGCACTTAAGTATGTGCATCCAAATAATTGTATATTTTGCCCTAAGTTTGGCAGTGACTAAATAAGTAGACTGTTTTAAATTGTACTTTTTTAAAATCCAATTAATTGTTTATGTGTAATGCTGGATAACTTATAGTATTATAACTTATTATTGTTAATATAACTATTTATAATTTTGTTCATGCTGACTCTCATGGTCTTTTTTATATTTGATTCTCATTCCTTATCCTTTCTATATTTTATTATTTGGAAATGATAATGATGATGATGTTTCACAACTGGGCATATTATTGTGTTTATTATATAGTATTATAATATATATATATATATATATTTTTTTTTTTTTTTTTTCCCAAAACCTCAAACCCCAATTAAAATGTTTTTCTTCTCTCCCCCCCAAAGAACACCCCCCAACCACTGTGGGGAGGAAAAGAGAGGGGAAATTCTCACTCTTTTTTTTTTTTTTAAAAAAAATCCTACCCCTTTTCGGGGGTTGGTATACGCCACCTTTTGGATATATATATATATGAATGAACAATAATGAGCAAGACAATACTAGCTATAGGCTTACAAACTAATATGCCCCTTCAGTATGCTCACAATCTTTTGATTGGGTTCAGATATCAATCTTGTTACAATATATATATATATATGATCAATAGATGGTGTTTTACCAAAAACACTGACCAAGCATATGTTTGTTTATATCAGTAGTATTCAACCTTTTCACACCTGCGGACCGGTAAAAATAAGGATAAAGTTCCGCGGACCAGCAAAAATACGGATAAGATTTCGCAGACCGGCAGAAGTCTATAGATAAATTTTCTGAAAGATAAGCATAATTGTTATAACTGATCAAAACAACAATGTTAAATATATAAGATAAAGTTTTATATATATATATATATGGAGTTTATATAATAAAAAACTTTTCTTTTAATTTTTTTAGAAAAGTAATAAAAAATTTAATTCTACCCCCTTCCCCCATAAACATCTGTGATAACTAAAAAAACAAATTAATTTATGAATGATTGATTAGATTTTGTTTTCGTTCTGTTTTCTTTTTTTTTAATTGGGTAAAAATGAGATGAAAAAATAAATAAAAATTGGCTATATTAATTAAAAGTTTAAACTCTTATTATTTATTATTAGTTCCACGGCCCAGTGCCAGGCCACAGACCAAGGGTTGAAGAACACTGGTTTATATAAACGACAAAAGAGTCTGAATTCACTATCTCTTTCATTTTGCCTACCCTCAGATCAGATGACTTCAAGATAATTTGCTATCATCAGTGAAGGATAGAGCTAGAAACTAGATGTAAACACTGACTCCAAGTGTTTATGCAAAAAGTTTCTATCAGTTTGCAAGCATAAATTTTTTCAGACTGGTAAAGTCTTTAAACTCAGACTAACAAGCCAGATAGCTATATGGGTCTGATCTCAGTTCAGTTTCACCACGTAGTCAAAGCCCTGCAATATATATCATTGCAAAAACCTTTAAAGGTACATTTATGAAAAACAAAAACAAGTTATAATCACATTAACTTGCTGTCACTTGTATTTATGATCAATAAATGGTGTTTTACCAAAAACACTGACCAAGCATATGTTTGTTTACATAAAAAATTTCATGCTTGCAAACTGATAGAAACTTTTTGCATAAACACTTGGAGTCAGTGTTTAGATCTAGTTTCTAGTTCTATCCTTCACTGATGATAGCAAATTAGCTTGAAATCAGCTGATCTGAGGGTGGGAAAATTGAAAGAGATAGTGAATTCTGATTCTTTTGTCATTTATGTAAACAAACATATGCTTGGTCAGTGTTTTTGGTAAAACACCATCTATTGATTATAAATACAAGTGACAGCAAGTTAACATGATTATAATTTGTTTTTGTTTTTCATAAATATACTTTTAAAGGTTTTTGCAATGATATATATTGCAGAGACTTTGACTATGTGGTGAAACTGAACTGAGATCAGACCCATATAGCTATCTGGCTTGTTAGGCAGAGTTTGGAGACTTTACCGGTCTGGAAAATTTCATGCTTGCAAACTGATAGAAACTTTTTGCATAAACACTTGGAGTCAGTGTTTAGATCTAGTTTCTAGCTCTATCCTTAACTGATGATAGCAAATTAGCTTGAAATCAGCTGATCTGAGGGTGGGCAAAATGAAAGAGATAGTGAATTCTGACTCTTTTGTCATTTATGTAAACAAACATATACTTGGTCAGTGTTTTTGGTAAAACATCATCTATTGATCATAAATACAAGCGACAGCAAGTTAACATGATTATAACTTGTTTTTGTTTTTCATATATTTATATATATTGTAACGGTATACATATATGCCATTATATCACTGTCAAATAATAAAAAAGATCGATAAATAAATGTAAAAGTTAATAATTTTATTTAAACCAATATGTATATATATATATATAATTGCACAGATATCAAACTATTAAATAATTACTTAAAAGTAAGGTAAAATTAAAAAAAAGGAAAAATCTAAAGATAAAAGATTATTTTTTTAAAGTATTAAAAAAGAAAATAATAAAAATTGTTAATTATTTTATATTCCAAAATTATGTTTAAATCTTAGTAGAATGGAAATGATTTTTTATTTTGAAATGATATAATAATAATAAGGCACTTGAGAACATTTAACCGATCAGTCAGATAAGGGATCAATTAAAAAATTCCTAGTAATAATATCTTATCTTCCCACTCAAAAGTAAACTGCCTAATAAATAATGCAAGAGAAAATTCCTCATCACTAATAAGATTAGCATGAAGTCAGGCAAGATTGATCCTGGAATTTGATGTTAAGAAATTCAAAATGATATAAAAGGGAAGAAAATTTTGGTTAAGTGAAGTTTTGTTCTTTATATTGCTCTTGTCAATTACATAATTTAAACATATTTATGTATATTGCAGACCTCAAAATATAAGGATCACACAATAAATTAGTTTCCCATATTTTCACCAGCTGAGGTGACCTCCAGAATGATTGTTCCTGAAAAGCAGCAAACAACAAACTGGACTTTCTGAAAACAATAATAATAATAATAATAAATGGACTTTGATTAGAATTGTGTGATGCATCATGGATTGCCAAGATGGACTACAAATAAACCTACAGGCTCAGAAATTATAAACTTTAGTAATCTAAAATAAGAACTTTTTAAATACTTAAACCTAAATAGTACTTAACCTATAAAGTCTCTTATCTAATTAAACAGAAATTGAAATTATTTCTTATATTTTTTAATGTTTGCTATTATTATTATTATTATTATTATTATTATTATTATTATTATTATTATTATTATTATTATTATTATTATTATTATTATTATTATTATTATTATTATTATTATTATTATTATTATTATTATTATTATTATTATTATTATTATTATTATTATTATTATTATTATTATTATTATTATTATTATTATTATTATTATTATTATTATTATTATTATTATTATTATTATTATTATTCTTCTTCTTATCTATTATTATTATTCTTCATTATTCTTATTATTATTATTATTATTATTATTATTATTATTCTATTCTTATTATTCTTCTCTCCCCTTCTCATAATTTCTTTTAAATGAATAATTTAAAAATAAGTGTAAATGACTACATAGATTCATAAAATTATGTTACCTTAAGATGTGTTAATTTTGGGCTATTTGTTTTGTAGTTTAATCAGTGTTGGTGAAGGAATGTATGGGTGTTTTTTGTCAATGTAATCTGGGGAGGTGCATTGGATTTTCATTCCTTTGCATGTAATATTAGCATACAGGGTAAAGTATCCACCTGAATGCATGGCCTAAAAGTATAGCCATCACATTGTTAATGTTCATAGATGTATTTCCTACACCATTGTTTTTCTTTACACTCTGATTGAGACAGTAAGCCAGCAAAGATTGTTATTCGTCATTTATAGAGCATTTTTTATATATATTTCCAAATGATTACCTCACCAGACAGATGCACATTCTTGTACTGGAAAGGGGTTGTTATTTCTTTAATAATATCATGCTACAGATGAACATTCCTGTCAGCATGATTTTTATGATAACCTCTTTATTAAGCATTGATCACATCAGTATATCATTAAGCTGGTGTTAATTTGGATGTGACCTTGTAGCCATCACCCCAGATATGACCATCTTTTTTTACCATCCAGATCCCCCATCTCATTACAATATATTATTAAAAAACATACTATCAATTGACATTCCAAGTCCTAAATTTTCTGTAGTACATTATTTCATGTAATATCTCAAGCTTTATAAATTTTCATGTTAGCTTATTTTTATTAAATAAAAGTCATTTCTGTATTATCTTTCCAATTTATAAACATAAAGTCTTTTAGATAAATAGCAATTCTTCAGTCACCATCTTAATGTCTCTCTCTTGCAGTTATCTATAAAACTATTTGCTGATTTTATATTTATTTGACTGGAAAAATTGAAACTAAAATATATAATAATTTTTTTAATTTTAATTAAAATCTCTAGATACCAATGAAATACAAAGACTTAAAATAATTGCCTGGAAATGAGATTTCTAGCAAAAAAATTTTGTTCTCAAAATAGACACTATGCTTTCACAAACTCATTTTTTGTTTAAATCTTGAAAACAAATGTTGCTAAGTATTTGCTAATTTGAATTACAAATGCAAGTGAAGAAAAAAATTAGTATTATTATTATAATAGTAAAATAATATAGATATTGTGTTTAGCCTCAAATTTTATTCATAAATATTTGTTTTAGAAGAATACAAATCAAGGAAAATGTAATAATGAAAAGTCATTGGCTGAAAACAATACATCACTATAAACAACATAGCAGTTATTTTATTAATAATTATAAATAAAAATTTTAATTTTAATTATTTTGCATTTTTTTTACAAAAATTCATTTAATTTAGAAATCAAGATTAATATTCAATTTTATTTACTAGTGCAGAAATCATATGTAATTTAAACAGAAGAGATTAACATTCTATGCAGATGCATTGTGGTGTTATTATAATATCTCATGACATCTTGTTGAGTCTTGAAAATACTCTCAAACCAAAGCACAAGATAGAGACTTGAAAAGTTAAGAGTAGCTATCTTATCTTTTGTACATAAATTTAATTATACAGGCCAATCTAAAGCATCTTAATTTGAGAGCATGAAGATGTTTGTTTATTCACTTTGCATCAATTGATTTTTTTTAATAAATATTAACATTCATGAAATTTTTCAGTTTACTATATGTTAGTATTACAAATTATTAGAAACTATATAATATTAATTTTATTTACTAGCACAAAAATTTTATGTAATTTAAACTGAAGGGATATAATTTCTTAATTTTTTTTTCAAATTATATTTCTAATAAATAATTTTTAAAATGAAAAATATTATGAAGAATGTAAGTTTATTCAATAGTATAAAAATATTTATATTAACCAAATAGAAAATATGCAAAGAAAAAATTAAGAAAAATGTTTCTGCTTTGATTTTATTTTCTTATTATTTTTTATGCAAAATATTTAATGTATCAAAAATAAATGAATATCTTCTATTACATTTAAATTCATGACTATTAAATGCAGAAGACTGTGGATCTAATTCATTTTGTAAGACTTTATTATATAATAGTAGATACTTTTTAAATCTTTTAATACCCACTAAGATAATCCTCCATGAACACAATTTATTTTATATCTTGTATTAATTTTTGTGTTGTTATTTATGATTTTAATATTATTATTCAGTTTATTTTTATTTGATGCCTTTATAATGTTCTACACAACTCTTTTTATAAAATTTGATTTTTTTAACATACATGTTCTCTTCAAAGAAGAAGAATAAAATATAAACCACTTTTCAATAATCTAACTAAATACCATGTATTGCAGAAGTTAGTGGGTTTTTTCTATCCTACTTTTATTTCATAACTAGAAATAGAAATATATTGTTATTTACTGACCAATTCTGAATAATCAGTTGGGTTTTCTATGATCAGGTAGTCTGAAAAAATCCTAAGCTTGTCTAAAATCTTAAGAATTTGTTTACTTTGCCAAATTCCTGATCATCAATTTGAATCATAAGTTATGGACATGTTAGTGACTACACTACTACACCAAATATTTTTTTTGTAAACATAAACATAATATCAAGTTACCAGACTATATATTACTTGCTACTCTTTTTTAATATCTTAATGCAAACTTACATGAATACAATATATGTGAGTATATTATTTCCCTCAACTTTTATATGAAAGTTATATTTTAGTTATATCGATTTTGTATTCAAGATATCAATGCTTACATAAGCCTTTTAATTTGGAATTTATTTTACTTGCTACTTAGCATAGCTATTTAAAAAATTCTTAACTTATCTGGAATTTTTTGCCATCCACATAAAAAAATAAAACATCTATAGTGTAAATATATCTTCTAAATTTTTAAATACACTAGTATTTACTTATAATACGTATATACGTATTAAATTAAACTAATATTGGAAGATCATCTTTTTTTAATTGTATTTTGATATGATACATTAAAGTTAACTCAAATTATAAATTAATTGACAAGAAGCATTAGCATTGATGATCTTAATAAAGCAAGTCAAAAGCCTTACCATACATGATTAAATATTTGATAAGAAATAAATTTAATGAGATTATATTGTCAGTCATACTTCCAACTGACATCCAATTCTTGTTTTGAATTCTGTAGTTGCTTTTTCAAAATAGCTCAATTAAAAATTCTGATACTTTATAACGCCATTAATGAGTTCTCACAGAATGTGCAAAAAACAAAAACAAAAGAAAAGCTGATTAAATTTCTTGTCAATTAAAGTTTTTTGAAAATTTGCTCTTACAGGTAGATAAAATTAAAAAAATGTTGAATTTATTTTAATTATCAAGTATTTTCAGATTTACTACAATTATCATATATATATACACATATATATATATTTTAAAAAAATCGATTTTATGGGTAACAGATAGACAAAATCTTTTCCAGTATTTATTCCAAATGATGATGCACATTTATTCACCAGATTAGTAAATTATCATTTGATATACATTTTTATATTTGTCTTTTTTTCTTTTTAGTTATTTTTAACTGCTTATTATTAAATGGCATGAGCGATTGTTTATAAAGGAATGACAAAAAATAGCATTTATCTGAAAATAGTCAAAATAAGAGTCATAGATCACATGACCCTATTCTCTTAAGCTTGTAAGTTATAAACAGTAAGGATTGCCAATTCCTCAACAAGCTGCCTTTATCACAAACTTGTTGAGGAATTGGCAATCCTCACTGTTTATAACTTTCAAGCTTAAGAGAATAGGATCATATGATCTATGACATTTATTTTGACTATTTATAGTCTCTGTCTTAAGTCTTATGCAATGTTATATTGCTAAGACTACTAATATATGGTATGGCTGAAGATATATCAGCCCCATATAGCTATTTGAGTTGGATAGTTGGGTTTAAAGACATGTAGGTGTCTGAAAATTTCATATTTTCCACTCAATGGACAACTTTTAGATAAATGCTAGCTTTGGGTTGGTATTTTTAGATATAGTGTCTGAACATACCCTGGCACCTCTCTGAGGAGTGCCAAAGCATGGAACCATGGTCAAGGGTTGGGGGAGAGATATTTGAAATGTTTTCTCTGGTTAAGCATTTATCACAATGCTTGTTGAGGAATTGGCAATCCTCACTGTTTATAGCATTTATCTGAGTTTTTCTTTTCTTAGCTATTTAAAAAAAATAATGGATCACATGTCTAAGGATTAGCACATCTGTTTATCATAATATTGAACTTAGGTTTGAGTATGAGACAAGTCACAAGTAGGCTTCAATTACTCATCTCTTAACTATCTCAGCTACTACCATGTTTTCCCCAAAATAAGGCAATAACCAGAAAATAAACCCTAGCATAATTTTTCAATATGCTTATAGTATAAGTCATATCTCAAATATAATCCCTAGTTACACATAGATGGTTAATGGGTATATTAAATTATAAAGTAATTAATGTATAAATAAACAATATCATTAACATTAATGCTTTAAATAAATGGTAATATAAATTATATAGTTCTTTTGTATTTTCCCATCTACAATTTTAGACAAACATAATTCTACCTGTATAGAAAAACAATTTATCTACCACAAGTAGTGTATCACACAATTTATAATTTCATTTATATATTTTGGGTACTTATTTTATTTATATTTAATACTTAAATTTAGAATGCTTAATTGAGTTTTAGAGTTTCCTCATGATAGCTCTTAAATAGTCATGGTAAAAGAAAAATTACTTTGATTTCTTAACCATTTTTTTCCTTCTAAAAGATTTTATTAAAATAATGAAAGTGATTTTAATAATCAAAGTTTAGCTTAAATTAAATAATTAATTTTTCTCCTAAAGAAAAGCTTTTAAGAGGAATATCCCAGCAAGGCTACTACAAGTAATTTAGAAAGTGTTTGTAGTATGTGCACTTAATAATAAATGGATGTAGTTGTGTTATATATGAATTGTCATAATTCAAGATGTCATAAGTTATAACAGATATACTTAATGTGCATGTATGAAAAACAGAAATATTTTCTGAAATTTTACACTTCATTTTTTTTTTTTTTTTTGCTTTTGTGCAGACAAATCATTCTTAATTATAATCATTTTTGTTATCATTTCTGTTTTTCAAATTTTCAATTAACACTTGGTTTAATGGTAAATTTAAATGGAACAATATTTTGATCACCAGATAAAATGAATACAAAAAAAAAAAAACAATTCCAGTGAATGCAAAAATGGAATTGTGAGGTGCTCCAGAAGTAAGAATCTTACAGATTTCTGTAAGGAGAAGTACTTAAATAAATGAACACTTTTGTACATAAATAAATATAGATTTTTATACATGAAAAAATAAGACATCCTTTAAAAATAAACCCTATGATGTCTTTTGGAGCAAAAATTAATATATGACCTGGTCTTATTTTCAGGAAAACATAGTATTCAAGTCTTAGATAAAATATGGGTCCCTACACATTATTAGCTAAAAAGTAAAAATCTTCTATTAATATAGGTTGGTAAAATCAATGTTGAAGGATTAGTTATAAAAGCAAAGGATGTGATTATATAATTTCAGCCTTTAAATAGCATTTTAATTTTGGTTTACTTATAAAATAAATTTACTATTGTTAATCAAAATTCTTATTCTTGCCATCCTATGTTTTGCATGCCCATAATTAAAATTTAATTAAAAATAATATTTCATCAAAAGTTCTTTTATAAAAGTAGGGAAGTTAAAAATGTTTATAAGAAGTAATTTGGATTATGAAGAAAAGACAATAAATAATTACTTGAAAAGTTTAATATTTTCCCATTACTTGTTAAAAAAGTTTTATTAAATTAAAGATCTTGTGATATAATAGTGGTGTGGATTCAAATCCAAAATAAAATCAGAAATTTTTTGTGTATTTAAGAAATTCTCAAACAAACTCAGAATTCTTTTTCCAGTAGTATCAGAATGTTCTACAAACACAGGAAATATGAACTGGTCAATAAATTGTCAATACATATAATGTAAGACAATGTATTAATAATATGTATAATATCCATCACTGGTAATGCCCTGTATTATTTGATTCAATGATAGTGACAGACTTTTCAGTTTAAGTTCCATGGATTGCATTCAGCTCTCTCCATTCTGGTGCTCGAATTTCTTAATAATTCCTGAGCAATTAAACCATTTGATTATTTTATTTTGCATTAGTAAAGATTATAAATCTACAAAAATTTTAGTCAAGCATTGATAGCCGAGAGGTCAGTGCAGTCCCCTTGCAAGCAAGCAGTTGGTTGCAGACGGTTGTTGTGGGTTCGCCTCCCAGCCGATGCTATGACATAAGGAGAAAAAAATTGGGCCTATTATTTACCACTATCTTTGCCACATTGAAATAATTCCTTTTAAATAGAGTACTTATCACATCCTTTCAATTGCTTTATGCAATCATGCATGATAAATATCCTTAGGCAGAGATAAGTTATTATTTCCTTTGCTTCATATATTTAAGTGAACAAGCTTTGAGTAAATTTAGATTAAAATTTAATATAAAAATATAATTAATAAAAATTTGTTTTTTGATCTATTATTGTGTCAGTTTCCCTTTTAATGAAATTCAGATTTTGAAACCTTATTGAAGTTTCATTATGCTTTCTCTCTTATTTTGTTTTTTTATTGCCTTTCATTTTAAATTGGTTCCTGCCTGAGTGCATCTGAATGGCAGTCAAAATTAGCTGTGCATTCTCTTTAATTAGTTTAAATTGCTAATGTAGCATAAGTGCTAAAAACATTTATCTCACTTAAACAACAATAATGCAATCTACTCTCAATATTGTTTTCTTTATATTGAATATTAATGTAATCAAGACTGTTGAAAGAAAAAGATTATTATCTTTGCACTTAAAGAGGATTAATTATTTCATACAATAAAAAGAAAGCCATGGCAAAATAAATTTAAAGTAATTCAGAAATTTTTTAAACAAATTTCTCAATGAGAAGACTCTAGCTACCAAACTCTGACTATGTGTGGGTGTGTGGGTGTATTTCTTGTTATTCGAATAAGGTCAGTCCTGACTCTCTTTGAAATTTTAAAATTCGAAATAAAATTATTCAAATAATTATAATGCTAAGAAATGAAAATGCTTTAAAAGTCGACCTATACCTGTTGCTTTAAAAAAATTATTACTTAATGAAAAATAATATTTAAACAAATTAAACTGTATTAATTGAACAAAATTAAGTGTAATTTTTAAGTATATTTTAATTGTAATTTAGGAAATATGATTTATTAATGGAAATTGCTTTAAAAAGATTATTTAAAAAAGCATAAAGATTAACAAATTTAAATTCATCACTAATTCATTATTAACAAATTTTATATGGAATATATGCCAGTAAATATAGTAGCAAAAATTGTAGTTTTTTTTATTATAAAATCAAGCGCTGTTAGCCGAGAGGTCATCGCGGCCGCCTTGTAAGCAAATAGTTGGTTGCAGACGGTTGTGGGTTCGCGTCCCGGCCGGTGCTATGACATATGAAAAAAAAAAAGCTTATACGTTATTTCGCAAATCGTAATCCTTGAGTTATATATACTAATGTTAAAGTCCAGATATTAGACAATTTACTTCTCCTTTTTTTTTTTTTTGCTTTTATTTTTCACCCACAAGTGATCTGATTTGTTTTCTTTTTAAAAAATCTAATTTTATTATAAATGAAGATCGTGATAGTGACGTAAAAGTGACTTCATTATTTAAAAAAATACAATTTTTGTTTTTCTGTAGTCATTTTTTTGCTGAAGCAATAGATTGCCAGACTCTAAAGCAGAAGGACCTCAGATCGATTTCAGTTCTGATGTTTTTATATACAATTCTCTAAAGAAGTTGAATTGTTACTACCAGGATGTTAAGAAAGATATGATTCTTTTGAGGCCTCATACCTATCAAAATAGCTATCTGAATTTAAATCCATATAATAACTTGTTCAGAAATAAAAGACGAGCTCTTTTTGTTTTTAATTAAACTCAAGACAAAAAAAAATTAGTATTGAATAGTAGAATAAAATAGTATATCCATAGGACTGTCTATACTAATTCATAATTTTCTAGTGACATTACTGCCAGATATACCTCTAGCTATTATAAGAAAATAATATCACACTTTATTTTGGTTACATCATAATAAATGTCCATGAAAATATTTAATTTAGCATGTTTCAATATATGCATATTATATAAAGAGCTCACAAATAAGCTCTTAACAAGCTTTGCAAAATATCCCTAACCTCAGACTGGTTTCTGCTATTGTCTTCCTCAGTAAGGTGCTAGGAGACTTGTTTAAATTAGGTCATGTGACATCTGTCTTGATTTTTTTCTTTTATATATATATACCATTATACAATTACAAATATTCAGTAACGCCCTCTGTTTAAAAGTCTTTACCTCAATAATAGTGAACTTCAAAATGGTATGCTATTATTGAGATATAGACTTTTAAACAGAGGGCGTTACTGGATATTTGTAATTGTATAATGGTTTATATATTTGTATAATTATTTCAGTTGGTGTTAATAGTAACTTTCTTTTTATATATATATATATATATATATAATATCTCCATACAATAATGCCACCAAGTGCAAGCCTTCATAATCAATGGATGCAGGCACTAGATAGGAATTTTATGCCCAAACCTTCCTGCATCCATTGATTATGAAGGCTTGCACTTGGTGACTCAACTGTATAGAGAGTTCGTTACTGTTATTAAAGCCTGTGTGAGCATAGGAAATGGTGGTCATGGGATATATTTTACATATTTCATAAATCTGTTTTTATACTTAGCATATTCAGTTTAGCTTTTTCCGGAATGAGAAGTTTTAATTATTTTAAAGTTTTTGATGAAAAAAAATTAAAGATTCACTATTTAGAAAAATATACTCACAATAAGTAACATTAAAAATTATATATTTCAATTGCTTTTATTTTATATTATGTATTAGCATATGACAAATTAAATTGGAAAAGTAACCTAGCTTAGAATCCACAGTTTTTGTTTAATCTAACTGAAATTTTTTGTGGTTTTCTGCTAAAACTTTGCCTTAAAAGAAATTTAATTGTTGAAAAATAATTTTAATTCATCTCTTAGCATATTATTAATGTCAATTATAAACAAATAATTAAAATTTGTATTTATTTAATTTGTTTATAATTAAAATAACTGTTTGCTAACAAATATGTTTAGGGCACTCTCAGCTAAAAAGAAAAAAGTTCATCAAATATATAGATTTACCATGCTCTAAAAGTTGACCTAAAAAACTTAATATAAAATTTTGCTCACATTATATGTCAATATCCACTAAAAAAAAATGTTCATCATGATACAGTGCCATAAATAAAAGATTATCATATGATTGGCAATACCATTTTACAAAACTACATGTAAATAAATCAAACAAATCATGTGAAAATTAACAATGTATGTATGTGTAAATGTTTCTGGTACCAAGTTATTTGGTTTTAAACCTTTGCATAATTACCAAAATTCATGGTTAGTAAAAAAAATTCTAAACAATATATATATATATATATATTTCTAATCCATATACATGTATGTACATATACATATATAAGAAGGTTCCCAAAAGTAACTGGAATTTTATAATAAAAAATTGTTTATTTATCTTTAAGTGTTAATTTCCTTAAAAGTATTTTCCATTTAATGCAATACACCAGTCTAAAAGTGATTCATTTTTCAAAGTAGCCTTTTAACACCTGTATCATTTTTTTTCACTACTTGTAAGTCAGCAACAAAAAATTTTAAGGCATTTTTCCTTTGAGAGAATAAGAGATACCACAGGGTTAGAGATCAAGAGAATGTAATTGATAGATAAGCTGGATCATGTTAAATTTAAGAAAAATTGTTTCACACTCAAGTCTCCATCCAGAGAAATTGTTGTGGTGAAGTTTATGCTCCTTACTTTGCCACAAAATGGAATGGTTACATTTTACCACATCACACAAATATTTCAAAACTTACAGATAAAGTGTCTGACTTTTAAGAACTAATTTTGAAAGAAAAATGTTTGCATCAATAAAAAAAAAAGCATTATCTTGATATAGGACTTCACTATCCATACTTTTTTGGGGTGACATGGTAAATTTGACAATTTTATTAAATCATTCATAAACTTGTGTTTATTCCAGAACAGCTTTCTTATAATATGTTTCAAACATTACAACTATTTTTGTTTCTGTTTTCCCCAAATAAAATAAAAACAGAATTTCACATTATTCCAACTTTTCAGTTGTTACAAAACATTGACAAATACATGAAACATGCTTTACAAAAAAATGTTCTACATGATACTACAATTTTACACAATAATGTAATTTGGAAAATTGATGCAAAAGGATTGCCACAAAAGATATATAACAGTAGAAGCATGTATGATAATAGGTGCATTAATCAGGAACAATTTTGCTTATTTTTGTGTTCCTCTTGTATATCTAATATATTGATATTATTTATTTGCAGCCTCTGTATAAATTTATAGAAACTTAAAAAGTTTTATATGTAACATATGCTTCTGTCATAATCAAATATCAACAGCATCTTGAAAAACTATGTGAGGCTTCACCAAAGACATCAATATAATTATTATTTAAATCCTATTACAAGCAATTTAATATTAGTGTTTGAATGTAATTTTTATGGTAATTTATGTAAAATCTTTTTATCAGCATAATTTTAATAGACAAAGCAGAGCATTTAATCAAACTTATATTCTTTCTTTTAAATAAATATTAACTGAACATAATGTAAACAGAAATTGTGTTACTGTGTTTTAGGATATCAAATAGTTTCCAGAGTTTGATTTTTAATCAAAGATTGACCACTTGAAAGATTATAAATTTATATACATAGTTTAAGTTATACTATAATACACCATATACTAAGAAGTGGAATAAAATTTAATAGTTTAAGTTGTATTATTCAATATTATACATATATTTTTAAAACATCACTGTCAGATGATATTAACAGTGACCAATAAAAATAGTAAACTATAAACATGTTTTGCATCTAAAAGGGAAATCTTCTATTTAATGCAATCTTTTGATATTTATAGAGATAAAGTGCTACAGTAAATATAAATATTTTAATAAAACAAAGTCTGACAACTTTCCCTAGACTCTTCCACAAAGAGATGAATATTATAGTTAATAATTTTTAACATTTATTATTGTTGAAATATTTGTTAAGAATGTGAAAATATCTGTTCCATTTTATTTTAGAAAAATCACAGTCAGAAGATATAGATAGTAACCAATGACAGCAGTAAACTGTAAACACTTTTTACACTTTATGTCGATAAATATCCAGAGAATGCATTTAAAAAAGGTTACCCTTTTAATTGCAAAAAGTGTTTATAGTTTACTGTTTTCATTGGTCACTATATATATCATCTGATTGTGATATTTCTAAAATAAAACAAAACAGATATTTCCATGTTCTTAAAAAATATTTCAGCAATAACATCTGTTAAAATTAATTTATAATATTCAACTCTCAATGGAAGAGTCTATTATAATAAGAAAATGGAGAAAGTTGTGAGACATTGCTTCCTTAACATATTTACATATTTACTGTAACACTTTATTTATAAATACCAAGCAATTGCATTTAAAAATGGTTATTTTTAAATGCAAAAACTGTTTACAGTTTATTGTTTTCATTGGTCAGTGTCTATATCATCTGATTTTTCTAAAATAAAATATAACAGATATTTCCACATTCTTAAAAATATTTCAACAATAACAACTGTTATAAATTATTAATTTATATATATATAAAAGAGAAAGTGAATAAAAGAGAGAGTTAACCACTCTCCCCTCAGACTAGGAATAAATAATATTCTGTTGAGAAATGGTCAAGAACAGAATAAATCCAGTTATTTTTAACTTTCTAGAGGGAATGTTTGATTTGAGAGAGGCAAACAAATTCTTTTCTTAAACATTGTTGCATACATCAAGGGTCTACATTTAAGTTTATCACTAGCTATGCATTTATATGTAACTAACATTAAATCATAATATTTAAACCATCAATTTGATTAGAGTATATGTTGTGTAAGGAGGAAATGTAAGGAGGAAAATGCAGTAAACTCTGAAGTCACTATTGGTGGAGTTGTGGTAACCATGTGTAGATAGTAAATAAAAATAATTAAGACTCATATATTTATTGAATAAATATATTAACAGTTTAAATTTGCAATGTTTTTATTTATTTACTTTGCATTATAAGAAAACTCACAATGAATATATTTTTCAGATAGAAGCAATTATCAGTGCAAATTTTGACTGCAACTTTTATATTTTTACGTTTTTGTTTACTATTTTCTAGATTGCAACTGAAAATAAATAAAAAGTATGTATTTTAATTATATAAATATAATAATGACAGATTTGCAGAATTTATAGTTTTAATTTTTGGATTTCAGCACGAACTATTAAGAAATGTGATGTGATGTGATGTGATGCACTGTGACTGCTCCTTATACAGAGTCGGGAATCTCTCAGCCACTATGCCCAGAGAAACCTGCTAGTGACTTTACCTTTCCTCTCCATTCTTTGCCCTATATTTTTCCATATTCTTCTCTATTCTGCTCTATCCCATTTCCACAACATAATATTTGTCAACTCCATAGCCTTTATATCTAAATCCCTCTTATGTTTCCTCAAACCCAGCATAAAAACCAATAACCCACTTTCTATATAATCAACTTAGTTTATATTTATTATTCAACAACTTCATTATTTGTTCCCTTTCTGCTTTCAGGCATTTACATTCAATTAACAGATGCTTAATATTTTCCTTACCTTCCTTACACAATTTGCAGATTAAATCACCCACATTTTTCTATTTATGTGTATATTTTCTTTATTGCTAAAGATCCTGTACCAGTCTTAAACAGTAAACTATTTTCCTTGCTACTATTATAAATTAACTCTTACCCAATATTCCATTTACTTATATATATATTGAAACAGACAGATCGAAGAATCGATCTTAGTTTCATGGTTGTCATTTAAGAACGGTAATTCTAAACCACTATTTACCCGCAATGACATTTTTTCTATTCCAAGCCACATAAATTTTAAGTTATTTATTTTGTGTTTGTTTAAAAAGAATTTAATGTAAAGAGTATGAGTATAAATGTCACAAATCGTGATGAATAATATTCGTGTGTGTGTGGTTTGTGGATTTATATTAGCTCAATTTAAAAGTTTCAATTGCGTGTATATTTTCTTTAAATTTTAATTTTGCAAATTATACAAAGTCATTTAAAAATGCTGATAAAAAGTCACATTTCTTTGATCAGTATTTTTAATCAAAATCTTACTTGTACAAAATGTATAGAATAATTAATTTGTACTTTGATAAATTAAGATAATGAGTTTATAATTTTGTATTCACGAATTCCGATGTAATTGTTTTGTCAATTTAGAATCATGTATTAAATTTAAAAATAAATGAAAACCGAACAATGGAAATGAGAAACGTAGAACTCTTATCAAGAAAGGCAAATGCTATTGTATAGTCAAAAATTAGATATTGCTGGAGGCCAGAAAATCAAAGGAGGAGGAGTCATGAACAAAAACTAGGCAGAAAGGTCAACGGTAGCCATCTTAGAGATAAGAGGACTCTCTAACTTTTGACTTGGCTGTGCTTAGATCGTCTCAAGCTACAGCAAAGTAGTTGTTCCAGAGAAATCACTTCAACCGTTATTAAGAAGTTGCCCGGTAAACTGCAATAATGATGGGCTAAGTCCAAGAAGCTGATTCCTGTTCTGCCAATTTAAATCTTTCGTACCGCTGATCTGTAATGTTTTCCGTGCTTCCAGTCTTCCAAATTCCAACATTTAAATTAACCATGCCGTTCTAAGAAATTCAAAATGCGCGCCTACGTTCTTCATACATATCACCGCAAGAAGAAAAGCCGGACGAAGAAAGAATGGTAACTTTTGTTACATGAACTTTTTAACTTTCCTCTCAGTAATAATTTTAAATTTAATCTGTTAACCTAATTAATTGCATGTAAATTTCTTGTTTTCCATTTGAAAATGTTACACAAAAACCTGTCAGTAAATTTCTTCTCTAATATTTATGTGCTCTAGTCTTTAGATGATAATTATTAATATTTGTGCCTACTAATAATCCATTTGTGAATACATTTATATTTTTACTATTACTTATTTTACAAACAAAACGATGCCAATAATAATATTTCTCAACTCTAATTAAAGTCAGTAAAGTTTATCTCATAATATTTATTATATTCATTTTAAAAGTAATTTTCTTTTATCGAACTAGAAATTGTTTCATTTATGTTGAGTTGAGAAATATTCAAGTATTTTTATTGTTTCCTTGACTTTGTCATGATATTTTAATCTACACTCCAAATCTCAAATACTTAAAATAGTCTAAAATTTTATTATATTTTTTTATATATTATTATGGAGTAATAATAATAAGTGAATATTTTATTGCTATTATTACCTTCCGAACAATCTGGGGAGTTATGGGTTTCAGAGTGAAAATAATTAATTGTTATTTTTGCGATCGTTTGATTTCGCCCTGTTATTATTGAATAGTTATATCAGACTGTTGCGTAGAACATGTTATGGATAGATAAAATGGTTTATATAATTTCGTTTTAAAATCCACTTCCGATCACTCTTCCTCGATGTTACGGTGGCAATGCCTTTACCTTCGCCTAAGTTGGCGTCTCGTTTTACTACCATATGGAGAGAAAGAAATTCTTCTCCAGGTAATCTCTTGGATCACCGGGGTTCGAAAATGATCCCGGCTTGTTGTAGTGTCTCGGATCTACTTGGGGGCATTAAGACTTGTCAAAGTACAAGCCGCCCGGTATTCCGTTCATGCACCGCGAGTTATTATTGTAGTGTACCTTAATCCTTGCAACCATCAGTACATCAGTATTATATATTATATTTTTATATAAAACTGCCTCCCATTTTATCCGTATACGCAATGGTTTGAATCTATTAAATAAAACAAATTAATATAAGCTAGTGGTTAAATATTGTAAGTGCTCCAATTACTCTGATTCTCATATCAACCTGTACAACCATTTAAACACATAAATATTGGCATAAGTTTGTTAATCAGTACAAACCGATTATTGATGACTAGCAGCAATTTATTATAAAATACATATGAGAGTTTTACCGTACCTGTAAATAATATTATTCAATGCTTTCAAGAATTTATTAAAAATTTATCTAACCTAATTTTGTCTCTCTTGCATTATTACTCTCGACATCTAGTCAATCACCTGCTGTCTGTATCGACAACTTAAATATATATATTAAATTATTAGCCGTACCAAGATCCCGACTATAAGGGATCTATGAAATAGCTGATTGTAGGTAATTTAGTCTGTGTTTTTCGATGAGCTAGTAAAGGGGAAACCCCGTACCGGTAATATTGTCATCGGTGGGTCATGCCAGGGTTTTGGGTTTGAATTTAGTTTGCATTTTGGAATTTATTCCTAGACGTGGACTGGGTTTGAATTCGGATTACTGTGTGTGATTAAGCATGGTGATTTTTACCGGTACAATATATATATATATATATGAAAAACAAAACAAGTTATATATATATATATATAAATCCTTTTTACTCTCCATACTAGTTCTTCATCTCTACAACTCCCTATTCTTTATTAATGCAACTATTCTTCTATCCCATTCCTTACCACTATAACACTCAACAATGTTCCTAACACAATCATTCCATCTTTTGTATAAATAGACTGACATAAATGTTTTATCCAAATCTTCTGGATACCATATTACCTTTCTCACTGATCTTATTGCCTGCCCTTAATTCATAATTCAATTAAATACTATTTTGGCTAATCTTTTATTATCCATAAACTGCAATCTAATGAACATTTTCATTTTGTTTTTTGCATTTATCATATAAAAACTTGAGCATCCCATTTCTTCTAGATACATGTGATGATCTCTGGTGCAATTTCTTTACTATGATCTCCATATATTAAGCTTCTGATGTTTATAAGCTTACAAAATAGATGTATCTATTCTATTCTTGATATTTTATCAAGAGGGTGTTATTTATTTGTAACCTGAGGAGTGATTGTTTTTTTTCCCATTATTTACATATATTTTGAGCTATGCTAATATACATATATAATTTTGTGTGTATTGTATTTAATAAAAAAATTCAGTCCTTAAAAAAAAAGACAAATGTTTAGATGAAACACTAAGTACTGCTTATCTAATATATATTCGTAAATTCATTTTCACTTTTGAAAAGTTTTTATTATAGCAAGAAAAGTGATAATGTGAATGTCGTGAAATGGATAAAAAAAAGGAAATTGTAAATATTTTCTAAGTATAGATTTAGCTAACACAGTACTTACAATTTTCTTTTTATTCATATCACAAGTTATTTCACAATTTATATAACTTTGTTTATGATATGATATTATTTTATAATAAAGCTTTTTATTTATATATCAATCCTTAAACAACCAATTACGTTAAAATAAGCTTAAAATATTAAATTATATAATAGGTTATATCAGAAGATAAAAAATATAAATAATGCCACAACCGCTAATTCCATACATTTAATGTCACAAAACTTCCTTCTTTTTTTAAAGATTAAAAATAATAAAAGTAAAGGAAAAATAATTTCCCTTTTGCAAAGCAGCCAACAGTCCTATATTATATCTGGAAAGTATTTTTTGTAATTTTACAAAAAACAACATATTGCAAAGGTTTTCAAAACTCATATCAATACATAAATATATCACATTTAATAATTTACGTTTTTACTATACACATATATTGTATAAGATTTGAAATGCATGCATTCTTATATCTGGAATTTAATTGTAAATATAGGAAAATTGAACTCAGACTTTCAAGCAACCTTCAACTATCCACACTATCTCATACTACTGATACACATGACCACACACATGTAGAAAAGATAAATATTCATCAATATACGGATTTCATGCTGAAAGAGCACTCATAAAATGGTCCAGATTATCATCTCCCCCATATATATATATAATCAGTGCTCAGTTTATATTAAGATAGCAAATCTTTATACTTTAATGAACAGGTCGCAATCCATTCCAACTTCTCAGCCATCCATACCATTGAAAATCTGATGATAGAATGCCCAACTCCCATGCTGATGCCAATATTATTTTATGCTCATATGTATCAATAGTATGAGATAGTGTGGATAGTTAAAGGTTGCTTGAAAGTCTGAGTTCAAATTCCCATATTGTATGTAACTGGCTGAGCATTCCTTGGCACAGAAATTGCTCTATCTTGAAGAAATATTGTAAGCAGGCAAAATTCATCTGAGATATAGAAGAGCATATTAAAAATATGCCATTTATTTATTAAAGCAATAATGAGAAAAATACATTATATTATATAAAAATAAGAAAAAATATTATAATGTGCATATTCATTGAAATGATTATACACATTGTCCAATAAAGTCTCATAACTATTCAATGAATTCAGAGTTTAAGCTAGCTATAATAAAAAATACCTGATTTCTAAACATTGTTGCTGCTTATTATTCTTGTAGAAATTAAACAAAATATTTTCTCTACTATCAAGATGACTATCATTAAAAATGAATACAAGATACTATTAGCTATAAACGTTAACAAAACATTAAGTTACTGGATGACAATTAAATTAGATCTGTAATTTATCTTCAGGTACAGATTTGATGATTATAAGTGAATAAGTATTGTCAGAAGGACCACCTTAAATTTAGATTTATTTCAACTAATAATTGCTTCTCTGTTTACTATCACTTTTGCAACAATTTATAATTACAATCTTAATTATACAAGTTCTTTTGCTGCATTTTGCAAATGTCCCGCCTGTTCTCATGTCAAAATGGAAAGACTGTAATCTGATGAAAATAGACATAATAAATATTTTGTTTTAATCATTTTCATTTCTGGAATATGCTATAGAAATGCTAAGATTTTCACTATAAAATTTAAAAAAAATTGAGCTAATATTTAAAAGTCTATTTTTTGCATAATGTAATATTATGTGTCAGATATATATAATGGACAAATATCCAATATAAAAATAATTATTTGTCCACAATGTTGTTATTGATATATACTTAATAGAATAATCAATCTAAATAAAATTGAAACAAACAATTAATTATATTTACAATTATTTAATTATCAACCCAGATTTCATCTCTTATTGAGAGCTTTTCAAGATATAACATTTTATACATCACATGACTTATTAACTACATTTACACCACCTATAAGACATTATTTTACCTTCAACAATATAATTAACATTACACATATAAATGCATAAACAAATGACATAAAATAAAAAATAAAAGTACTTATAGAAATAACAATAATAACAACTTAAAATTATATATATATTAATATACATATTGAACCAGATACTATATCTGATTCAAAGGTCCCTTTGCAAAATTAATACTAAGTTTTATTTCTATAAAGTTATTTAAAAGTTTATAGGATATAGCACACATATGCAGCTATATTTTAAAATACGGTGTTTTTAAATTTTGTCTTCAACAAATTTTATTTGTTAGTTTAAAATAAGTTTCTTCTGACACTTATTTTTTTTATCAAAGTGTAAAAACATTCCAAGTTAAAAATTTTAATCTTTGTTTTTTTCTAAAAAAAAAAAAAAAAAGCTTTTACTTTTGGAAAGGTAATTGCATTCCTGTTTTTTTTTTTTTTTAAATTACAATTCATTTTTATTAATTAATTTTAAAAGCAGACATTTAATTTTGTATTGTTTTTTTAATAAAATAATCCCTGATTATAATACTTAATTAAGGTTGAGCATAGAGAGAGAGAATATAAATAACCCGAAAAATTTTAGACATTTTTATTCTGGACTTGACCAAACTAATTATGCTTCAAAGTGATTATTTCAGCTTCAGATAATTCTACTCTTCATTTTTCCATATTAGTATTAGCCTCTGAGATTCATAGTGCATTGGCAGTCTGGACATATTTTTTTTTAAAGTTTGCTTTCACAAGATGGTTAAATTCATTGCTATGTGTATTCAAACCTACAACATGCCTTGCTAACTTACCTAAGGATGGACTTCTGATTCCAAGCTATTCTTCCAGTCATGCCATGAAAGTCTGAATTAGAAATGATCCCCAGATATGCTTCTACACTTGCTGCCATGAAGAATTGAAGACACCTGAAAGTTGAATTCCAAATAAATGTGCACACTCTTTGAAAACTTTGCGGACTCTGCTTTACCATAAGTAAAATATTTATTATTCTTTCCAGGGTATATAAATCTCCACTCAATCTAAAAATAAATCTGTTGCATAAAGTTTTACCAGTTATTTAACCTCATAATTATTATGTGTGTTTGCTTTTCTTTGTATTTATAGTATGTCTTGGAATCTTGGTTTTAAGATTCCAATTTTGTTTTCAATTTTATTTATTGGGGAGTGTATTGTGAGACAATATTTTATATGCTTACTATGCCTTCTTGTTTTATTACTAACTCTTACTAAATGCTTTGGCGGACCTTCATAATTTCAGTTTGCTCACCTGACCCTATTTTATCATCCAATAATTAATTTAAGTTAATAGGTTTGCACTTTCTTGCAAACTGCAAATCTTTTGGCTGGTGGTTTGTCATGTTTTGTTATTCTACTTTTTCTGAAGTTGAAAATTTTGTGTCATTTCCAGATTATATAAAATCATAATCATTCTTCAAGTTTTCTTGTCTTGTATGTGAAATTAACCATTAATTGCCTTAAATGTGGTACATCATAAGCTGTCCTACTGACAAAATGACATTCTTGGTCTCGACCCATTATTCCAGGTCAAGAAATGCTCACTGGCGCTGTTTCATTGATTTCCTACAAGCCCATGGTTTTTTTATATCTCTGAATTAGGAAACTAGAATTGTTGTTATTTTATAAATCACCAGCAGGAAGATACTATTATTCCCTTTTAAATTATAGGTGAGAGAACGAATCCTTCTGCTAGGGCATTTAATGTTTTAATATTTGCAGAACTCATATACACTCTCTGATGAATATGCTTATAAAAATCTAGGTCAAACTTTTATATTCGTTTGCTAGATTTCTTTATTTTGTTTATGGAATTTAATAAAATTTTCAAATTAGTTTAAATTATTTTGGCTGATGTTTGTCTATGTGCTTTTATTTTTTCAATTGTCTGAATAATATTTAAGATCTCTTGCCATCTCCCTGAGTCTAGTCGGTGCAAACCATCATCTGGTGGTGCCCTCCATGATCAAGAGTAGATTGAGTGACCATTACAATATATAAATAAATAAATATTCAATTCCCCCTCCCCTTTTATATACTCTTATTCACAATTCAACTCTGACATTTTTATCATAATTTTTAAATCTTAATACCCATTTTTCACCTACTCTTGCTGAGCCTTTAACTATATTTACACATCTTTCCAAATTTTCCTGAATGTATAAAGTATCATAACATATCCTTTTTTGATAATCTTTCACATTTTATAACTCTAATATTCTTTTCACACTTCATTATAAGACCTAGTATCTAAATAATGTATATATGGACCTGACCTAATATTTTTCCTATTAATCACTCTATCATACTCCTTTTCTCTATCATTTATCATCCATCCTATCTGTCCCATATATACCTTATTACAACTCCCACATTCAATTTTATAAACCATTCCTTCCTTACTATTAATACTATCTATCCCATTTGTATTACATAACTATCTACCCAAAGACTCACTTTTTTCTCAAGCTAATCTTATATTAGCTAGTAACTTCGTTCTTACTAACTTTTTATACACATCCTTTGAATATAGAATAGACCTCCACTTACAATGTTTATATTTATTCTTATCATACTTATTTCTACTATTTATATTTTGATTTCTAAAAATTGTTTTAATTACCTCTCTTTTATATCCTATTTTAACATAATCATTCTCTATTTATAATCATTCTCTACGTATCATTCTCTACTTATTCCTAATATAAAAGTAGATTTATGGTGGGAAAAAAGATAAATGGATTAAAATTCTTAGATATTTTTGTGAAAAGAGGAATAATGAATGAATTAGTAGTAAAGCATTACATTAAAGATAGAAAAAAGAGAGGTTTAATTGTTCCAAAATCATATTATTCTTACGATGTCAAAAAGTATGGGTTTTAAAAGGATTTAAATTGAAGAAAGAAAAACTTACATTAGATAAGAAAGAGGCATATGAGCAAAAATTAGAAGTAGAATGATTATGTTAAAAGGGGATATAAAAGAATGGTAATTAAAACAATTTTTAGAAATCAAAATATAAATAGTAGAAATAAGTATGATAAGAATAAATATAAACATTGTAAGGGGATGTCTATTCCATATTAAAGGGATGTGTATAAAAAGTTAGTAAGAAAGAAGCAGTTAACAGATGATATAAAAATAGCTTGGAAAAATAGTAAGTCTTTGGGTATATAGTTATATAATACAAATAAGATAGATGGTATGGATAGTAAAGGGAGGAATAATTTATAAAATTGAATGTGGAAGTTGTAATAAGATATATATATATATAGGACAGACAGAACAGATAATAAGTGATAGAGGGCAGGAGCAAGATAAAATGATTAATAGGAAAGATATTAGGTCAGGTATATGCATACATTATTTAGATACTGGTCATAAAACGGAGTGTGAGAAGAATATTAGAGTTATAAAACATGTGAAAGATTATCAAAAAAGGTTATGTTATGAAACTTTATACATTCAGAAAAATTTTGATAGATGTGTAAATATAGATAAAGGTCCAGCAATATTAGGTTGGAAAATGAGCATTATTAGATAACTGGAAGATTTAAAAATTATGGTAAAAATGTCAGGGTTGGATTGTAAATGAGGGTTTATAAAAGAGGAGGGGGAATTGAATATTTATTTACTTATATAGGTATATTAAAATATATGTATATTTATGTAGTTTTAAGTTATTATTATTATTATTATTTTTAAGTACTTTTATTTTTTATCTTATGTCATTTATTTATGCATTTATATGTGTAATATTAATTATATTGTTGATAAAATAATGTCTAATAGGCGGACTAAATGTAGTTGATAAGTCATGTGATATATAAAACTTTATATCTTGAAAAGGTCTCAATAAGAGATGAAAGCCGGGTTGATAATTAAATAATTGCAAGCATAATTAGTTGTTTGTTTCAATTTTATTTAGACTGATTATTCTATTAGAGTCAGATTGAAGATAAACTAGTAGGTTATGTAAAAAATTATATAAATTATTCAATAGTAAATCATGTCTAATCTTGTACCATTATATACTTTGATTTTATTTACTGGTAAATAAGAGTGATTAAAAATGAGATTGTTTTAGAATGAAAATGAGATTTCCCAATAATTTATTGTTGGTTTTCATTTCTGATACACTAGTATTAATATTTTGAAGAAGTAGATTATGTTAATAAAAATATGTATATGATATAAAATATGAGTGCTGATTTATAATGTAGTGGTTTTAAAATTAAATAACAATTTATTACATACTTAGGTAAAAAAAAAAAAAGTAATAAAATCTAATTAATTAATTTACAAAAGTAATAAAATCTACAGGATGATTGTATGTAGAACCCTAAAAATAAGCTTAGTATTAATTTTGTTTAAAAACAAAATACTTTTACAAAACCAATAATAATATATTTAAAACTCTTTTAATTTAATGTATCTAATAAAACCTCAAATTAGAAATATCAAAACAGTGTTTTAAAGTTAGTAAATTTTAAGAAGCTTATATATGTGTGTGTGTGTGTTAAAATTAAAATAGTAAGATTAGATCGGGTATCATCAGGAATGTTGTTCATAAGTTGGTAGATCTGGAAAACAGGTAAACAGAGCAGAGTTCATGAGTGCTCTGGACATATGTATCTCGAGCATGATTAGACTTGAGATACTAATACTTAGATTTTAAGTTTTATTATATTACTTTTAAAATTATACCATTAACGATTCAAGTAAAAATCGTCAAATCAAAATTAAATGTTTGAATTACTGTACCAAAGTAATTTAGAGTAAAAAAAATTCCAAGAATGCAAAAAGAAAAGAAAGTGACATTTTCCACTCCATATTCCTACTTGGCACTAAATGCCTGTACATAAACATATCTTTTCTTTAACATGTTAGTTTTAATATTTTGCATTTTCATTCATATATATACAAGGGGGGATCCAAAAATAACCAGAAGCATTTTCTGGTTTGCATGCCTGTTGTAGTATATACTTTTGCTGTAACATATTTCTTGCAGAAACTCTTCATCATTATGCCAAAGGACATCACTGTGTGAAATTGTGGGGCCACTAGGACATGTTTTTTATAAAGTGCATTTTGCGTATTTGTCAATTTTTTTTTTATAATGGCTAAAATGTTCGAACAATATGAAACTTTATTTTTGTTTACAGAAAATGGCAATGAAAAAAAGTTGTAATGTATGAAACAGATTAAAAGGAAACTGATCTTATAAAAACACAAGTTTATGAATTGTTTAATTGAAATGCTAAATATACCATATTCTTAAAAAGTGTTGCAACTGAAGTCCAAAGTCAAAACAATGCTGATTGGTTTTTTTATGCAAACAGCATTTTTTTCTCAAATTTAGTTCATAATAGTCAAGCATGTTATTTGCAAGTTGTGTAACATTTATATGATGCAGCAAAATGTAAACATCCCATTTTGAGACAAAGAAAACACTGCAAACTCCATCCCAACAATGTGTCATCTCTCAAGGTCTTGTGTGTAATTTTTTATTTAAATTTAGCATGACCCAGCTTATCTATTAGCATATTCACTCGATATAATTTTATGTGATTTTTTTTTAATCTCTCGAATAAAAAATGTCTCTTTTTTTTGTGTGGACTTAGAGTAGGTGGTTGACAGAGGCATTAAAACACATCACTTTGCAAGTATTTCTGAACTACTTTGAAAAGTTACAAACAGGTTTAGATCAGTGCATTGCATTTGTATGCAAGGAATAATTTTAAAAAGTATAAAAATATTAAAAAAATATAAAGACAAAAAAAAGAATTTAATAAATAGCTATTTATATTTTATATTTTGAATTTTTTTGTAGATGAAACATTTTTAATTTTATGTGTATAATTACTATGATATGTACATCTATATAATAGTAAAAAAAATGCATTATGATATAGTTGCCATAAACCCATAATGGAATATTTTAATACAGATTTAATATTACTTGTAATTTTTTTATATTGCCAGCAAATGTAGGTGTTAATATAATGTATGATCTACCTGTTTGATGTAGTTATATAGAATTTAGTTAGAATGAAGAAAACAAATAACTGATAAAAAATTTAATGTTTGCATTTATTTTTATTATTACAAGTGGATGTTAATATATATTCAATACAGTGAAGAAAATAACATATTTAGCAATAAAAATAATTTATTGTTTGACAAAAAATGGCAAATAATTTGCACAATGCAGGTCTTCCATGGGTGAGAAGAGAATTTATTCTGCTTTCTGCTGACAAGTTCCAATTTCAGTGCTTTTTTCTCTTTCCTTGCTGAAGCATAATTTAATTTTACATTTTTTTTTAGTAAGCTTGCTGCTATGATTGATTTTATTTTTGCAATTTTATTTCTAATAGATTTTTTATTTGGCCTCTCTTCTGCATTGATTTATTATATATTGCTTTTGTTAAAAAATACCTATCACTTGAATGTTATGCTTTCTTTCATTTAATACACATTTTTTGTGTGGACTTTCTTTTGCCTTTTTTAATATTTAATATCCATTTTTTATTGCAAAATATATTATTTTTCTGCTTTTATTTAATATGTACTTGCAACAGTAAATTCAAAAACAAATGTGAACATTTCTTTTGGATTTGCCTTTCTATCTACATTTTATTTGTCTTTGATATATTTTTTCAATAAATAATTGATATTATATTGGTAAATAAATTATTTGTACTGTAAAATATATAATTTTTTTGATTTTATTTAATATATTCTTGTAGACACAAATTCAGGAATAAATGCAGACATCTTTTTTTTATCGATCAGTTTTCTTGCTTATTATTGCTAAGTACTAGTAGCACCATCAAACATATCAACCATGAACTATATTAGCACTCCAGGAATTTTATTTAAATAGCCAGCTTATAACCAAGCTATCAACTCATTCAGAATCAATTGAATATTTAGATATTTTTAGTTAGGTACTATAAAAAGAATGATAACTAATGTGTTTCACCATTCTTTTATGGAGGGAGAGTCTTATTAAAAAGGTATTAACCCTTAAGTAGATTATTTTAAAGAGTTTATTTTTAATATACACACAGATAAAATATCTAAAAGATTTCACAATATTTTAACTATTAATACAGTGATTATTTTAAAAATATATTATATGTAAAAAGTATTTGAGTTTAAGATAAATAATAAAATTTGATTTGTTACAATAGGATAATGCACATTTTTAATACGATAATTTTAATATAAATTCTTAGTTATGGTGGATGAGTTTAAATAAAGGCCTTTTGATTAGAATTTTAATGAATAATAGCAGTGTTTAGTCACACTATTTTCTGACATTAAATGGAAAATCACTAATTATGATTATTCCCTTTGAATAATCTTCTAAAAGATTTCTGGAACTTGCAACCATCTAGATTTCTACACTTAGAAAAAAATATTTAGTTTTCTCGTTTAGATGATTTTTTTAAATTTATTTTTATATAATGATATGTATTATATTCAAATGCCCTTTAAATGATTTTTCAATTTTTATTTTTTGTTAACAAATTTCTTTATGGTTTTAGGTTGATGCTTTTACATATCTCCTTAACCCCCTCATTTTTCTTAGTTACTCTTTTTTGCAGTGTTTTCAACTGGTGTCCTTCCAAATATCATGAAAATAATAGTATTCCAAAGGAATTTACTAAACAGAAAACTGCCCTAGAATGAACTGTTTCTATATAGTTTATGGCACCAAATGCTACTTGTAATATCCAATGAATTACCTAAGTCTATACGTTTATGTAACAATCACTTAATAGCATTTGACAAAGTCTATTTTTGTTGTTACTATATGTACACTGGCTCTGTATAGTATGTATAAAAATTATAAATGCAGTAATTTGTAACATTTTTATTCAGATCACCTAGCCATTTTTGCCAATAGATAATTTTAAGAATTATTATTTTCAATTTTTACTAATTTATTTTAGTAAAAATAATTATTTGCCATCATAATATTGTAAAATGAATAAATTTATTAAATGAAACAACTTTGATGAAATACACCAAGCTTATTAAGTATCGCATTAAAATTAATCGAAATAAGTATTATTTTTTGTTAATTAAAAAAAAAAAGGGGGTTATTTTAGTTATAGTTTTTACAAATATAATAATTACTTTTTCTTAATTAATGTTTTTACGCTACTATGAAATCTGTAATCTTTAAATTTTAATAAAAGATATATTATTCTTATTTTTGTTTTAGTTCATGGTTATAGGGGTGTGCCAGTAGTGTCCGGCACCTGTGCGCAAAACTTTAGTTGGCATTCCTCCCCCCCCCCCAATCACTTCATAAAAACCTATCATTGAGTAAAAATTAAATTCAAAATATATTAATTATAAGTTTATTGAACAAGAAACAGATAATACAAATAAAATATAGAAGGACCATAAACATTCGAGAAGCGTACAAAAACAACAATAATAATTTGGAAAAAAAAAAAGTAATTTTATGTTATTTGGCAAGAAAATCATTTGCGAATTGCACCTTATATTTGGTTTGCATAAATTAACTGATAAACTTACAGGCTTATAAAACAAAAATGTTAACTATTCTTAGGTATAAAATGAAACTAACTATATTTAATTTGGCAAGCAAATCATTCTCTTACGTCGCGTATACTCTGAAATAAAAAGATCAAACTTTTCTAACATCTCAATGTATTTTAAAAAATTGCGATTGTAAAGTTTATTATTTTTACCCCGAAGAGATAGATTTTGTTGGCATAAAAAGTGTATTACAAATATTATTCTTTTTATAACTTCATACCAACGTTTCCATTCATTACCTAAAACGGTTAGTTCCAAATCATCAATACAAGTTTTATTTTTAAAGACTGTAATTATTTCTATGCATTTTTCCTAATTGTTCAAATGATTTAAATTTTAATGCCGAATTCTTAAACATATATATGAATTTTTTTAGCGAAATATTTAAAAACGTGAAAGTTTAATTTTTTCATGACACTTTACATAAAAAATGAGAAGTATATTACGGTAAATTTACGAGAAAACTTACCTTAGAACTTAATTCAAATTCAAATTTAATTCTTGTTTTTATGTTATTACTTTACTGTCTTATGTCTAATTACAAAAACTTACAACTATTAGTTTTGTAGTATTACAATTTATAAACATATCGCTATATAAATAAATGCCTCATTTACATGTGATACAGTATGTACATTGTAACAGCAGAATATAGAATAAAGTGAAAAACTGCAGCAGATTTTCTTATATGTATTTAGAACAAATGTGAGTTTGAACAAGATTCGAACGAGTCCATCCTGTAAACAGTAAACTCAAATAAGATCAAGTTTTTACTTGTTTATGTTAAACTAATTGTTAGAACTAGGACCAGAATAAAATAAGATTTAAAGAATAATAACAAATAAGTGATTATAAATAATTTGTTTAAAAGAAATCTGTAAAATGTAAGTAACATTTAAACAAAAATGTAATTTACTTTGATATAATTAATGAATAAAATACTTTTTAAATATTTTTTATTGCCTGAAATCCTTGGTGTCTATGGATATCAAATACACTGTACATTGTGCCAGCATGCCTCTGCATAGCTAAGTTATCTTATAAGTGTATATATTACTGATTTTGATATAATGCAGTTTTTTGTAATAGTAATGTATTTCATGATTTTGAAAATATTAAAATTTACTGCTTTAGAATATTGGCAGTATAATAATTGAAACATTAGTCACTAGAGAAATCATGTAATGTTTAAGTATGATAAACTGAGCTTTGATTCAGGACCTTCAGCTATTAAGTCTGTCACTCTCTTGCTATGCTAAAATACATAATTTCAAAGACTGGTATAAAAGTCAGGTTAAAAATACAAGTTTTATTTATAACTACATTACTTATATTGTTTTTACTGCTATATTTTGATCAGTTGGAGTATTCTTAATTCTTGTTTTCTATTCTTTTGTTGAATTATATGGATATATCAATATTTCGTCTTCACCAGTTTTTGATGAATGAAAAAATTGTTGTATAGTTATATTTATTATTCATTCATTCTTTTAATGTATTCAGTTAGTAATGATTCATTAGAAATGATTATTGTAAATTATTTTACTTTATTACTAAAAGTCATTTATATTAATTTCTTTATTTGTCACCCAACAATTAAGAGCATTTTTACAACTCTAAACAGGATATGTATTAAACATTTTTAGATTTATTTCATGTTTATTAGACACCTAAACTATAAATATTTTATTGATAAAATAATATAAGAATATTTTTTTAAAAGGTCAACTTAGAAGTTTATCAGATTAATAAAAATGTGTAACAATGTGTTCTATAAAATAATTATTCTGCCTTAAACAGCAAAAAAATAGTGTACTTATTTTATTTCATAATTAAATCCATCTTTACTACCCACACATACATAGTTGTAGGAGTTTTCATTGATATACTTTTTAATGGAATTCCAATCTTTTTAAACTTTTCTTGGAAAAATCTAATTCAAAAAATAAATACATACAATATCTATACTAAGTAGCGCTTGCTTAATACATTAACAGTATAGTATGCTGACATGCTTTCGACTAACTGGTAGTCACATTCATCTATAAATCTCACAACATTCTTGAATAACTATAGCTATAAATATGACTACCAGTTAATTGAAAGCATGCTCAGCATACTATACTGTTAATGTATTAAGGAAGCTTTACTTAGTATAGATATTATATGTATTTATTGTTTGACTAAAGGACCTTTTGAAACTTTTGTGAGCAACAATTATTAAATTTTGTGAGATAGTTTAAGTTTTAAAATGAAAACACATATTGAAAGTAACAGTATTATTAGAAATCTGAAGAACACTTTAATACATCTTTGATTTTCTTCTCTTTTTTTTAATTTTTGATAATGAAATGTAAGATAATATATTGTATGCATCTTTGTTTAGGAATAAAACAGCTTTTTTTAAAGCATGAAAGAAAATAATTGAAATGCACAACTTGGATAATTTCTTTATCAGTCCCATACTATGGAGTCATAACATTTTGATCAAATGGCATTAAGACTATTAATAACCTTGGATAACATAGTGTACTTTGTGATATAAAGATGGTAATATAATATACCATATACACTTTAATTGACATTTTAAAATGCATTTTAACATATGATTTATTTTAGCTCCTCATGTCTACAGTTTCAACTATCTAGCAGTCATCATCAGAGCTTTTAAAAAATATCAGCACCCCTTCTTCTCTAACTGAAATAACTTTCAAACATTCTTATTTTTATTTTGGTTAGAGGAGGAAAGGGGCTGAGGTTTTTAAAAAGATCTTATGATGATTGTTGGACAGTTAAAACTGTAGGCAAGAAGAGATAAAATAAATCATATGTTAAGCTCATTGTAGAATGTCAATTAACGTATATAAAGCAATGCAAATAAGAAATGGAAGGAAATTTCAATATATAAAGATGGTCAAAATAATTTGTAACTTTTTAACATTTGGATATTGTATCAAACCACAAATAAATTAAAGAAGCACTCACCATTTGAATGTGTCAGAATATTATAATGAGAAAGTAAATAGATTCTATAAAAAGTATACTATTTTACATTAAAAGCTAGTAAGTAAAATATCAGATCGTAAAAAAGTTTTGAATAAATTTTTGTTTCATAAACTGAGTTTCTTTTAATTGCTCATTTAAAATACCAATGTTAGATTTAAGTTTGTATAAAGTAAACCACATGTTTTATAATGCAGAAATTTATAGTATGGTTTTAGCTTTTGATAGATTAAGCTTACTTCATCTATAAAATAGATTCTGAAAAATCTTTACAAAGGTTTCTGTACAGTTAAGTAAGATTAATATACTTGGGTAAATTCTTGTTCTTGGTGAATATTATTTACCATGCCATTTTGGAAATTCAGGAGAAAGTAAATATTAGAAAAAATTGACAAATATAATAGAGTGGACTTTTCAGATTGTTCATAATTGTGTTGCTCTCCAGCGCAATAATAATCAATATTAATAATTATAGATAATTACATATATAATTGTTTAAATATCTTTACTATACAAAATAGATGAAGAGAAAATATAGTCATCTAATTTCTCACCCTAATTGTTTGATAGTGTAACTACAACAAACTGATAGTAATTTGAATTAGTTATATTATAAAGCTGCATGAAAAAAAAATGTTTATAAAACATTTGTCACCACAATTAAGTAATAAATATATAATGCTGGAAAAATTTTAAAAGTTAGTGATGCATTTGATCATATTATTAAATAATTACATTGTAATATAAATGGGATTCGAATTGAGACTTTTGCATGACCCACAAATCTCAGTGCCATCTTATATTGCTGATGCACCTGATCACATGCATGTTGACAAGATAAATAATCACCAATATAACTATTTTGTGCCAAGCCAGCACTCATCAGTTGATCCAGATTACCATCTCCACACATATATACAATCAGTACTCAGCTTTATATTAAGATAGCCAATCTTTATACTTTAATAGACAGGCTTCAAACTACTCCAACTCACAACTTTTCCATCTTCCATTTCATTGAAAATTTGATGATGGAATGTTTAAAACCCACATTATATATATGTGTGGTGATGGTAATCTGGACCAACTGATGACGGCTGGTTTAGCATGAAATATGTATATTGTGATTATTTATATTTTCAACATGTGTGTGATCATGTGGGTCAGCAATATAAGATGGCACTGAGAGTTGTGGGTCATGTAAAAGTCTGAGTTTGAATCCCATATATATTACATATATAAATGCAGGTGTTAAGCCTGTACAATGTATTAATTTATATAAATATTGTGTAAAAGGTCTGCTCATCCCTTGCATATATATGTATAAATGGATTATTCTCCTGTACATGAGGGGTCAGAATGACTAAATGTCAACATGGGTATTTAAATATTTTCTGCAAAAATGTAAATTATTTAATTTACATAATCCACTTTTTTGACAAGTGGATACAAGTCTCTTATTTATTAATAGCATATGTGCCAGACATCCTTGATTTTGTGCTTTCTGTTGTCTCTTTCAGAACACACTATACTGGCCCTCAGTGGGTCAATGATATGACTGTATTGGATTTCTTGTTCCAATAATATCCATTTGGATTCTGTGTTGGTATTGGTCTAATTATAAAGATCTTTGTATTGGCAATCCTAGTTGCAATGTTTGCATGCCATTCACCAAATAAATAGCCTTCCAAATAGAGTTATCAAATTTAATATTGTAAACAATTTGCTGATCCAAAGATAGCTTGTCTTTGGTATTGTTTATTGAACAATTTAACATGGGTGGAGTCTGAAAGCTGACATTGTATGTATCAGAGCAAATTTTACTTAAGTTTTTTGATACTCTGAATATATATGGCAGTGATAATCATGGTTTTGCATTTAGATTTGCAGATCTATTTCTAATTTTGAAGTAAATTGTTTTGTCTGTATTGATAAGATGTTTGTATTTGTATTCTATATTATACAAATCCTTAATATATGCTTCAATGTTTGTTTTATGACCAAATTCAAATTTACATAGTTTAAAGTTTCAATATAGAATTGCTTTAAGACCTGCCAGCTTGTGAGCAGTTGGGATTATTAACTCAGAGTGAATTCCTCCTCTAATTTGGATAGGTTTGACTATCATCTTATAATCTAATTGAGAACATATCTCTCCACATATAAATCCAGGAATTTAAGACTTTTTTGCTTAACTTCAAGTTCAATTGTCCAACTTAATGATGAAGTATGCTGCATTTGTCAATGATCCGATATATCTTTATCATTTAGATATTTGGAATACTTTTTTTTCCAATAATTTCTCTACTTTTTTAAATAGTTTTTAAATATCTATAATAATTTTATCATTTTATGTAGAATTGATTTCATGTTTTATCTTTTTATCAAAAAAAAAAAAACTTATTTCAAATTATATCTTAATCTCATGAGCAACTTTCTGTTAATTTATTTTTGAATACTTTTTGTAAATTCTTCTGATAACTTACAATCAACCCATTTATATATTAACAATATCATCTAATTTTTAATTAATTGAAATAACTTTTTTCTTAATATCAATATATTTTATATCTTTAAAACTTTTATTTTTCTCGAAATGATTTTTTTGCCCATTCATAGCTACCTAGAATAGTCAACTTAATTGGCTGCCAAAAATGGCTTGTAAACCAAAATTTTTCATAAAAAATAAGCAATTGTAATGAGTTTTTATGGGGAAAAAATAAATCATTATCTTAAATTTAACATATATAAAAATCCAATTTAAAAAATAAAGCTTAAATTGGAAAAGTATTAATAAATAAATAAATATTTTACTAAGCATATTATTATATAAAAAAGTCCAAACTGGGAGTAAATATATTGTATAAAAACATTTCAGTAGTTATAATTTAAATTTTTTTTTTTTCCAATAGTCCTCCAATTTGCTTCTTATGTAACCAGTGAATATCAAATTAATATATATATATATAAGATTAACTAGACATAACATATATTTTAATTTTTTTTTGTGTGTCAAAGCGAATCCCGGGCGACCGCTTATAAGGCAGCTATGCTAACCATTCGGCCACCAATGCTTGACACATATTTTAATTTTTTAGTACTTTTGTAGAAAATGTACAATGGAAGTTCACCACTTGTGTTTGTTCTAATTATCTATTTATAGGGGTGTCAAAAAAATCTTGCAAACAATATGGATGACTATAAATTATGGTATTTAATATTATTTTTTAAATATGATTCTAAAAACCAAAATAAAATACACAAAACTACAAATGATTATAATTAAAGACAATTTAATATAAATAACAAATAAAAAATCTGGTCAAATAAAGTATAATAAGTGTGTTACAAATATAGGTTCTTCATATAGTCAGGCAGAAATCCTTAATAGTATGCGTCATCACTACAAATGCTTTTTTATACAATTGGTGCAATATAAATTCTAAATAAGAATTAATGTCTTGTCTCACAGTTCCACTGTGCTTTTTGTTTTTTCTGTCATTGGAAGATACCAAATTTTGATCATTTCCATAAAAAAAAACAAATAAAGTAAAAGCTCAAAAATGAAATTACACTAAACATAATCAAATGCCACCAAATAATGACATCAATATTTGCAACATGTTTATATTCATACACTATCATGTACATATAAAAATTATTAATTATATATTGTGAAATGGAATTTATAATCCATTTAGTAATGTTTTTTAAAGGTAACAGTAATTTATAACTCATTTTCTTAATCTTGTTTAATTTTAATAAGTAACACATGTTTGCTAAAATATTTTTGAAAAAATAAATATAAACAAATACTTGAGGCCCCTGAAAATGGATAACTAAAATATGGGTAGTGAACTTACATCGTACATCTTCTACAAAAATAACATTTTTTAAAAAAATAACATAATTTATATTATAAAAATTATTTTTGTTTCATTTTATGTTCTATTATCAAAGTTTTTTTAATTTTTGTAATATCTAACCAATAAAACATTAATATTTCTTTTTGCGGCACCATTATTTTTAAAAAAAAAAAAAAAAAACAGAATTTAATTAATTCATTTATCTTGCATAAATGCAGTCAAAATTAATTAAAAGTCAGATAAAGAAATGTAATGTATAGTTGACTTCTGTAATTTAAATAATGGAAATGATTAAATCTTTTCTTATTGATATTGTATTTTTTATTTGAATATGTCAGAAACAAATTGTGAGATGATTGATTTAAAATTGAGCATATAAATAATATTTTTAAACTTATATTAGCTGAATAGTGAATGAAATCTTTTTTTTCAAGTTAGCCTACAATTATGATGACCATATATTACAATTATGAGGATCATATCTTTGTCGTAGGCAAAATAATATTTGTAAGAATTTTAATTTATAAAATTTATTGACTGAATATATTTTAGCTAACATACACATTTTAAAATTTAATATTAATACATTCTTGATCCAAGTATATTTTTGTTTACTTACTGCAATGAATAAAATTGATATTTTCATTTTTGTAGTCATTAATGGTGAAATTCTTCTTTCTTTTGGATATGTCATAAATGAAAGCACAGGTTGTCTTGTAAGAATGCTGAATGAAATTAGATAAAATATATTAATCATATTTTAATTCTATAATCAAAATATAATATTGCCTACTGTATAATGAATAAATTCTGTACTGTTTATTTTCAACATGAATGTCACCATTTTATTTTTAGATGATATAGCCTTAATAAAGTTACTATTCTATTATATTGTCAATAGTATAAAATGAAAAAAATGATGATGTTCTTGAAAAAAATGTTTAAATTTTTTTAAAGATTATAGTAGTGAATTGTCAATTGATATTGATTGTAATCATTATGGTAAATTTCCACATAAAGTTTTCTTGCTATTTAAGATAAAAGTGTATTTTTAATGTCATTATTAAATTGTTTATATACAATTTTACAGAATTTTAGATATTCATTTTTTGATAAATGGTGTTTTTAAAATATTTTCACACTGCTGCTTTTTGTATTAATTATCCATATAGCAGTATTTAATATTGTGTCAGTTATCTTCTTACTGATTTGATTTAAACCTAACCATTTTTAAATTCTACTAGTATTTTAACATGATATGTAAATTTAAATTTATTGGAGTGTTTCTGAAGGTCAGAAATTTTCTTTCTGAATAGCTTTATCTTTTTAGATTTGGAGGCATGCTAATTCTTGACATCACGTTCTATGTATTTGTTGATTGGACATAATGTAAATACATACATTAAATTCTCTAATCAATCTCATGTGAAAATCAAAGCAATAACGATATATTTTATTAATAAAACATTTGCATATTTGCAATAATGATAAGTATATTAAACATGTTCTGTAAGTAAAAGCATTCTTGAAAAAAATAAATTCACAAATATATTATGTAAATTCTGAGTTATCTTTTTAAATGCATTTACACATACATTTACACCTTTCTAATTCTCAGAATACTATTATTTTTTAAGAAAATAAATAATTGTAAAAAAAAAATCATAAATTGATAATAAATAGATCATTTTTTTTACAATGTAGTTATTGTGGAGAGTGTGAAGTCTCTTGTATCCAGCTCAACAAAATTAACTACACACAACATTATGTAATCAATTGCTTAAATAAATATTTAAAGCAAGCAAATATTTTTATTTACTTTTTAAATTTTGTCTTATTACTATGATAGATTTGGAACTATATTTTATCACATATATCAGAAGTTGGACATATTGAATATCTGTAAGTAACCAACAATTTGAAAGCAGATAACTAAATATTTAAAATAAATAAAATCGCATGCTGAAAATATCTCATTTTTTGTTAGCATAATGTATAAGGATCTAGTTTTCTTCAGTTATAGAGTACTTGTATTTTATGTATAATTGCTTTTGGGTTATGATTCTGTATATTCACAGAATTTTTATTATTTGAATGTAATAAATCGAATGTCATTTAAGATTTTATGCATATCTTGTAGATAAATAATGTTAAGCTGAAAAATTTTACATAAAACTTTTTTATGCAGCTCAGTATTGAAATTATATATTTTTTCTTTTGTAATATTATTGTTTATACAAAAAACTGAAAGCATATAGATGCAGAAAAAAAGTATATATTTAGTCGATAGTTCATTTAAATTTAAAATATACATTGCATAGACGCAGTCGGTTTTTTTTCTTCTTTATTTTTTTCTCATTTACATATTGTTTTCTTGAATAAATCATTTAGAACATCTCTTTAAATAATATTTAAAATATTTAACTTTTAAAAAATTTTATTGTAAAATATTTAACTTTTAATATAAAATGACAAATAAAAAAATTAACTCTTTATTTTAGGCAATTGTTTAGCCAGTATTAAATTTATATTTGTAATCATTATTCGGCAATAATAATGATTGGAATTTTCCCCCCTTCACAATTGATGAAGAATAATTTAAATTAATTTACTTTAATAAAAATATTTAAGATTATTAAAATTTAAGTAAAAATGGTGTAATGTTTTATTAGTATTTTTTAATCATTATTACTTTTTTAAAGAAATATAAATAATAAATGAAGATAATAAAACTGGAAATTTACAATATGAATGTCTATATTCAAGTCATATGTGTGTGCGCGCGCGCGTGTGCGTGTTGTATAAATATTTTCATTGATAAAAGATATTATAAAAGACTATTACATGTCTAGTCATATAAAGAGTGATCTAAAGATAGAAAGTTCTAAAAGACTGTTAACACTACAAAAGCTGTTCAATTAGATCTATATTGCATGTTATCATTGGATTCTAAAGAAAAACTTTAGGTAGAAGTTTATAAAATGTGTAAAAGATACCAATGAATTTCAAATTGACTGCTGAAAAATGAAAAATAAAAAACAGACAAAGTTATAGTACATTGGTGAAAATCACTATGTAATTCTATAAATTGATGGAACTTTCAATTATGTCACTCTTTTTTAAAAAAAAAAAAAATTATGCATTTTATATAGTTCTCTGATATCTTTGTTTTTTTAATTTATTACATTTTTAAAAAAATTAAATTTATCATAATTTATAATATATCTAATGCTGATTGTAAAAAACAATAAAAGAAATAAATTTTCTGCTTTACACTATACATTTCTTGTTTTTATATATCCATTCTTCTTTTGGTGTGACCAATTTAATGGGTCCTTTAATTTTCAAGTTTTTCACTTTGATTTTGATTATAAAAATATTCAATATTTTAATTATAAATATAAATGCAATATTAAAATTACTATATAAATAACAAAGAGAGTGAATTTTTTTCTTAAAACAAAAGATAATACACTACTTAAAAAACGTAGCATCTATAAAATTTTGTCAGGTTTGTCCATTAGAAGACTGGATATATAAAGAAAAAAATAGGAATGCAATAAAACAAAAATCTTTCTTCTTTTGTTACTCATATAGTCAATACACATTGTATTATTGATTTAAGTTTAATAAAGTGGAAGAGTTACTTATCAAGAAAACCAGTCATAAAATACTCAATTGTTTAAATAATGGAACTAATATTTTAAAGTTCTCTTATATTTAGAAGCTTTTGCATAAAGATTTCCATCATTATTTCTGTCAATTTATTATATCTTTGACTCACTTTGTTTGTTTTTTTATTGTTAAATGGAGTTTAATGTTAATCTATTAACACTATATCATTATAAATATATTAAATGATCTCAATACTATCATATATTCTTTTAAATTTATATAAATAAAGATACAATAAAAGACAGATGACTCCCAAAATGCATTTCATGCTGAATTGGAATTCATCAGTTGGTCCAGGTTACCATCTCTCATATATATATATATATATATATATATATATGAGATATATATATATATATATATATATATATATATATATATATATATATATATATATTAAATAATTATGTTTTGAATTACAAGTATCAAACTAACTTGACCCACATCTTCGAAACCATCCACTTTACATAAATAAAGTCATGATTATTATTAATCATTTACTAAACTAGAGATTGTCTCTAGCACAGTTATAAACTTTAAAATTCAATTAAAGATTAATATAGCTGTGGCTTTTTAATTAAGCACACACACATATGGAGTTACTCACATTTCTCTTTACCACAGGTAATATCTTTATAAATATATTAAATAGCTCAATATTACCACATATTCTTTTAAATTCATATAAATAATGGTTCAATAAAAGACAAAGGACCAGCTGGTTGAGCACAAAATGCATTTTTGAAATCGGTGTGTATTGTATCTTTATTTACACGGATTTAAAAGAATATGTGGTAATATTGATGTTATTTAATATATTTATAAAGATATTGCATGTAGGAAAGAGAAATGTGAGTAACACCATGTGTGTGTATTTAATTTTTAAAAATCAAATATATTTATCTTTAATTGAGTTTTAAAGTTTATATCTGTGCTAGAGACAATCTCTAGTTTAGTAAATAATTAGTAATAATTATTATTTTATTTATCTAAAGTGGATGGTGTCAAAGATGTGGGTTGAGTTAGTTTGACACTTGTATTTCAAAATATAACACTATATCACTATATAAACTTATGCTCTGATATCTTATTTTGGAATCTTGACAAGCAATCTTAAATACCTTCATAATAGCAGCAATGTAATCAGGTTTCTTCACACTTGTTCAACTTCTCACTTCTCTCCATAAATGGTCTTCTACCTATCTTTAAACCTTCAAAAGCAATTAACAGCCTTATATATAAATAGTCGAATTTTATAAATGTATGTATAAGTAATAAGTAGAGTGATAACTCTTCCTAGTATTTCATAAATCAATGTGTTGCAGTTAATTATCAGAATTACTGTGCAAATGGAAAATTAGTACATTTCCATTTAAAATTCCATTGTTTATAGAGGCAGTAAATCTAATGATTGATATTAGTATAGCTAAATGTTCAGCTGTACTCAAGTGTAAACAAAACTTGTTTTAATATAATTAATAATTTAACTTCACTATATACAATTAATTATTACTCATTTTAATATTCTTGTAAATAAATAACTTTGTTATATTTGTAAATATCAACTAACACTGCTTTAACATTAAGTAATTATTGAGATGCTATATTTTCAAAGTACTGCACAAATTTGCTATCCAAATTGGAATTATTTTTTAGTTGTTCAGTGCTTCTGACAATAAATGATAGTGCATTAATTTAGCCAATAGTTGGAAATTTTATCATTCTAGTGCATATATAATGTTAGCGCAGTATTAATTGATATTTATAAATTACATGTTTAGTTATTTATTGAGAAAGTTCTTAAAATGTGTGATAATTAACTCTATTTTGAGAAATTGAATTATTAGTCATATTAAAATAGCATTTGTGTACATCTAAACTGACTGGACATTTTTGTTATTATCAATTATCAGATTTTCTTCCTTTATAAAAACTGAAATTGCAAACAAAAATGGCTTTATTTTTTATTTGCATAGTGATTCTGACAATATATGACAATGGTTTGATTTAAGTAATGTTTGAAAAAATTATCATTCAATATTTATAGTTTGTTAATCCATGTTAGGTGATATTTTTGTATATAATTTGAATTATCAAAACAAAATTAATTTACATGATAAAATACTTAAAATATCTTAATCCAAGCTTTACTTTTACTACCTTATAGCTAAATAAGCATTTATTTTATGTAGCATATGTTTACAATTGTATACATTCAAATATCAGCCTTTTAAGCTAATTGTGCATATGCTTTGCGAATGTTAATAATAAATGAATACTTTCTCACCAATACAAAATATAGTATTTATGCAGGAATAAAAGGAATCATCTTATTCCTATGACTCAAATATTTATATATGAGCAAATCTGAAGTACTGGCAAGTAAAGCATGAGGATGGAATCATCACTTTAAATTACTATATACGATGTCTGAATGAATGACGTGGTTGAAATTGTCTAGAATTTACTAAACATCATTCCAACTGAAACTTAATCATATGTAAATAAGCATTTATTTTATATAGTGTATGTTTACAATTGTATACATTCAAATATCAGCCTTTTAAGCTAATTGTGCATACGCTTTGTGAGTGTTAATAATAAATGAATACTTTCTCACCAATACAAGATATAGTATTTATGCAGGAATAAAAGGAATCCTCTTATTCCTATGACTCAAATGCTTATATATGAGCAAATCTGAAGTACTGGCAAGTAAAGCATGAGGATGAAACCGTCACTTTAAATTATTATATATGATGTCTGAATGAATGATGTGAGTGAAATTGTCTAGAATTTACTAAACGTCTTTCTAACTGAAACTTAATCATATGTAAATAAGCATTTATTCTATATAGCGTATGTTTACAATTGTATACATTTAAATATCAGCCTTTTAAGCTAATTGTGCATACACTTTGCGAGTGTTAATAATAAATGAATACTTTCTCACCAATAAAAGATATAGTATTTATGCAGGAATAAAAGGAATCCTCTTATTCCTCACGCTTTACTTATCAGTACTTCAGATTTGCTCATATATAAGCATTTGAGTTGTAGGAATAAGAGGATTCCTTTTATTCCTGCATAAAACTATATCTTGTATTGGTGAGAAAGTATTCTTTTATTATTAACACTTGCAAAGCATATTCACAATTAGCTTAAAAGGCTGATATTTGAATGTATACCTTATAGCTAAGTAATTTTAATTTAAACTTGTGCACCACAATATCTATGTATTGAATTTTAATATTGTATTCATTTAAAATCTGTTAGATCTTTAATTTGCTACATCATTAATATTGTTGATAACTACATCATGCTATTTCATTCATCACAACTTTTGATTTTTCCAGAATTAAAAATTGACCAGTTATTTGCTCATATTCTAGAAGAATAATATAGTGTTTGAATAGATAAACACTGCACTGTTTCGACTTTAAGATTAAAATTGTCCAGATTTGAGTATGATACTATAATGCATTAAATTCATAGTGGGGTGTTATTTTATGATAAAAATTACTTCTGCTTAGAAAATTCAAGTTACGTATTTGTTACAAAAGAAAAAGAAATTTTATATGTATATATGTATGTATTTCGTGCGTGGCATATGTGGATGTCGTAAAAATTCATTTTCATTACTTTCATTTAATTTACATTAAAAATATTAATGATAATAAAAAAAATATTAATAAAACATTATCATTTAATTTTTATCAGACTTAAAAGTTTTCTTCTAATTAACTCAACTTATTTAATAATTTTTTTATCAAATATTAATAGGAAATGAAATAAAATACTTTCTATCTTATTTTTAACACTTTCTAATGTTTGTTCCAAATGTAAGCCTTATATTGACTAATTAGCAGCCTTGAATTAATAATTAATTTAAAACTTTATACCAAAAAAAAAATCAAGTATTGTTTTCCAAGATACGAAATATTAAAATATCTATTTAAAACATTTAGCCACTTGTATAAAATTGGGAGGAGGGGGATTATATGCAGTAAAAGCAAATTATCCATGAAAATAGATTATTGTATATATAATATTTTGATTGCCATATATATATATTAAACCTCTCTCACATATAATTATTTTAATATTTCAACCAGAGAACTGATTTTTATTATAAATACAGCCTTGCATAAAAGTGATATAATGAAGTATATACAGTTGTCGGCACAAGCATAGAGATTCAGATGTTTGATATCTCTAGCTCATATGGCAAATGAAGATTGCTTGCAAAATGCAACCATAGTAAAAAAAAGTGTTCTAACTTTCTGATGAATGTGTTTGAGATCATAAGATTTGAGGTGAAAGATGCACTGATAAAAATCAAAAATCTTAAAAAACATATACCAGTAATGCAATGATTATTTATCTTTCCTCAAAGTTAAAAGTGAATAGAAAGTTACCTTGTATGAGAAGGACCTAATAAAAAGTATAAAGCTGATAGCATGAGCAAAAAATGTTAGACATTTGGTACCTCTAAATCATGTGATAGTGAGATAGGATGTTGCAACGTGGTAAAATTGAGATAAGGTATGCATATGCATTGATAAAATCCAAAACTGTACAATATCTATATATATATATTGTGCCAAGGCCAATTTGGCACATGTATATAAAATAATTTTGTCTAAAAAAAAATTATTAAAATAAAAATCTTTCGCAAAAGAGTTTGAAATAAAAGTTGAAAAATCATTGATTTAAAGTGGGAAGGGGGTTTTCTTAAAGTTAAACTGAAGGTTTTATAAAAAGGAAGTAAAGAGTTTATTATTATTAGTTGAAATACAATTTAAAAGGTTTAAAGAAAATATATAAATCTCTTCATTTAAATTAAAGAAGAAAAATAATCTTAAAACTATTTTTGATTTTAGAATAGTAAAATATATATGTGCGTGCGAATGTAAATAAATGTAAGCTGTTAAAAAGAGATATAATAAATGCATGTTAAAATCATATTGAAAAACACATGAAAATAAGTATTGAAATGAAATATATTTAAAAACACAGTGGTGGGCTACTAAAGATAAAAAAAAACAATATGTTTATGAAAGCTACTAATTAAACAATCAATCAAAAACATGTTGTCATAGGATTAATTACCAATGGAATTCGACAACAGATATTTGCCGGAGGATAGACTAATTGGACAATTAATTGAGAGAGTTTTTCAGTCTAGTTTACAGTGACAGTCTTGTTTCTGTTCAGACAACAGTGCAATTTCTATTATGTATACAGAAACAAAAATGCATTGTTGAGCAGCTTTTGGAAATATACGCTCGTGCTTCAGCCTTTTTAGTCCAACAAAATCATCAAAACCTGCCTGTGAAATAATGTCTGCATAACTCAGAAATCCTTCGTCAAATGTTCAACTGTCTCCAAAAATAAAACCAACGGATTAGCATAAAATCTTTTCAATAAATGTCAAAATCTAACTGGTTAGATATAATCCATCAGAAGCAGCAGAAGCAGCCAACAACAAGCAATATCCACATTCCAAAAATCCTAGGTAAACATTTATTTATTATCATTTATATGTAGTAGCCACCGCTGTAATTCATAAAAATTCAAGATTCAAATTATATAAACTCTATAAGCATGCATAAAATGAACTATTGATGTGCATGTTAGTGAATGTTAGATAATTTAAATGTCAAAGATTATTTTTGCTCGTTCATAAAATATATCATAGTATGTTAACTTAAAATGTGTGTGTTATTTATAGATTTATAAAAATGTTTATCATTAGTAAATGTTAGTTAATAAATTGTCTTTAAAATTAAACTTTATTCATCGGTCAATTCTTTTTATCAATTCTTTTTCTATATTTTATTACTGATTAAAATTAGACTGGGCTAGTTTATGGGATGGTTTCGAGCACTGGATTATGAGCCTACTGACCAAATACGTTGTTTATTCTTCTGAATAGATAGCTGGCACCTGGAGTTTACTCCGAAACAAATAAAGTGTTTGGATAATAGGGGTTTAAATCTAGCAGCCAAGGTGGGCCATCGTTGATAGTTAGTCTATCAATAACATCTCCCATTTTGCTCGAACATGCCGGTTCATTCACGTAACATTTATAAGGTTATAAATGTATTAGGAAGGAGTTTGAAACCAGACAAAACTTATATATATATATGTATAAGTAAGTGGTTTCAGCAGTTTGACCCAGTACAATATATATATATGGGTGTGGGTGTGTGTATGCTAACCTGTTATAGCTCCACTAGTTTGAGTAGTATTTTAACAAAATAAATATATGGGCCATGATGTATCCTGAGTCATAGCCTAATTATTGATCACCAGTTGTAACAGAATAAAAATAATAAACTAAGGGAAAAAACAATCCTAATTTAATAATGTCATGAATTGTAGCGTCAATTGTAACAGAATGAAAATAATATAACATGAAAATCAGTCATTGAATAAAAATCTAACACTTAAGTTAATAAAACACTGATAATAATTTTTGTTTTAATTTCATAAATTCCACTAGCATTTAGAATGGATAGAAAATAAAACATTTCTTCAAGCTATCCTAGAATATAAGCATAATTTGCAATAGATTAAAGATAAAGCAACAAAACCAAATATTCATATCTTATAAATAAGAATCTATGCTTATTGTGTAAACTACTTATAATAGAATAAAAAATAATGACAAAGAGTAGCACAGATATACTTTATTATTTCTCGTGAATCAACACACTTTATAATAATACAAACTTGTACCAAAAGTCAAACATTATTTCTATTTCTATTTAAATGAATTGATTTATAGATTGATGAAATAATAATCTTAATATGCCCTACAAGTTTACAATATTAATGATATCTAACAAAATATATAACTCAATAATCAATTTCTAATTACACTAAATAAAATAAAAGTATTGCTAACTCAACTGTGCAATTCCATTAACATCAATATACTCTTATTAACTAAGTCAATTACAATAAGATTAAATACTTAATAATAATATAAAATCAATTAACCTAACATATCTTTCCATGTTCATGAACTTAATATATTATAAAATAAAATCAATCTATTAAATAACCTTAAGATTTTCAATATCCAATCATAACAATTTACAAAATAAATGATAGATTTTAAATTTGATGCTTATTCCAACAATTCACAAATCACATTGCATTACTCTTCAGTTTATTAAAGCTAAGTTATTAAAATTTTAGACTATAATTGTCAAAGCATGTGAAAGATTATTAGATTTATTATAATCAAATATTAATATTAAAATTTAGTATTTAAACTAAATTTATAATCCAAACTAATGAACTTTAAATATAATTAAAGGAAGTCACTCTAATTTCTAAAAGAATTAAATATATAATCATTATGATCTTTATAACTGAATAAAATTGCAATATTTGTGGCTGTGTACTGATTTAATATAGCACTCCTTTTTATTAACATTGACCTAAAATAAATTATGTGGAAACTTCAATGCAACTACCTTTACACATTTTCAATAATTATCATATTTGTATCTCTATCATTTATCAAATAAATCAATATATAATTTCTATTTTAGTATATGTAATTTACTTGTTTCTAACAAAATAATTATAATAATCCTCCAATTGCTTAATAAATATTTAAGAATGTTGAATCAGTTACTTTATTGCTGTTAAAATCCATACCTCATCAAATAATAAACATTACATTCAATACAAAAAATGATATGTAATTATACTTTCTTATCCAGCCTGTGTTCTTAATGTCTGGATTATTGTTATAACTGCTTCTAATGTATAATCAATTAGTAAATATTATTTCATCCACTTAACAAATAAATTTGCATTGTAAAATCAAATAGTAACCAATCAACTTTATTTGTTTTAAATTAATTCAAAATTTATTAACAAATTGATATAAATTAAAATAATATATATATATATATATATATAATATATATATATATATATATATGGCCAATAAACACTTCAAATATATGCATATAATCTGATGATGCTTTAGGCAATAGGTTTTCAATTGACATTAACTTCATATTTAAATAGGTTATTGGACATCACTATCCACTTATTGGATGCTAAATATAAATACATATGTTTATGAAACACAAAAAATGTGGAACATTCTTAAGTTTCCAAAATATAAGAGAATTTATGATATATCTTATTTTTATACTTTCTATAAAAACATAGTTAATCAAAATATAAAAGAACAAAATATATTTATATTAAATTTAATCTTTTTTGTTAATATAAATTTAAGAGAACAAAATAAAATAAAAATTGATTATGATATACTGCTTTTGAATTCCTAATATAAGTGATATACTTGAAGTTAATTTATAATCATTAAAAAATGAATGTTTTAAATTAAAATAAGTTATTATGCTACAAGATATAAATTCAAACTTGGGAAGACATAGCTCTAACATTTAGTTATGCAAATAGATCCATACTTAATCTAAAATTAATATCAATATTTCTATTAATAAATATTATACATTTTAAATATATATATATATATATATATATTGTGACATATATATATATATATATATATATATATATATATATATATATATATATATATATATATATATATTGTGACAGAATGGGTTCGAACCCAGTCACAAATAAAGTATTTAATTTATATGTAAAGATATATCTAATATTTAATTTTGTTATTACGTGGTGGTGGTTATAAATACATAAACATGGGGGGAAGGGACTCTGTCATTTTTAATGATATATATGTGTGTGTGATAAATGCGTGTATAAATAAATTAAGTAGTGGAAAGAGAGAAACGAGATTTTTTTTTGTTGTTGTTTCATGTTGAAAAACTAGAGTTTTCCAGCAGAACGGGATTTTATTGTTCTGTTATTTAAAACAGAAATGATGACACGAGTTATCACACTTCTACAGATCTGGTTATTCCACCTTGAAGATCAGAAGTGAGGTAAAAAGAAGCTTCTAGAAACAATGGAGGGGGCTATAAAAGTGAGCCACCCACAATGCATAGGATCTTTTTTCCGGCAGAGCTACAATAGTAAACAACTCAGCGAGTGAATATTTAAAACTATATAATGGTGGTTTCAACAGACATGTCAGGGTAAGAAAAGCCGCATCGGATCCAAGCCCCTGATCCCAACTTACTGCAGCTGCTTCCATAAAACCAGGATACCTCGAATAACACATAATTCCAGCGTGGAATCAAATAAACCTCATCAGCCAACGGACATAGAAAAATCTAAGATCGCTACCTTGAATGGCCTAATTACCTGAGGAACGGAACTATAGAACAATAAATAAAATAAATAAAAATTGCTTCTGCTACTTCCCGGGAAAGCAGGTAAAGAACTCTTATTATTAATCTGTTAAAAATCTTCTTTATAAAAAAGAAATTTTTGTGTTTTTATAATCAGTGAAAGGTGACTTGTGAAATAACTTTATGATAATTCTTTAAAGTGTCGCTCCATTATGGACGTACGAAAGCAACGAGGGTTAAAAGTCACATGATACAAACTTTCGTAGTATCGATTTTCGCTACTTAAGATATGTTGTGAGATCTATGAGAGAATGACGTATGATTGCGATAAAAAAAGGGAAAAATGACAGAGTGCTAAATATTATTATTATTATTTTTTATTCAATAAACATATATCAAGAAAGTAAAGTACTGACTCAGTTTGATTGTTTATAAAATCATTTTATTTGGTTTAGGATTGTTTAGATATTTTTAGACTTAAAAATAGAAATAAAAGTGAACTCTTTACCCCATTCATAGCTACTCATGGCTATGACGTCACCCGACCATGAGACTGAGCTAGCTGGTGGTCAGAACCTCTCTCACATTCCGTAAATAGTATTCTTGTTGGTGATATATCTACTTCATGTAATACTTATATCCGTATAAGTTTGGTGCTTGGTGTCCTTGGATGACTATAAATACACGTTGGGGATATATAACAGTTGCGAGAATGACCACAAGTTTAAATAATAATATTTTTTTGGTCGAATTAATTAATTAAATATTAATATGCCTCATATATATTTGATAGTACATATGTGTCTAGTGAGAGGTAAATATAGGTTTTGTTATAATGGCGTCCCAACTAAAGGTCTTTCGAAGAGAAGTAGAGGGAATGGGGAGAGTTATGAGATATTAGAAATACGTTAACAAGCGATATTTGTTTATAGTATTGCAAGAAAAGCAAAAGGTTTTATATTTTATGGAAGAAAAGGGTTGTTTGGATATATAGTTCAAATGAAGCATTAAATAAATCAAAGGGCATTAATTTGTTAAATATATATCTAGTAAGAAATAACCAGTCTTGTCATTTCGTAGCTGCGCAGTAGATCAAACATATGTAAACTATTAAATTTAATTTCTTTGTCTAGTCCAATGAGGTTTTGAGAGGTAAAGTGGCTAACAGGAAGGCAGTGTAGGGTGCTGGGATGGGGGAGTGGGTCCGAAGCATTAATCGAAGGTAAAATAAAAAAGGATAAATTTATGAAAACAAGAGCACAAGAGAATATGAAAAAAGAGGAACAGGAAAATATGTTGGAGCAAATTTTTAAAAAACTTGAAAGTCTAGAATTGAGATTTGGAGAGATAGAAAAGAGAATGGACAGATTAGAACAGAAAGTGGGAATCAAAGACGAGAATGATTTTGGGGAACAGGAAGGTGAAAAGACAGATGTGGAGAGTGGAGATGAACAGAAGAGAGGCGCTCAAGCAAACCCCTCGGGAAAGCCGGCAGCGGCAATAAGTCACACGATGGTGCAAGGGAGTATGAATCAATTCATAAAAGTTCGTCCATTTGCAGGAAGAATGGGGGAAGCACCAGTCGAGCACCTACGTAGTTTAGAAAAATATTTCAATATAAATCCCATGTCGGAAGAAAGTAAGATAGTTATCGCATGCAGCAACCTTACAGACAATGCCCAGTCGTGGTGGAAAGTGCTTGGTCAACATCCAGCTACTTTTGAAGAATATAAAAAGGAAGTGAGAGAGGCCTTTTGGTCCGAGGATAGGCAGGAGTTAACTCGCTATCAAATTATGCAAGAAAAGTTTAAGGAAGGGTACAATGATAGCTACTCTCAATTCTTTCATAAACAGGTGGCTAGACTGCGGACATTGGATGCATGCAACATGACAGAAAGTCATATACTGCGTATTATAAGACACAGTATGCCCATGAGAGTGGAACAGATGATTTTGGGGGCAGGGAAAGCATCACTGGGAGAGATTGCGGAGCTGCTCAATGCCATTGACATGAGTTCATATGACTATGGCGGGCATCATGAAGCAGTCAAAGAGGATTAAAGAGGGTGTAGAATGGGAGTGGATACCTTTCCAAAATGGAGAGCAACACCCAAAGAGAAGAGACCACTGGAGAAGCCGAAGTTCAGACCAGGAAAGGAAGCAGAGGGGCATATTGGGCGAAATACATAAGTGTTGTACAAAAGGAGCCATTCAAAATACACAAATGTATTTGAAGGCTTTTGGAGGAGGGGGTATTGTGACAGAATGGGTTCGAACCCAGTCACAAATAAAGTATTTAATTGGTAGTCATATATATATATATATATGTAAAGATATATCTAATATTTAATTTTGTTATTACGTGGTGGTGGTTATAAATACATAAACATGGGGGGAAGGGACTCTGTCATTTTTAATGATATATATGTGTGTGTGATAAATGCGTGTATAAATAAATTAAGTAGTGGAAAGAGAGAAACGAGATTTTTTTTTTGTTTCATGTTGAAAAACTAGAGTTTTCCGGCAGAACGGGATTTTATTGTTCTGTTATTTAAAACAGAAATGACAACACGAGTTATCACACTTCTACAGATCTGGTTATTCCACCTTGAAGATCGGAAGTGAGGTAAAAAGAAGCTTCTAGAAACAATGGAGGGGGCTATAAAAGCGAGCCACCCACAATGCATAGGATCTTTTTTCTGGCAGAGCTACAATAGTAAACAACTCAGCGAGTGAATATTTAAAACTATATAATGGTGGTTTCAACAGACATGTCAGGGTAAGAAAAGCCACATCGGATCCAAGCCCCTGATCCCAACTTACTGCAGCTGCTTCCATAAAACCAGGATACCTCGAATAACACATAATTCCAGCATGGAATCAAATAAACCTCATCAGCCAACGGACATAGAAAAATCTAAGATCGCTACCTTGAATGGCCTAATTACCTGAGGAATGGAACTATAGAACAATAAATAAAATAAATAAAAATTGCTTCTGCTACTTCCCGGGAAAGCAGGTAAAGAACTCTTATTATTAATCTGTTAAAAATCTTCTTTATAAAAAAGAAATTTTTGTGTTTTTATAATCAGTGAAAGGTGACTTGTGAAATAACTTTATGATAATTCTTTAAAGTGTCGCTCCATTATGGACGTACGAAAGCAACGAGGGTTAAAAGTCACATGATACAAACTTTCGTAGTATCGATTTTCGCTACTTAAGATATGTTGTGAGATCTATGAGAGAATGACGTATGATTGCGATAAAAAAAGGGAAAAATGACAGAGTGCTAAATATTATTATTATTTTTTTTTTATTCAATAAACATATATCAAGAAAGTAAAGTACTGACTCAGTTTGATTGTTTATAAAATCATTTTATTTGGTTTAGGATTGTTTAGATATTTTTAGACTTAAAAATAGAAATAAAAGTGAACTCTTTACCCCATTCATAGCTACTCACGGCTATGACGTCACCCGACCATGAGACTGAGCTAGCTGGTGGTCAGAACCTCTCTCACATTCCGTAAATAGTATTCTTGTTGGTGATATATCTACTTCATGTAATACTTATATCCGTATAAGTTTGGCGCTTGGTGTCTTTGGATGACCATAAATATGCGTTGGGGATATATCACATTTGCGAGAATGACCACAAGTTTAAATAATAATATTTTTTGGTCGAATTAATTAATTAAATATTAATACGCCTCATACATATTTGATAGTACATACATGTCTAGTGAGAGGTAAATACAGGTTTTGTTATAATATATATATATATATATAGGCAAAGAACCTAAGTAATTGTTCTTAAATATAGTATTTCAAAATGAATATAGTTCTGGTGATTTTTTTTTTTAAAACTATGATGTGACAATTATTTTATCATTAGAAAAAGTAGAAATATCATGAAAAGCTGTAAGATTCAAGGTACATTTTATTAATTTTAATATTTTCCAAATATACAATTTATCTTTTCATTCAGCAGATATTTGATTCATATAACATTATAAATATGCAAACATTAATTTATATACATGATTATGCAATGTAGATATTATTTCATTTAGCAAGTAATCAATTCATAAAACATTACAAGTGAATAGATGCTAGTTTCATCCATTACCATGCTATGAAAATTAAATCAATTTTTATTCTGTATATAAATTATACATCAAGTTTATATTATATCAGTAGGTGGCCATAATCTTTGCATAAATTTGTCTGTTGTTAACATTTAGATCTCATCATTGAAAAGTAGGTAATATCTACTTTTTAAAGTGAAAAAACATTCCAATGGTTTTGAAATGCTAAGAATTAAATTTTGATTATTTTTTACTTTTATAATAAATTGTCACCCCTCACAAATCCTCAACACATTGTACAGTTCTGAGCAAATATTATTGTTTTTCACGCCATCATTTTATCAAGTTAACTGTATACTTTTAAAATAAATTAAAATAAATCATGTAAAAAAAAAATTAGATATGCTTCTGTTAAAGTAAAAACAAGATAGAGAGTTTTTTCTCTTCTGTTCTATTTATAACCTTTCTCATTTATGTCATATTAATTATAGCAATACCTTTTATTCACTCTTTAATCAATTGTAGCTAATGTTCAATAAATAAAAATCTTACTATACAACAATGATAAAAAATACTTCACAATTATTACAGATAACAAACATTTGTTTTTAATACAAATACTATTCTTTCATTCTAACACAAATTAAATAATATAGTATGCTTGAAATATATTTTCACATATATATCTTTCTAGAATAATATTGTATAAATAAAATAACAAATATATTTGAGACATTAGACATTTAGTTGTATTATTTATAATTTATTACTGTGAATGAAGAAACAAAAATGCATATAATAATAAAAGAATAATAAATTTATCCAAACCATATGCTCTATTATTCACATATCCAAATTAAAATGAATAAAGTCAATTCATAATCTTGGACAATACAATTAATAATAAACATTTTTTTAACAATATTATCATTGTCATAAGAACATAGTTCAAAACTTTGTACATTAAAATATCCAACATCAAAATCATACAAGAAAAAAAAAATTTATGACTGACATTTTACCATATACTGAACTCATCTCAAACTTCAGCATATATTGTAACAAAATTAAAGATCAATCAAAAAAAAATGTTATTAAATAATTAAGAAAAGATTCAAATATAAATATTTAGCTTAATAAACGAAAAATGCATTGTAGATTTTATATCAAAAGAAAAGAATTATTTAACATGAGTAATGGCTATTAAACCAAAAATCAGACTGAGTTATCTATCATATTACGGGTCATTGGATGAAATGAAACATATTTCTATCATTAGATTTCTCAAGATATCCCACTATCAATAATTATAAGCAAATTATTAATAACAAGTATTATAACTCAGGTATACAGACAGTAGATCTTATCCACTTTTATTTCTTGGTTTGATGTTAAGTGCATGTTTAAACAAATACTAAGTGAATATGGTCTAGCAGGGCACCACTAGATTATTTGAATCTAGACACAGTTATATCTAATAACCTTTTCACATGTACCGGGTTTGAATCCCTTCTTGGTACTTTATTTCTAATAAAATGGGAGATTTTGCTTTTTGAGCCATATCACTATACGCACTAATATTTAGGTAAAAGTAAAACATCTTTAAACCAAAGTGGAGTATATTAGACATAAATCATTTCTCAGATCTTAGCATAACAAATGTGTTTCCATATTTTATAAGTTTACTAGCTCAGATTATATATAATTAATTTAGGATGGCAATTCACTCATCCTTGCATGAAATAGATGATGGGATGTGGTTATAATAATACTAAGAAATCACTAAATATTATTAAATTAATATTTATTTATGGCCTTTAAACAGTTAAACAGCTCATTAATTAAAATGTTGATGACAATGATGATGATGATAATAATAATGATAATGACAAGGGTTTCAACTACAGCTCTAGGACTAAGCCTAAACATAAAACTAATTTTTATAAAGAAATTCATAATTATTGCTTAATTTTAGCATATTTACTTATATCTTAAATAACTAATATTCAACCACTGATGATGATGAATGATCACACTTAACAAAGACTACACTTAATGAAATATATACACCTCATTTAATAAAACAAACTAATATTTATTACTGCATTTCTAACATATACATAAAAATTTCTAGATAAACATGAAAATTGATATGAATAAGAATAATAATAATAATTGATTATATAACAATCCTCAGATTAATTTCAAGTTCTTCCCCCTTTCCCTTCAAATGTATATTGTATTAAGTTGGATGTCACATTGACCATGATTTTCACTCCATGAGAAAAGTATTTCAAAAAAAAAATATTATCTGCTCATTAGCACACATACTTTATAAATCTAACATGTAAGTAGAATGTTAAAAAAAATGTTAATAGAATTGAAAGAGCAAGTTTTAGAAACAAGTTTTAAATTATTTTCTCCCCCTCTCTTCTACCTCTGAAATGCTATACTTAACTTGAAACAAAATAATCTAATATTCTAATACTACTTGTTACTTCACATTCACTCGCAATTATACACATATAAAAATATTATTATGTATGTGCATGTTTTATCCCATAATAACAAAATATTATTTAAAACCAAAATAATAATATATTAGTTAAAACTAAAATCATAATACCATAAAAAAAATTGTTTTACACATTAATATTTCATAACTGTAAAATTAATAAACAAATAATTTTGATACATTCAAGATCATTTATGAAGCTCAAAGTTATTATTAGTAAGACATTCTTGTTTTTAATCGATCTGAATAGTCTTTAAAAGTTCTTTAAATAAAATATACCACTTTATTGCTAAAATGTTTATTAAGACTCTGATATCATAAAGAAAATAGATATAAAAAGTCATATTACTGATCTTTTGTTTGTGGCGAATTTCCAAGGGTTCAAACTTGTCTTGTATAATGTCTATATTTCTGCAGCTACCATTTCCATTTTACGTGGGAACAATCTCTTTCTTGAGGTGTATAACTATTTGATGATGATGACTCTATTGAGGTTATTTGCTTTAGTGGACAATTTGGAAATCATTATATTAATTTTTCTTCTCTTCCTGTCAAGCATGATTCTTTTAGTGGATGAAATACAGCCATTGTTTTCACATTTATAAATTTTCTTGAGTTTAAAATCAGTTGTTGGAACAATTAATTGGACTTGATGATTAATATTTATCAGTAGATTAATTCATCTTCTTTGAATGCAGGTGAATGCTTTCTTCCTTCTATTAAAAACATCTTATTTCTCTGGTCAGTTGAAAGGTGTAGAATATTATTTTAGACACATCTTTTCTTTCCTATGTGATGTGCAGCTTCCCCCAGATGGTCCGGCAAAGATGGGACATACATATAATTTTTCTAGCCAGCCATTTCTTATATTTTCAACATTCAATTTAATAGTCTAATAATCTGAATCATAATCACAATAATAATAATTCTTCAAGACAGCTTTTTATATCCAATTTTTAGCTAACTTAACCAATCAGAGATAGCGTCACTTGCTATTTTTGGACAAATTCATTTTAATTAGATCTCTAATTTATTTTCAACTAAATTATTTTTCAACTGAAAAGTTTAATCCTTTTTCCAGACACTTTTGTTTTAAAAAAAAAATAGACTTAATCCTTATTTCCTTTCTTTTTTTACATCTAGGTAACATTTCAAATTTTTGAGCTTCCTTCTTTAGATCTTAAGATAAGACAATTTCAAAATTAGAGTTCCCACCCAGATTAAGCTCCCAAAGTGACAAACAATCATTTACAAAAACAAAATTGCTACAAAAATAGATATCTGATTCAACAGATTTCCTCTTTTAACATAAAATTGTACAAAAAAAAATAATTTGACAGATTTAACCCTTCCTTTTCTTTCAATATTTAATAAATGTAAATTTCTGTATGTAATGTACACACATACTTCATTATTTCAAATCATTCATAAACTAACATTAAATAATATAATTGCTAGCTTAGTAATTATAACCCTATTATTTAATTAAATCTGTAACTTTTAAATCCCAATTACAATTATAGAAAGAAAAATAGAAGCATAGAATAAGATATTAGAATTGATCAAGCATAGGTTAGTTTTAAAGAAAGTTAAAATGTTGAATAGTTGAAATATAAAACAATTAAATAGCTTACACATACACTGCCTATACGTATGCATTATAACTTTGCTTTTTAACAGAAAATTTAAATATTAAATGTGTGTGCTGCTCTTTTTGAGATTTATTAACACACAAACAAGTAAAGCATATAATTGCTGTCCCACTCTCTTTCTGTCTAAAGCATTTAAAATTTTGATCTGGTAGGGTTTGAACTTGGATGCCCTACAGCTTCTTTTATGGTTATATAAAAATGTGATGATGATTTTTGGTTTTACATTTCCTCACATGCACATTACTATAAATTTAGCTAGTGACCAAATTGTAATGGCACAATATATATATATATTTACATTTCCTCACATGCATATATATATATATATATATATATATATTAATACAGAACATCTTATAATATTAAAATTCTAACTAAAATCAAATTTGTGTTAAAATTCTCTCATAACATGATGATTTTATCAATTAAAAATAGGTCTTCTCAAATGGAAATCAATTAGATACAAACCTTATGTAATTATAAAATCAAAGTAGCCTTTTTGTAAACTGTTTCAAAAATGACACATCTATAATACCAAAGGAAGTTTTCATGAGATTGATGATCTCAGATGGAAAAAAAATTATCATCAGAGTTTCTTTGTCTCTTCTTTTTAATTATTTTTTTCATAAATGGTAGCCTTTCCATCATCAAATAAAATTTTATGATCTGTATTCAGTTCATGAAAATATAAAGTTGAGTTATAATATCTATTTTTAGTTTTACCCTTATGAACTTTAACTATTTTATTAAGATGTAGTTGACTTTAGCCTGCCAGTAATCTTATAAACCATACCATGAATACATTTGTTATTAATTAACTGTTCTGAACTATTTAATGATGAATTTAAATCAAGGACTTTTTTCTAAGAGACTTTCATATCAGCCAATAAATAGTTCAAAACAATGAGATTGATGATAAATGTATTCCTGGTATAGTTTGTAAGATTCCTTACAGTTGTCATAAAATTTATGTAGGTCAAAGTAAATCAAATCTTAATGAAAGTGTTAAAGTTCATAAGTATAAAGTTAAAATTATATAACAAAATTTAGCTTTGTTTATTCATGAATTGAAATAGGTCATAAAATATTATTTGACAATGAAGAAACTATATTTATGAAGAAACAATTAAAAAGAGATGATAAATCTTCTTGAATTCAAAGTCATCAATTTCATGAAACTTCATTTGGTATTAAATGTGGGCAGTTTTGAAGTAATTTATGAGAAGGTTATTTCTGTTTTATAATTATAAGACGTTTGTATTTAATTGACTTTCACTTGGAAAATTGTTAATAGATAAAACATGGTTGTAAGAGAATTTTAGTATAAATTTGTTTTTAAATTAATATTTTAATGTTATATATTTTTTTATTTTTTTTATTATTACTGGTATAGCATTAGTCAATATATAATTTTCCACATATAAAGTAGTATATTTTTACAATTTAGATTTATTATATAAAATTAATTGATTATATTGATGAATAGTGAATGAATGTCTTTTAAAATAATATTATCAAGCATTTGTAATTTATGAGCTGTCAATTGATTTTATTTTTACTCATTGTAGTTCCTGTTAAAATTTTACTTATGTTAGATGTGTAAATATGTTCATCTACTACCAATGTTTCCTATCTTCTCATATATTCATATATCTGAACTGGATTATTTTTTCACCATTGGAAAAGAAAAAAGTAGTTAAAGCTTCAATGTAACAGAATATTTTTATTCTATTGTTCTAACTATTAGTATTACCTTGTTCAGATATTATTCATTGTATATAAATTATTATGCATTATTTTGAAAAATATCAATTCCCAAAACTTTTATGTTAACTGCATTTGTTAATAATTATGAACAAGCTATATTCCTAATAAATGCAGAAATATGAAAGTTGTGTGTTTGCATATGGGAAATGAATAATGGAATGAATCTGAGTGCATTTGCATTCAACATAAACTTTTTTATTGATCTCCACTCAAGAAATTATTTAAGTTTAAACTGGATGAAAAATGCATATTTAGGAATATGTTGTTGATTTAAGAAAATATCTAACAACTGCGCATGCATTTATTTGAGTACACACATGTAACACTTGAATATGTTAATTATTAAAGACATTGTAGTGCTATAATTATTAGAATGTTAATCATAGACTTAATATTTATAAGAGTAAAATACCACTTACTGATTCTAGAAGTTATATCGCATTAGAATAATGTTGTTTGTTGCCTTACAATTAATGTAAAAATTTAGATTAATCTGTTTTTTTTTAATCTTCTATCAAATAAATAAATACTGTAATCAAATGGTTTTATTGCTTAAGAATTTATGTGCCAAAACTGTACTCGATCTTAGGACTTTAAACTAGAAAATATGGCTTACCATCACGGCACTGAACTATGCAGAGTTAGACATTCATTTATTACTATTGGATGATGAGCTGGTTATGGAATTAATATTTAACAAAAAAATTCTTAAATATGTTAAGACTTAAAAATTTTATCAAAGTTAATCCAACTCAGAACCATGCCTATAATATGGGCTGTCAAGTACTCGTGCTAAAATCATGTAATGTTCAAGTATCCATGTGACAGAGAGAATTCAATAAATCCTTTTAATAAATTAAACTGACTTTGTTTGCTTTCTCAGCGAAGAAAGAATCAATAAACTTTACTGCTTGTGTCTGCCATTCTATCATTATGCTAGTTAATTAACATGCTTAAAAAATAAACTAAAGCATTTCTGAAATTAATAAGAAACATTTAAAAAAATGAATGGCTTTATTGTTAAAGAACTAATAAAAAATTCGAGCGCCGGAAAAACAAGCAGCGGAAGCGATCCACATTCCAGAGACTGGCATTCCACCACTGCGCTAAGTCACACAGGGGGATAATAAGCATTGTAAATATTGTATCTATATGCAGTATATGTGTTTGTTTTTATATATTTACTTTTAATTAGTAAAAAAAATATTTAAAATAATTACATGAACAATATATTAAAAAGAATTTTATTACAATTTTTTAACATTAAATTCACTGTTTTAATGTACATCGCAGTTCTATATAAAATTCAACAATATCTTTTTGAAATAGATTTTTAAAATGCGATGAGAGCAGGTGTTTATTATTTGATATAATCTGCATCTCTATAATACTTTAATTTTTTATGATTTCTATTTATATATTGTTTTCCAAAAACTATTTTTTGTTCTTTTTTATTTCAGCTGTGAGTTTATAGTCTTATTAAATTATTTAAATTTGCAAATATTCAGTATAAAAATAAAAAAACTGCTGCTTTAAAATTATTTATTATAGATTCAAGCATTAAATATTAATCTCTTTTTAACCAGGATTCTTACCATGATTCTATTATTAATTCAGTACGAGCGAAATATTTTCAGTGCTTATATATATATTCAAATATGCTTATTGCTGAATTTCTTAAATACTCAAACCAATAAAATATTTTGTTTAAACATCGTTTGAGTAATTCCTATATATGCCTAATAAGTAATTAGTAATAATTATTAATGTTTTCATCTAAAGTATTATGGTTTCAAAATTGTGATTGCAGTAAGTTTAACACTTGTTAGTTCAAATTGTAGTAATTTGATAAAGATAAATATTGAACAAAGTTGACAGATGAAGAAATTGTGACCTGAGCCAATTGAAGAATACTGGATTAACATAAAATGTATATCTTGAGGTCATTTACCTTATACAAAAATCTTTATTCATATAGTTCTAGAATGTAGTACATGTATGTCGAAATAGAAGTTTAAAAATATCTGTTTTAAGTTATCCTTATCAGTGCATAACTCTCTCATACCATGCTATGCATTTTGAAACACCCACTTCACTTTTCAAGTGAAACATACATAGTAAATATTACAATTTAACTTCATATATATATATATTGTTTTTGCCTATATTTAAACTTCAAATATATTGTAACGATCCGGAGAAAGAGAACTTACCGTGATCTGCACTACAGGGCGCCGCCTAGGCATTTGAACCTAGAAAAATTTATAAAGTAGGCAGATACGTAAGTAAAAAAAAAAAAATTTTTTTTTTTTTTTTAAATTTTGATTCCCGTCGTTAGCCCAAGTCACTAGCTCAGGGAGTAGTAGAGATTTAGTAATATAATATCTTATCTAATTATATTTCAATATTAAAAAATAAATAAAATAAGCCACTGCCAGTAATTAACATTAAAAAATTTATTTACGCACATATATATATAAAATTTAACATTATTGTTTTATTATGTTTATTTTAGATTTTAATTTGATTTTATAATTTAAATTTACATTTTAATTTTTATAATATTATAAGCTTACATTTTAATTAAGTTCACACAGATGGATTTATGAAAGTTTGTTTTATAATGTTGAGTATAGATCGGTTACATAGATTACACGGTTAAACACATTTCAAAGTAAACATAAACGATCAAAATACAAAATCATTGATACCGTCAATTGCATAGGGAATACAAGAAAGCCAATGGTGTTCATCATAAGACACTGCATTAACACCAATAACTTAAAAGACATCCGAATAAATACATCTTAGATACTCACTGTAAGGTATCAGTATTTACTGAATGTCTATATATTTTGATCACATATGAAAACCAAAAACATAATTAACCCGGTAACGAACCCATGCAAGCGTCCATACCCAATTTAAATTTAATGCAATTTTATTTAGAGTGACGAGTATGAATGGACTACATAGATTTGCATTTGAAAAGAAAATATTCAATCCTTGTTTAACCTTAGGCCAAAAGTTCGCAGTCAAACCAAACTTCAATCCATCTGATATATCGATGTGTTTAATATAATACGAATACGGCAGCACAATTAGGTTAAGAGAAGAAACTGCTTCTCGTCAGATAGGAATATTACATCTATCAGACAAGAAGAGCAATAAAGAAAAAAAACTCATCAAAAGGAACAGCGTTCTACATCTTATAATCCCTTCCATAGGCAAAACGGAAGTGTGCGGCATATAATAGCGATTCTGCCCATAGTGAATCTCGTACTACATCTACTAATTACACCAATATATCAACTCCATTGACCTAATTCAACTACGAAACGAATAACCTAAGATTACCCTCCCCTAATATAACTTTACAAATCTATATAGCCATTCACGCCCGACTTAAGTTTAATATTTATATAACTAGTTTAATGAAAAACAGAAATCATAATAAAACTTAAAGAACAAATAAATAAATAAATGGAAATGATTTTACAAAAGAAATACATTAAATAAAATTATAACTAATTAATAACTAACGTTGGTCAGATAGGATTCTATTTGTATTATTTAAATACGGAAAGTTTTTAATTTAATGTTCATTAATTATAAAGTTCTTACGGTTTTAAACAGTTCATCTTTATCTGTTGCTTGCCATTTGAACATGAATTCCCACACCATCCAAAAAAGATTGGTATTCTGTTGGCTGTTTTATTTATTCATCCGGAGGTTTTTTTTTTCCAGCTGGTCCTCAATGTAGAAAACGATAGTTTATTTCTCTTTCTTCCTAGCAGAACTGAAGGGATTGAAGAGTGCGTCTTTTCAATCCCTTCTCCTTCAACTCCACACTAACACATATCTGTCCATTTAGAGTTCTATTCTTGGTCAGACAAGAGTACATTCATTTATATTACTTTTTTTCTTTGGATTAATTACTTATTAACATTATACGGTAATTATTTAAAAGAAAGTTCAATTGGTAAATGTTTATACTTTACGGATTCTGCAGATTTTGAGGTCCATCTTCGTGATCACTTATGTAGATTGTTTGTTCTTCCTTTTTAAAAACAAAGCCACTACTTGCCATTCCTTTTTGGTCCCTAACTGTCATAGGGAGGTCTCAGCTGGTTGTCCAGAAAATTAAATTTATTGCAGACTTCCACATCGTGAAAATCTGCAATATAGCTAGTTATAATGACATATTCATAGTCAGCTCTCAGATAACAATTATAATAATAATTTGGCTTTTATATACATTTGCTATTTCAATCATTTCCATTTTTTTAAATTTAATTACTTATGTTTGTATTTAACTAGGTTATTTATTTCTATCTGCTAAATAAAATGTATTAAATTAAAGTTGGGTGTAGATAGCTGCATGGATAAAGATTATTAACTATGTTTAAATTCATTTATGTTTAATTTAAGGAATTTTAATTTCAGGCTATTTGTTTCGTAGTTAGGGCAATGATTGTGGAGGGATATATGAGTGTTTATATTAATGTAATGTGAAGCATGTTTAGCATACAGGGCAATGTGCCCAACTGAATGCATGACCCCAAAGAGGCAGTCATATCATTGAAATGATCGCAGATGTATTTCCTGCACCATTGACCCTTTCTAGCTCTATGGACAGGGAGTTATAAGATGGCAGAAAGATCGCTCTCCCCCATATATAGCACTCTTTAAAAATAACCATATATGATTCCTTAGTCAGACAGATGTACTTTCCTGTTCTGGACATGGATCATTTCCTTCAAATAATATCATGCTGTCAGATGCACATTCCTGTCAGCGTGGTTTTATGCTAGCATCTTCATATTGCATTGATTGCGACTATATATCTGGAAGCAGGCATTAGGTTGGCTACGAACTTCTAGTCTGAGATTGAATGAATGTTTTGATAAGTTTTTAAGTGGAAAAAATCTATGTAGACTATCTATACTCGACATGCTAAAGTAACATATAATTTAAATATCCATCTGTGCAGTCTATTTAAATAGTAATTTGAATTTAAAATTAAAAAAAAATATTACTGTTAAAATAAATTTATTCCTCAATTTTAAATGTGCATTAATAAAATCTATTTGTGTGTTAATTACTGGCAGTAGCTTCTTTTATTTTATTGTTCTAAATATTTAATATATATTTTGAGAATAGAAATCTATTGAAACTTATAAATGTTTAAAATCTCTGCTACTCTGTGAGCTAGTGACTTTGGGCAAACAGTCAGAATAATATATATAAAAGTTTTTTTTTTTAAATCTTAACTTACGTATCTGCCTACTATATAAATTTTTCTAGGTTCAAATGCCTAGATGGCGCCCGTGTAGTGCAGATATGTTTAAGGCACATTCATTGACCATTAATATATATATATATAGTTATAAATATTACAATTTAATTTCATATATATATATATTGTTTTTGCCTATATTTAAACTTCAAATATATATATATATATATATAGTTATAGTTATAGTTCAAACTTATATTCCATCATTATTCCTGAAACATATCATCAGACATATGAAAAAGATAAATAATTCCCAAGATGTGCATTTCATAATGAACCAGCACTCATTAGTTGGTCCAGATCACAATCTCTTGCATACATCTTTATCATTTGCTCAATAATTATAGTTACAAATTACTACAGTTTCATTTATAAGTATCAAACTTTCAACACCTATAATTTTAACACAAATCACTTTATATAAATATATTACTGATCATTACTAATCATTTATTAAATTACAGATTATTCCTAATGCAAATATAAATTTGAAATTTCAGTTATTGAGATTTAGATATGGAATGTTATAGTCTTGAGCAGGGGTCCCCAACCCTTTGCCTGCAGGCACCATGGCGCCCGCAGACCATTTTACGTGTGCCCACCGCTATCCGAACATGATAAAAAATTATTTATCTGATACAAATAAATTTAATTTTTAAAATTTCTTATAAATTATTGTATTACATTGTAATCAAATTGTAGGGCATACTATACTTTTACAGCGTAAAAATATAAACGTTAATTATATGTTAAAATTTTATTTTTGAAATAAATATTTTTTTCACATTATGTGTATTATTAACAATATCCAACCATAAATTTACATTGAAAAAATAAATGGCACCCGCCACCTGGCCGGTATTAAAGAATGTGCTCTTAAGTGCAAAAAGGTTGGGGACTCCTGCCGTATACTAATAAAAATAAATAAATCAAAAAATTATTATTGAACTTACTTCTAAAACTCATAAAAATTGTATTATTAAATAAATATCAAAAATATAGATTTTTAATGTGCATTAATATATACATAATCACAAGTTTATAAAAACAAAAATACTATATATATATATTTTAATGGAAAAACTATTCACAAATAACAATTTGCTAAACCTCGTTAACCACCCTTAGAATTAACTATTATTTAATTAATTCATCACGCTATCGAAATTAAATCTTTTTATTTACATTTGACTAGTAAATTTAAAAATATTGATGGTTTATGTATATGACTTAAGAAATTATTTAAATAATACTTGATTTTAAGAATAGATAAGATTTGGATGGAAATATTAATTATTGTTTGTGAATAAAGTTCTTCCATTCAAAAAAATATATAAATAACTACCTTCCATTCAAAAATATATATAAATAAATACATTGATTTGTCTTTAAAACTGAATTAGTAAATAAATAAATAAAAAAACCATCTTGATGTTTTGCATGTGATGGGTATTTTATGCAAATATTATTCCTATATACATATATGGATTTTATATAACTTATGATATTTCATGCATATTTTTTTGTTAACAGGTGAAAAGGTTCCCACAATTCAAGACTTTTAGGCTTAGCTTTCCATTGCATAGATTTATTATAATAATTTTAATTCAGCAATGTTCACTTCTGGTAATGTACTTGTGTCTCAAGATATTACAACAAATGGAGAAATACAATGTACGCTAGAGTTTGACTTTCTAAATTATTTGGGCTTCATCACTATCTCTCTCCATTAGAAACTGCATTTAAAACAAAATTCCAGGCTCAAATAAAGTTTGCAATTAGCAGTGTATTTTAATGATGATCTTGTCAATAATGGTTATTAGAAGCAAGATTTTTCATTTTATATTTCTAACACTAACTCAGTCTTATTTCATTAGTAAAACAAACGATTTTTCTTGATCTGATGGTTGATTGATACTTTGATATAAATGCCTAGAATATATATGCAAGTCAACTCTTCAAGAATCAAATATAAAATAAAATGACTTAATAGGTGTCTGGCCTCTATATACACACTTGACTACTGAACACAATCATCCTACATTGTTTAATCAGTTCATGAATTTTTTTTATAATCTGTTATTAAAAATAACATACGCCTGTATTGATAAACTACATTATCCTTAATCATATCTTTTAATCAGCATTATAATTAATTAATACTTATTGAATTAGAAAAAATAGTAATAAACTTGAAAATAAAATAAAAATTTACAAAACATAATGAAATTAACTAATATAAAACGATTAACATTGGAAATTTAAAAATACATTTGTCAAAATGAAGACAATAAAATTTATATTCAAGATGTATTAACTGAAACACACAGGCTTATTATATACCTGTGTCTATATATGTAATATATATGGTATATGAGCACAGACTTTTACATGACCCACCACTCTCCTCACTATCTCATAACATTGATACACCTAAACACATATATGTTGAAAAGATAAATAATCACCAATATAAGTATTTCATGCTAAATCAGCAATCATCGATTGGTCCAGATTACCATCTCTACACATATATGCTATAAGTGCTCAGATATATATTAAGATAGCCAATCCTCATACTTTAATGGACAGGCTTCAGTCTATTCCACACTTCAACTCTTCAACCATCCATCCAATTGAAAATCTGATGATGGAATGCTCAAAGGCCACCCTGAGGCTGAGATTCTTTGTCACCCCATGTTGAACTAAGGTCAATCTGACCTCTCATGTACAAAACATAATCCATTTAATACATCTCTTCTATGTAATAACTGAAACACACAGCCTTATTATATACCTGTGTCTATATGTAATATATTGGGTATATGAGCACAAACTTTCACATGACCCACCACTCTCCTCACTATCTCACAACACTGATACACTTGAACACATATATGTTGAAAAGATAAATAATCACCAATATACATATTTAATTCAATACCAGCAATCATCAGTTGGTCCAGATTACCATCTCTACCCATATATGCTATAAGTGCTCAGATATATATTAAAATAGCCAATCCTCATACTTTAATGGACAGGCTTCAATCTACTCTATACTCCAACTTTTCAACTGTCCATCCAATTGAAAATCTAATGATGAAATGCTTGTGATTGTTTATTTTTTCAACATATATGTGTTCAAGTGTATCAGTGTTGTGAGATAGTGAGGAGAGTGGTGGGTCATGTGAAAGTCTGTGCTCACATACGTTATATATTACATATATAGACACAGGTATATAATAGGCCTGTGTGTTTCAGTTATTACATAGTAGAAATGTCTGCCCATCCCTTGTATATGTATTAAATGGATTATGTCCTGTACATGAGGGATCAGATTGACCTTAGGTCAACATGGGTGTGACAAGAATCTCAGCTTCAGGGTGGCCTTTGAGCATTCCATCATCAGATTTTCAATTGGATGGACAGTTGAAGAGATGGAGTGTGGAGTAGATTGAAACCTGTCCATTAAAGTATGAGGATTGGCTATATTAATATATATCTGAGCACTTATAGCATATATGTGTAGAGATGGTAATCTGGATCAACTGATGATTGCTGATTTAGCATGAAATACATATATTGGTGATTATTTATCTTTTCAATGTATATGTGTTCAAGTGTATCAGTGTTGTGAGATAGTGAGGAGAGTGGTGAGTCATGTGAAAGTCTGTGCTCATATACCCTATATATTCAAGATGTATGTAACTGCTATAATATCACATAACCACCCTTTTATTGTAGATTGCCAAAAATATTGACAATACTCTTAAAATTATTAATACATAAGGCCACTGCATACAGGTGTATAAATTGTGGGTCACAAAGACAATGGGTTTGTCAAATTACCTGTGATAATTAATAAAGTTTATATGAAAATGAAAATTTTTAATTTTTAGAATTACCCCATTGTTCGAAACATATTCTGATAGCAAACATATTTTTTATTTAAATACAAACGAATTTTTTTTTTCTTTAATCTTGTGAATATTGTTTGAAATATAGGAAATTTCTACAATTGCACTAAATTGAATAGATGGATGCAATTTCACTGTGATAAGTAATAAAATTTATATATAAATATAAATGTTTAGATTTTTCAAATCATTTCATTGTTAGAAACATATTTTGATTACAAATATTTTTTATTTAAATATAAGAGGGTTACTTTTTTACTGTCTTATGTCAATTGTTTAAAATATAGAAATATTATATACAGTAGTTTACTATAGTACTAAACCAAGCAGAATGGCACTATTTTGCTACAATAATTAATAAAATATATATGTAAATGAAAATGTTTAGATTTCTGAATCACTTTTATTTAAACATCTTAATTGTGACTAATTAGTATTAATAATTTATTGAAAAATAAACTTATTTAAAAATTATTAATTACAATGCACACAGTTCTCTACTTTCGTAATTGGTTTTTGAAATGTGTAAGAAAGTTGAAGTTCTATTTTTTAAAAAAAGTGCAAAGGATTTTTAATATATAATAAATCTTTTTTTTTATATTTTTTTTATATATTTTTTTTTTTTATTAATAAAAAAAAGGAGTAAAAATAGAGAATAAACACCCCACACCCACCCCACTTAGTTTAAGATCCAGACAAATAATATTAAAAAGTTTTAAAAGTCCAATGATAATTAACTTGATCGTGTATGAATTTGAAAATATTTCTTAATTTTGTACTTGTTTTTCACGATTGAATATATTGTCGATTGGCTTAAATTATAGGAACGTTTTATTGAAGCAAAAGATTTCCATATTCATTTCAATCGTTTGAAGATTGTGAGACCTTGATTACTAACCATGCTTGTTTTTCATTGGCTCATGTATATAAATTAATAAGGGTAAATTTTTTCATCAGAACAGAAATGCATTTAAAATAATAGCACATGTTCAATTGTAAACTGACAAGACCCAACTTATCAACACAAGCACTAACTACATAACATCCCTACTCAAGATTGAACTTGTTATTCTGAAAATAAATATGACTAATGTCATAGAGGTGGGAAGGGACCAGAGATCAATAGTCTATGAGAAAGTGAGAATCATTACATGAAATTATGTACATTTTGTCATATATACATCCATAAAAAATTGAAAGTACAAAATGTTTATGAATAAATTGTACAAATATGGAATGTACAAAAGTAGAGAACTGCCTGTAATTCTGCTCTATATTAAATAACAATCAAAGATTAACTCATCAAAGATGAATTAATTAAAAAAAAATATCCAAAAAAACGAATTGATTTTATAATAGAATTCTTGAAATGGCTGGATAACAACATAGTGGCTAAATTTGAAAACAAAAGGTATGTGATAAATGATGGTTGGCCCATGGGACTGCCTATGAGTGGAGTTGTTGCTAGTATTGTCATAAACCATTATGAGAGCCAAATTCTTCCAAAATATTTCACAACAGATCCAACTCTCATATACTCTCGATATGTTGATGACATTTTTATTGCAGCAAAACCTTCCACCACTATTAACATACAAAATGAATTTCAAGCCATATCAGGATTAACCTTTAGTAGAACAGAGGAAAACAAGGAACAAGAAATAAAATACCTAGACATGTTAATAAAAGGAGAAAATATACACTTAGATTATAAAATGATGATTAAACCACTGCACATACTAGGTTACACAAGTCCAAAATCTAACACCCCCAACACATATAAATGGGCAGGTATGAATGCTTTCCTATTCAGAAATCACCAGTTATGTAAATACATAGCGGATAGTGAAAACAATATAGACAGATATATAAAGGAAATGACTAACATAGGCTTTAAACATAATACAATCAATCAGAGAATAAAAACATTTTAAAGAAAACTAAGAAATAAATTGCCTAAAGACAATATGAAATATCTAACAATTCTTTTTATACCTAATGTAACACCAAATATTGCAAAAACATTGTCTAACAACTTTAAATTCAGCTTCAGAACACCTCCCAATACTAATTGACTGATAAATAATTCTAAAGATAAAACAGAAAAAGATCAAGCCCCTCATGTGGTCCATAAAATGGCATGCCCTCAGTTAGGCTGCCATGCATCATACTATGGCGAGACTCAGGCTAACCTGAACACAATAATTTACCAACATAGGTATGTCTACAATAGGGTTAAAAATAAAAATGAAGGATCTTCAGTATTCTGGGACCACCAAGCAGCTACAGGCCATGTATTTGAACCTAGTTCCACCCAAATAATTTGTACAGAAAAAAATGACACCAAAAGAAAAGTTAAAGAAGATTCTATATAGCAAATGACATCAATGCCATTAATAAAGAAGAGGCATGTTTTGCTCTCTTTAACAATGGACTAATTAAAAATTCAAACGCATTTGCATAAATTATAACAATCGTTATTTACAAAGCTATGAGTATGAGATTCGAACATGAAATCTCAAAAGCCCTAAGCAAATCTATTATAAATTAGAGTAAAATTATAGCTTCACTATTTAATGCGAAAAAAAAAAGTTGCATATTTATAATCATATATTAGGTAATTATGTTTATCAGTCATATTTTTTAAGTTTTTTTATTGCATGTTCAATATAATATAGTGTTAAAGATGCTGAAATATGAGATCTAGGAATCAAGTCCAGTACAGTCTTGAAGTGTTTTTAGTACTAATGTTATATTCTTTTTTATTTATCAATATTACTTTTTTTGCATGTTTTACTGATCTGCTTTTCCTTGAATTTGGATTGTAGTGTACATTCTTACCTAGCTCAAAATTTATGATTGATACATAATATTATACAAATACATAACAGATCAAATCCAAATAAAATTAGTAACAAACAGTTTTTAAATAAATATTATTGTGTACATTTCGTTAAAATGATATTTATTGCCATTCTGTTGCTTATAACAACTATACAACATCACTAATAACCACTCTATTGGGAAAATACCTGAATCTTTTATATATTCTAGTGGAAGTAAATGTTTGATTTTTTATAATTATTATCATAATCTATCATTAAGCAAAAGAAAGTGTGAGGCATGGTAGTGGCTTCTAAAAATTTATTAAATAAACAATAATAAATCTTTATTTAGATATGCATAGTACTTGCTGTTAAAAAAAAAAGTTTTATTGATTACAATATGAAAACACAAACTAAATGCATTTTTTTTAATATGTCAGAATTTCTATTTTTTTTTTTCAAAGTTAACTGTATGATTAGATTTTGATAACATACAGTTCTAATAATTTGGCTACTCTTACACTGTTAATAATAACAAGTCTTTATGGTCACAACAATACAATTAAGTGAGATATGGTTAAACATTGCTTTTACAATTCTACAAAATTTTACTTAAATAATATAAAACTATCAATTAAAAAAACACAACTTTCAGTATGAATTTTCTTCATGTGATTATCAATTTTGCAGAAAACATAAAAAATTATCAACTGCAAGCTCTCTCTCTTTCTCAGTTCATATTTCTATATGTTTGCAAAGAAACCACACTTTTCTTTCCTAGTAATATTGATTTTTTTTTAAGTTTACAGCTACATATATTTTTAACTAGAATTATATCAGCAACTAATATCATTGAACACAACATAATTTCTTTAACAGATGGATTATAGAATCAGCACAACCTTCAAGGTGTACTAGTTTCAATAACTAATGCAGAATTCTTCTAATACTTTGGATGAAGATGCTGATAAAAAATTGATGATTACAACATTGAAGGACTTTTGCAATCAACATAAAAGAATTAACTAAATGAAGAATTAATGTAACTAGATAAAGAAAAAAATCAACAGCCTGCAGAGGGAGAATCTAAATATCAAAAACTGAATTCAAAATTAGCTGACTGAATATTTTAGCTAATATATTACATAATTTAAAATTAATTATTAATAGTATAGTAATTTGTATTTTTTTTTTTAGCATTGTATCTTTTTATGATTATGATAATGTCTTCTTTGTATTGTATATGCCAGAAAAAAATTATGATTTTAAATTATGGAAATATTGTACATATGAAACAACTACTTTAGAGTGAGAAGAAAAATGCATTAGATACACATCAGTGTATGAATGCATATAAAAATGATAAATAAGTATGATATTTTTGCTATGAAAGTCTGTGTCTTCTTTTTGTTGTTTCTCTCATTCTTTCTTTAATTTATTCTTATCATCATTTATTTTAGAGTAATATAGAGCCTGGCTATTTTGAGCCAGTCATATCCCAGTTGTCTATCATTAATTGTATATGGTATTGTGTGTGCAACTGACTACAATATTCTTTTTAGGTTGTTATTTCATATTTTTTATCTTTTGGGTTGTTTTTTTATAGTAAGAATAGATATATGCATTTTTATATGTTTATAATGATGTTATTTATGTGAAAAATTTACATTTTTTATTAAAATTATAATACACAATTCAATTCCCTGTACACTATTTTCTATAACAATTTCTATGTTAATATTCAAATCTAATTTATTATTATACATTCATTCTTTAATCCTGTGTTTTCACATTATATGTATATTTATAAATTAATCTAATTAGTATATAGTTATTAAAATTATTCAATAATTAGACAATCCCAATATAAATAACAATCAACAATCGCAAACTGTTGTCATGGCAACTTCCTTTTAACAACAGATTGAGATTATTGATTATTTATTTCAGGATTATCAAAGTGTTGATTGATTTTAATGATTACTTACAAATCCATTTAGTCTTGAGCATTATTATACTTATTAGTATATAATACAGTGGATGTGTAATCTTGATTATGTGTGTGTGCATATATATGTAAAACTTTAATGTAAGAGAAGATATGAACAACAAGATTTATTTAAATAAATATTTAAAATAAAGTCTAAAAGATTTAAATTTTAATTAAGCAATGCTATTTTTTCGTATTTTTAAATTAACATTACTTATTTAAAATTAAATATAAAAAAGAACTATAATTGAAACAAATAAATTATTTACTTTTGATTTTGACATAATTCTAAATTTTTAATCTAATAAAGAAAGAATACTATTTTTGTATAAAATAAAGACATTTATTTAATGGCTATACATGAGCATTTTTAAAATTACAATCTAATTTATAATTTAAAGAATTAAGAATAAATTTTTAATTAAAAATATATTTTAATTGACTTTTGCTTATTTTGATGAATGTAACTTGAAAAGGTAAAACAATTATATTTTAATTATACATTTTTTTATTAATTAAAAAGAAAAGAGAGTAACTTAATTCTGTTTTTATAACTGTTTATACATTTTATAGTACCCACTGTTAATAATCATTAATTTACTGGGGGGGGTGCAATTTCAAAAAGAAGGACAGTTGCTAGCCATTTTCATGGTGGAGGAGTTTGTGCACCCAGAGAAATATAGCAAGGCTTCTTTGTGATGTTTCATTCCCCAATATGTGTGTAGTAGAAACTATTTTTATACCTGAAGTTTTTGAGATTATTGAACAGTATTAAATCAAAGATTTCCAGAATTATCATCTCTATCTCTTAATCAGAACATGTAACCCAGACCAGCATGATCTTAAGACATTCCGGTAATATATAATTTACACATACTAAGGCACAAATATAAACTGATTATGTAACACTCCTTATGCAACTGCTGATACTTTTACATATGTAAGAAATACAGATGAAAATATTGTCATCTATAAAATATGCATTAACTTTTTAAATGACGAATTTTGTTTGGCTGAGTGAGTTAAAACTCTAAACTTTTGATTGGTCAATTACAGAATCAGCAGTAAAAATATATTCATCTTTTAATATTATATTCATTTTAGTTTTGTTTGTAAAAAGTATATTAATAATTGGTCATATTATGAATGTGAATGAAAGTTTTTTCAAAAATAAATTTCTATTTATAATTATAAAAATATTTGATAGTAGGAAAACATAAAAAGAAGGTCCTAATGAATTACAAATTGTTTAGATATAATTGATTTCTTTTTCAATTTACATTAGTTTAAAAGTAAAGAATTTTTTAGTAAATGTTACCATTTTTGTAAAAATAATTATATTTTTAGCATATTTTAAACAAATATGTTATAATATGTAAAAAAAAATACTTAAAAAATGTTCTAAAATCTTTATTTCATTTTCAAAATCAAAACAAAGAAGTTGGAGCAGTGAAACTTATTGACAGGTGCTTATCCATTGTTTGTAATGACAAGCAACCAATCACCATCAAGTAAGGTCTGCCTTCTCTCTTTGTTATAGTTTGAATGCCTATATATATATATATATATTGATTTTTTACTTGTAAAATAATGCAAGATAGGGCAGCATCTTGTAGTACATCACATCACATCATCACATCAGCTTTAAAATGAGCCTAAATATGCTATGATAACATAAAAACTGCCCAAGTTAAAGTGAGTTAAGCGGTGTATGAATTAACTTGAGATAGTCAGGCAAAACATTAATAATGGCATATCAAGGACTAACTCTAATGTTAACAAAATTTTATTTTGTTTATTGTTTAATAGATAGGGGATATAACCTGTACTGTATTATTTTTTTAAAAAAAGTAACCATTGAATGAATTGAATAAAATTAATAAAAAAAAATATGTACAGCAAGAAAATAAAAAGTTATTGTCAGTAAACATCCAACACAAGTTTAAATTCCTCCAAAAAACAGAAACATCTTTTTTTTTAATTTTGTTATAGCATTTATTAAAATATTTATTTAAAATTAAGAAAAATAATAAAATTTCTAAATGTGTTTTTTATTTTAATTACAGATAATCAATCTAGATTTTAGATTGAGGCAATGTATTTATATTTTTTATAATTAGATTGTGAAAATAATTTGATTTATAATTTTTAAAAATTAAGAATTAATAATTGAAATATTATTTTATATTATATATCTATATATTTATATATAATATTTTATACATTATCAACTTAATCTTGCTTATATAGTTTAAGATAAATAATGAGTAATAATTGAAATATTATATATTAGTAAGTATACATGTATGTTGGCCTATATAATATTTAGGGATCATTTACAATTTATATAGTTGTAAATTATATAGTGCATTTACTAAAATAATATATATTTATAAAGAAGTCAAAATCAGAAATGAAATATCTTTATTATTAAAACATTTTTCAGAATTTCATTTCATGTATTATTATTATTTAGTCAGTACATTTATTAATCATTATTTTAAATTATCAGTGTATTTAATACTATAATAAAGTTTTATTTATGACTACTCTTATACACATGCAGTCACTCAAGTTTCAGTAAATCAAAAAGGTATCTCTGGCCATAATGTTCTTAGGAGTATGTGTGTGAACAGCTATATAATTCTCTTTACAAATATTTAAATGGTAGTAAGATAATGATAATCTCCTCTAAAGTCTACACAGTTTAGTTTGTTTTCATGTTTTATGGTAATAGTTATAAATTTGTTTATGGTTAGTACACTAATGATACCTGATGCCTGAGAGAATTGATGGTGATCAGCTTTGATATAATAATCCTAGCACTTTTTAATATATGCTCAGTTTTATAATTATTTTAACACATATATTTACATTAGTAAATTTATTGATGATTGCTCTTTTAAAATATTGGACCTCACTTTTGACATTATTATGTTGATTATTCTAAGATATCATAATGTGTCTCTTTAAACCCGGTTACAAAGAGTGACCATTGATGATTATCTGCTGCTGATAAACTATATTTATTACTTATATTTGCTTTTGATTATAAGGTACTGATGCTTTGTTTTTATCACATTGTATTCAGTTAAAAATAAAAATAGTGATTGCATATCATTATTTGTAACCTAATATAAACTTTCTTCCCAATCCCACCATGACAATTTCCATGTGATTCTTCAAATGTAATTTATATACACCTGGGTCTCGTTTTACGCGATAGATAGGTTCCTCAGAAAACACGCGCAAACAAAATCGTGCAAAAACAGACGTAACTTACATTGAAAAAGGGGGGATGCGGTCTGTGATTTTTCAAAATTCATGTAAAAGCAAAGCACCAATGTAAAATTACTTTAAAATTCACGCAACAAAAAATAAGGAAATAAAATATGACTAATAAAAAATTTCAAATTTGAAAAAAGTTGATACAAGACAAACTTTTTTTAACTATAATATTTAATTTTATTCAAAATAATATATTTTTATGCATAATTTACAGTACAGTAATTTACATTTTTTTATACACATTTTAATTATTATCGCTATTTGCCCAAAAACACGTTCATTTGCAAACTAGTAAAAAATCAGATTCTCATGTGATGTGATGTGATGTATTTGGCTTCTCCTTAAATGAAGTCAAGAATATCTCAGCAATTATTCTCACAAAAGGAAATACAACTAGCACCAAGTTCACTCTCATGTTGTGTTAATGGTTTTCTGTTGACGATGATGATGATTTTATTAATTGTTTATGAACTTAGACTTATGATAATAAAAAGACATTTATTCACCACTGCTGGGAAAAATTTAATTAAAACTAACAACTAAAAATTAAATTCTTATTTTTGTCTTTAATTTTCAATTCCATTTAAAAATCAAATTTCGTTTTACATCACATTAATTTCAAGTCGCCCATAAGTAATTTTTAAATTGTTGATTACAATTAAAAATCAGATTTTAATTTTTAATTGAACCCACTGCTATTACTGACCTTTTAAAAATAAACTTGTGGACACTAAATGATTAATAATTGATTACGTTCTTTTTTAAAAAGCAAAAACAGAATGTGATTTAAAATGCAAAATTAACACGCACAATGTTTGAACAAATTTACATTATAATCTTGTAAAATTTAATGTGTGTATACATAAAATGTGGAAATCATGATTTTAATTTCATTATTGCATAAAACCTTACTATTATAAAGCACTGAAAATATTGAAATTACTAAGATGAAAGTAGAATTCCAATAATGTGCTATTACTTTCAATATAACGTAAGTGCGTGAAATTTATTATTTAAAGTAATAGCGCATTCGGAGGTCGACTTCCAGTGAAACATGAATCATGTAACTTCAAAATCATGTTAAATATTTCTGCATAAAAAGAGACCCAGGTGTATATATAATAATGTTCAAGGCTAAATAGGCATGTAAGTAATCATTAAAAACTAGTCAACACTTAGAAAAACCCAATATCAATAACAATCAACAATTTCAAACTGTTGTCAAGACAACCTCCTTTATTGTTAAAATGAAGTTGCCTTGACAACAATTTGAAATTGTTGATTGTTATTGATATTGAGATTGTGTAAGTTTTAATTGGTTTTTAATGTTTTTTTTTTAAATCCTCCATATATATTCAAAAATAAAAAATTAAATTAAGTATATAGTTTTATTTAAAGTTTACATATTAAATATTGTTTAATTATTACAAGCAAGGTGTTAAAAGTGAGATCCTGTCTCCAGCCTTGTATAATTAATTATGAGTTTAATAACTCTTTAAGTTCCATATTTCATCTGGTTGATAAATTAATTTCACCCTAAATTACCAATAATGTTGATAAAAAAGATATGCTTATAAACATCAGAGCTACCAAGAATAGATGGATTCATTCTATTCTTGACTCTTTGTTCAACATTTAGAGTGCTTTTAAGCCATAGCCTGGTGGAGGAGGATGTACCCCCTTTGTTTACATATACATTGAACTATGTTTAATTTAAAGTTTATATTTATCATTATTTATCACAATATATTGACTAATAATGTGATTAGATTTAAATTTTTATTAATAAATATTTAATTTTAGTAGAAGAAAAGACAAGAGAAATTAATAATTAGGATTTCTTCTTGTAAATCAGAAGAATATCATTGGCATCTACATGTTGGAATTGATTAATAAATAATTCTTTTATTTTACTGCAGTTAAATTTTCTTACACTTCTCTTATATTTTTTACAGTTATGAATTCTATTTTAATTTTTCCATTATAATTTAGCAATTTGAATGTAAAATAATTTAATTTTTAAAAGTTAAATTAAAAGGTACTTTGGTATTAGACCTACAACATAGGGGAAATAGGATGCCTTTTCACATCCACAATAAATGTGTAAACTTGCACTGACATCAAATTGAAAGGAAATAATCACTGTGATTCAATCTCATGTGAAAACATGTTTATCTTTATCAATGGGTCTTTTTTTTATAATATTTTGACATCTTCAGCTATTGTCCAGATTTTTTTTGACAACAGGATAAATATTTAATAAAAGTCCTATAATAATTTATATTTCTTTATTTTTGTGTATTTTTTCTTTTTTTTTTCTTTCTTAAAAAAACATTTATTAGTATTTCTGTGGGGAATCCTGGCATACTCTGTGCAATCATGTGTTCAATAAAACTCCATTTTGGGGGGAATTTTTTCAATTCAAATCTCCATTTTATGTGTGTTAAAAGTAAATGGCAAATATGTGGCTTCAATGCAATAATTCCTATTATATATTACATGGTAAGCAGCATATATATGTATATTTTATGTGTTTTTGTAAATAATATTTAAAAAAAATATTATTTAGTGATTGTTTTAAGTGTATTTAAAATAACATTTTTTTTCATAATGGCATCATTTATTTAAGATCACAAATCTTTTTTTTTTGGTTTAAAATGTTTTTAAAATCGATTTATGTATCATTATACCTTTTGAAGGTGTTAGTGTGAAAGTTATATATATATATTTGTGTACAGAAAATCAATATTATTTAAAAAATACTTTTTTTTAATCTCCATTTCTTCCTCAAAATTGTTTTAAAATCATCCTTTTTAATATTATGTTTTATACTTTAAAAATGGTAATTTTTAATATCCATTTGTTCTTTAAAAATTGTTTTTCATTTGTTTTTCAAAATTTGTTTTAAAATGCTTTTTTTAATATTATTTTTTATACTTTAGTTATTTTTATTAGTCCTACAACCAGCGCATGTATTACACTTGCTATGCCTATTCATATCAACATCCCAAAAACTTTGTAAATTTTGCAAAAATATCATGTATAAGATCCTTATACACATTATTTTGGCCAGATCACAAGATTACAAAGTTATCAGTGGATTGATATGAATGTGAAAAGATGCAACAAGACTAATACATGCTCTGTGTTGCAGGACTAATACCAAAATACCAATTAAAACAATTCTGATTATTTTACTTTAATATTTTTATGAATAGAAACTTAATTAATGAATACGATGAGAAACTAGAAAAATTATTAGTTAAAAAATTTTTAAAAAAATTTCAGTTTATATTGGAAGTCCAAACATTTTATTCTTCCCTTATTATTTTTTCTGAATTTGATGAACAATATTTTACAGAATAAAATATGTTCTAAACATAAGGCTAAAAGTTTTACAAAATTTCAGAGCATTTATAAAATCAATATGAATGTAAAACTAAATTTGGCATAGAATGCTGAAAACAGGATTGCTGTTATGTTTTGATAGCAAAAAAAAGTTATTTAAACAAAAAGGATACGATCTAAAATATATTTAATTGTTATGAATGTTCACTTTATTTAAAAAATAAGAATAGACTGAACTAAATTTGTGTTTTAGTTTTAGTTTTGGAATGTGAATGAGTAAATACATACTCTGTAAAATATGTGAAAATATATATCCTCAATCTATTATTAATAACTATATTATTATGTTTTAATTTTGTTTATACTATCTTCTTAATTTATATAGGCATACTACACATATAAAAAACTGTCTGTGATTATATATGCATACGCATATTGAAAAGTACCAGATACTTGCAGTTCAATAAACAAGATTTATTTTATTGGTATCAAAGTTTATCAACTAAATGTGACTGAACAAACAGTTATGTATGAGGTATGCAAAGAGGGCTTAGAACAAAATATAGCAAGCCTAATATACAACTTAAAATATTACTTAATTAAAAGATAAAATAGATTTATCAAATATTATTTTCTATAGTATTCTAGAAAGTTTTTAAAATGTATTTACTTCATTATATCAAATTTTATCCAAAAAAATGTCAAAGCTCATTTGAAAATAGCTACTGAAAGAAAATCTATAAACATTTGAAAAATACAACATAATCTAAGAGAACGATGGAAAGGTACTGGAAATATTAAAAAACACCATCTTCCCATGAGGAAAGTGAAAGAGTTGACAAATTAATTTATATTTTAAAGAAAAATATCCGTAAATTTTAAAATGATAAATTTAAAATTAATGTTTAATTAATTAATTAATTAATATTCTTTTATTTTTAAATATTTATTTTTTAATATAATGATGTTACTATTATTTGTTATCATAATTTTTGGACAAATGTTTTGTTGATTAAATGTCTTTTCAGAATTGTATCATTCTGTCTTCCAGTTATCAGACTTAATATTTTGAATGCCACCCAAAAAACAAAAAATGAAATATGAGTAATTGTTAAGAGATACATAGAAAAAGGAAAATTGTTAATAATTTTTGTATTGCTTATGATTGAGTTTTTGATAGAATGAGTTGGATTATTTTGTTGGGTATTTAAAACAAACAAGAAAGAAATTGAAAATAAAAAAAATTATCAGAAAATCATATAAGTATCAAAAAATAACAAGAGAACTTAAACAACAATAGTATCGCCTATATTTGTTACTTTATTCAATATTGTTTTAAGTAAACTTTGTAATGAATAAAGTTCTGGATAAATAAAAAGTTAATATTGGAGTTAGAAATGTTCTTTGTGTCAATTTTGCTTATCACAGAGAAATACTTGCAAATCCAAGTGTGAAGCTAACAAAATATTAATTACAAGTGATGAAACTTAAAAACTTTGAGATTATAGGTTAAGATTATATAAGATTAAGAATGATTTTCAGAGCAATTTAATGTTTTTAAATATTTTGCGATTAGTCAGCTGAATATTAAAATAATAATATTAGATTGAGAATTTCAGTGACTGAAGAGACTTTTAGTAAGAGTAAAAAAAAAAAATTCTAAAGTTAGAAATAAGCAAAAAATTTATTAAATATTCTGTTTTGTGTATAGTGCATATGGAGTAATTTAATAATTGAAAAATTCAACTGACATTATATGATAATCATTGCAAATACATAATTTTACAACATAGATTCTCACAAAGTTTAATTTTCATGTCTATTTTATGTAATATATTCGTCAGTGATCTTTCAAAAACAGAATTTAGGAAATTCATCTATGCAAATGAGATTGCTTTGATTTCATAAAAGATATCATTTTCAAAAATAGAAAAGTCTAATAATAAGGAAACTAAATGTTTGAAAATACTTTACAAAGTTGGTACTCTAATACCTGATCTGAAATAAAGTATGCTCAAGTTTTTAATTGAACAATATGGAAGTATTTTAGAATCTGAATATACTACAACAATAGACTGTAACACAATTCTGTTCATGCCATTTAGAAATAACAATGCTTCATAGTCTAACATATTTTTTTATTTATCAAAGATTAAGTCTAGAATAATTTTTTTAATCAACTTTCTTTGAAAGCTTAATGAGTAGCTTTTTTAACACTATTACATTTTATTGGTAAATACTGTTATCCTGTCTGTAAAATAAGTACCCATGCTATATGTTTACCATACTCAATTTATATATTATCATGGGAAATATTTCTAGTACATTCAAGATTACTGTCTTGTGGTGTCTTTCTGGTATTTTATGTATTCCAATAGATATAAGATGTTGTCTCGGAGAAAATGTATAAAATGTTAATTAGATAATATTTATTACTGCCTCAAAATATAATTTCACTATTTGAAATTAATCAAATCAATAACCTTGTTTTCATGTTCAACTAATGATATTTTCAAACAATTAAAGATTATGTAATTAAAAATGATTTTCATTAATTTTAGAGACAGGACAATCCATAATTACTTTGATCATCCATTTTATAAATGGAATTTAACTACCTCTGATCTATGTATGTGTGGTCAATTTAAAATAATAAATTATGTAGTTGATAAATAAAATCTATGGTTGCAGTGACAGAATTGAAGCAAATATTAAAGTCACTAGTGAACCTATCTTTACATTAAAATTTCTACAGATTTTTTTGTGATATTTATTCAGAAATAATTTCTATAAACAAAATCCAATTTCTAAACAAATAAAATGTAAAAATAAATGTAATTAATTTGGATATAAATGAAAAACATAAGTTAAAGAGATAGTATTAACAATAATGTAATGTTAAAAAAAGTATGAAAAAATTATTTATTTCTAAAATAATATGAAAAAGAAATTGAATTGAGTGTACAGATGAAAAATATTAAGTAAGTGAGTATCTGAAAGTAAGAGCAATGGAGAAATGCTTAATGATAATTATAAATGCCATGAACTATAAATTTAAAATTACACCAAATTTAACACTAAACCAGACTAGCCATAGAAAATAAACTCAAAAACACAACCGATGGTTTCACTGCTACAAGCAGACTTTTCAAGTATAAAGGATTAAAAGAAAACAACAAATTTATCCTAAATATTACCCACAATTCCATATACATCTCACATGCCCTTAATATTAAAAGAACTTTTAGACAAGTTAATTGCTTCAGAATTATAAATTTTTAATAACAACAATTCTTTAATTCTTTTTCTTATTTTATTTCTTTCAAAGAAGACAACCTTAGCCTCATCAAAATTAATAATGTGACCTGGATAAATAAAGCAGAACTGAAATATTAATTTCTAACCCTACTTTGTGTACATTTATTATTTCATTTAAGTTCAAACTACTCTGACCTGTATATACCTTCTTACAAAAACAAAGGATAATATTTAGTACAAATTTGTTATTTTTAGTCCTTACATTTGAGAAATCTGCTTGTATGAGTGAAATCATTGGTTGTGTTTTAAAATTTATTTCCTTTGGCTAGTGTGGTTTAGTGATGAATTTGGGGTAATTTTGATGAGTTTATTGACTAGTTTAGCTTTAGGCTTTTAATGTTTCTATAAATGCAGTAGTATATTTAGATAATAAATATCAGAGTAAAATTTAGATAAATGTTATTTTAATTTTTTATTATAATTTAAACTTTTTTCAATGATTTTTAGTTTTTCAAAAATAGTTTTTTTATCATGCTTTTAATTACTAATTGTACAACAAAAATTTTTATAAATAGTTAATCTTAGTATTGTAATGGTAGCTTACAATCCTAAAAAAAAAAACTTACATTAACCCACATCAACAAGTGAAGCTTATCAAAACCTTATGCTTAACCAATAAGTTCTTGAATATATGCTTTTTTTGCATACATATATACACTATCAATATTTAAGTCATGAGATAGTAAATATTATAACAAACTAATTTTTTTTTTAATGAATCCAATTTGAAAGGCTAGAAATAAACATTTTAAAAAAATCATATAAATGTATATGTATACTATTAACAAACTAACAGCCAGTGTATTACATGTCACAAATCAAGAAATACAATAATGCAGACATAGGCAAAGCAAGTGTAGTGATAACCCAATGTCAAGTTGATCACTAGGTATCCAAGTGTGCAAAACAAAATTAAAATTTCATTACATAATAGTTTTAATCAACTACTATGTATGTAATTTATATAACAATAAGTAACTATGGCAAAATAAGATGAAATGCAAGATATAATATGCCAAGTACTGGAAATAATCTGATCTCATTTTTAAAAACCTGAGTTTTATATAAAAGCAAGGGGAATTTATATCCATCGTCTTTTAAAATATTGCATTAGCAGTAAAAAGTCAACACTGTGAGAGCGAATTTTTGAATGATTGAGAAAATGGATAACACATTCTAAAATACTTTTCTTTATGAATTCGATTTAGTAAGATGAGAATGAAGTACTATCAGTGACTGAATATCACAAAATAATTATATGGTTTTGAACTGATTAAAAAGAAAGAATGAAGTCACTTGTGCACGAGCGGAAAAGAATAAAACATCGCCAGCTGATAAAAAAATAATGAAGTAATTTGTTTTGCATATAAATCTATCAAAGCTAGACTGTAATGGAATAAAATTTACGTATATTAGAAGGTGCTGTACAATGTATTTTTGGCTAAATTGTCAAAGCCATAGGGATTGAATACCACTAATTTTAACCATGGAAGTGTGATAACCTCATTCACCTACTCTTATAAAGTCTAAAGAAACATCCATTGTCCTATATCAAATTTCTACATATGAATCAAGAGAAATGTTGATAGGAGGAGATTGAGGCAGTATTGTTACATACATGTTTAGGTAGAAATTCTAGTGAAGGATCAATTTTTATCTAAGAAGATTCATATGGAAATTATAGAATGAAGGTCATTGTTTCCGAATTCGTGGATAACAACAATCAAGATGATTTTATAGAAATCTTAATTTTGTTATGTTTCATTACTATGTATATATTTGTTTATTTTTTTTTTTTTTATTTCCATGCTTGGAAGCCAAAACAGCTACATTTTGGAACAGTCAATTATAAGTATAGCAGAAGCAAGAAAGAGGAGAGGATTAGGTTTATTTGAACATTTTTCTTTTGTTATAAATAAAATATAGAACAGTTTACCCTCCTTAACAACTTGACAATGATCATTATGATGTGGAATAAAAGCTAAGGTTTTTAATATTATCCCATATTAAATGCTCACACTTATTACAGGAGAGAGTTTATATTATTTGTTTGTTAATTAATAATTGTTATATGTTCATTTTTTCTTTTTTTGATATGAATGATGAATCTTCTTGTGTGGATGATCTTTCTATCTATAGTATGGATTTACATATAAATGGGGTCCCAAAAGGATTGAGTATCATTAACCTGGACTGGATGATGATGCTATGGCAAATGTACCAGTGTAATAATTTAAATTAGCTAATTAGCTTCGCGATCATCTAAAATTTATAATATTTTTTTTTGTTTTGTAAATAATTGGTCCCAAGTCTTGAACTGCTACCATTGGGTCAGGCATAAAAATTTTAATTACATTCAGTATCAATATGGTAGAAATCCAACCTTGACACAGCCAATTAAATTGTTTACTATTGTTAAAACATTTTGAAATATTTTTTTTGTTATTTTGTATTGTTACATAATAAAATGTTATAGCACCTATTTATATTGAATTGGTCTCAAATTTATTAAAACAACTTTACATTCACTAATTAAGATGTAGTTAAAAATATATTTGCACATATCTCATTCTATACATAATAATAGTGGAAAGTGTTGGGTGGATATATAAATCAATTGTAACCTATATAGAGGTACAATAGTTGTTGGCTTATACAGGTTCATCTCTGAAGAGAATCAAAGCCAAAATTACCCATGAGTTTGAATATTGAGGCATAATGGAACCAAAAAGGTGGATTAGATGTGGATGAATTAGCCCAAATTGTATCTAGATTTAATGAGTAGACATATAACTAACCCATTGGAGGTGGATACAATCATAGATTATGCATTTTGTCACACCATCAACAGCATACTACCAGAAGATTACAGGTCTGACCATAGTAAGATTAGCTCCCCTTCTCATGTGGAAGTGGCTGGCCCATTACATGTTACATGTTGGGCATGAACACATATACGCCTCACAAAGAAAACAGTCTGATCTGTTACAGTAATAAAGAAGAATAGTTGTTTAAATTAAGAAAAAAAATGCTTATTTTTCATAATGCATGTGTTTAGATACTAATATTATTAAGGAATAGAAGAGTTAATCAATCAGTTAACAAAGAATGAGTAATATTTTTTTTTTAAATTTGAAATGTAAATGGTATATATATATATATATAATGAACTTAAAACAAAAAGCAAAAAAAAAAAAAGGTTGCAAAGGGTTTCTCCCCCAGCAACGTAGATAGATACATGCATTATTTAATTTAATAGGCAATTTATTACTTTTTTCCTCTCCAGTTTTTCAAAATATAAATAGATAAAAAAAACTACAATATTTAATAAAGTTGAAAAGAACTATTGCAATAAAGACAGTGAAGTATAAGAAGCATTAAAAAAAATTAAATTACTAACTAGATAATAAATAAAATATGAAAAAAAGAAAATAAAATATTAATACTTTATAATGTAAGTAATTTGGAATTTACTTTATAATGTAAGTAGATATGCATAGACATTTGAGTAATGAATTTAGAAATGAAGCAAGATAAACCTAGACAGGATTATTTGTCTGGGTTTAATTTAATCTAAAGCAAAAAAGATAATTTACTAGGGACAAAATAGATTTATTGAAGAAGGAAAAAAATGAAATATACTAAAACCAACTCCACTCAAAATTCTCTAGAAACCATCACTGTCCTATCGTATTTTTCAACTATATATTTTTTAACTTATCAGAAAGTTTTATATTTAAATATATAATAGAAGTCTTGTGAAAATTCCAAAATTAAATCTGTTGTTTTAATGACTAAATTTGGAGCACTCTTTTAATTAAATATTCGTGGTTTTTTTTAAATAAAAATAATAATTAGCTGAAGACCTTGAAAATATTTTTTCTATTCTAATATTTTCTTCAAATAGCATTTAAATTATTCATTTCACATCTTTCGTCCATGCTATTGGATTTTTTTAAGTCTCCATAGATTCTTTAGTAATCTTTAATCATTTTACATAATTTTGACCAGAACAGAAGTTTCAATCCAAATCATTGTTAACAATGAATAAATAGCTTGATCACAGTAACCCTGGCAACTGGCAGTGGGAGTGTATCTGTATATGCTATTTTTATTTCTTTCATTTAGAAATAAAAAATCAGTAAAATTAACAGAACAGGATATTAATTTTTATTGAAGTCTGTTTATTCTGCTGAAAATTGATCCTTTGCCTAAGAAAGTTTATGTAGATTTTTTAAATAAGATCCTCTATCATAAAGAAAAGACTTTTAAATGAATTAATTAAGGACTTTCTGAAAAAATACTAGAGAAAAAAGTATTTTCTACCTTTCAACGATGTAAAAACAGAAAGATCTAAAAGATCACATACATTGTTGTAATTTTAAAAAAATAAAAAATGCTATTTAAATCTCCATCTAAAATCTGAAGAAAGTATATTGTCAATACATCAAAACAGTATTGTTATTATACTATTTTTTTAGAATTATTGGTGTGTACTTAGACAAAGCTTTTGCTAAGTTTTTTTTTCCCATATGTCATAGCATCGGCCAAGTGGCAAACCCACAACCGTCTGCAACCAACTACTTGCTTGCAAGGCGGCCGCGATGACCTCTCGGCTAACAGCGCTTGACTGCTAAGTTTAAAAATATATCCTAAAGAAACACAACAGACCAATATCTTTTTTATATATATTTAAATACAGATAACATTACTAAATCAAATAATTATCAGCCACATGCATATAATTTTCTGATTAAAAATAATATACTAAATATTATTAATAATAACAATAATATGACAGGGAAGAAATATTTTCAATTTTTTAAAAACAAAGCAAAATATAAAAAAAGAAAATAGATGATGAAACACCGATTTATTTCTTAGAAGTTCATAAAAGGTTCTGACATTGGAAATGACAGTTGGAAATGTGTTCCATGAACCTTGAGTTCGAGATTCTATCCCATGCACACATAGTAAGTAATAAAGTTAATTGTTAAATTTTTATTTACCATTGTCAAACTCACTCCATTAGCAACTTTCATACCATCCACCCAAAGACTGTTTGTGTAGTTTTGAAAATGACAAGAGAAACAACATTAAAAGTTACAGAAATGAACTCATTAAGGCCCAATATAACCCTCAGATTATTGATAAGATAATCAAGAAATTCAAAGGAAGGCATAATCAGATTGGTAAGCAAGATAAACCTCCGATTTTGTTCCCATATATCCGAAATATTTACAATAAAATGTGTATGATCTTTCGTTCAGAGTTTTGTGTATGTTTTAGGTTGCCCCCTAACTTGAATAGGTGTTTAAATAATACTAAAAATTTCATTCCTTCGATTCAAGCACAGCAAACAGTCTACAAAATTGCATGTAGAGAAAAGAACTGTCAGGCCACATATTATGGAGAAATGAAAGCATCCATTCATGTTAGATTGTCCCAATATGTGTATTCATATAATAGAGCTTTAGCTTATTCATCCCACCTGTCAATTTTTGTACAACATGCAATTGCTGCAGGTCATGAGTGCAGTCCAGATGAACCTAAAGTATTATGTAGGAAATGAAGTGATTTGAGAAGGAAAATTAAAGAGGCATTTTTTATCATTTCAGATGAGCATGCATTAAATAAAAAGGAATCTTTTTATGCTTTATCAAAGAAATGGCATGCAGAGGTGCTTTGAGTCTTATTTGCATATTCACCTAAGTCATTTCGTATATTTGCATAAGAAATTTTGTAGTCCTTGATAATGAAGGGTAAGCCTTCAAAAACATTGCAAGAAATAATAATTTGTTGATATTTATCTCTATATCATATTTTGTTTTCTGAGTTATAATTTGTAATTAATGTGTGTATGGTTTATTTTAACAGATTTAAATTTTACCAAAGATGTGAGTGGAGTGAGTTTGACAATGGTAAATAAAAATGTAACAATTTATTATAATACTCTTCATATAATAAAGATATATGTGTGAAATAGTGACCTGGGCCAACTGATGAGTGCTAGTTCAGCACAAAATACATTCTGGGGGAGCATTTGTCTTTTATTGTGTTTTTATTTATATGAATTTAAAAAGAATGGGGAAGTGTGGAAGTTGTTTAATATATCTGCAAGTAATAAAGATCTGAAAAAAATCTTATAGGAATTTTATAATTTATAAAACTACTTTAAAATAATTTTGTTTTCCATATTTATTTATTTTTATTTTTATGTTACTTTTATACAGAATCACTTTGTCTGTTACTACATCATCCAAGTGAATAATTGGCCCTCATTTTAAAATAATCCTTATCGATATTCTATAATTATTAATTATTATCATTTTTATATGCAGTCTTATGATTTGGTTGCAGAACTGATATTTTATTAAATATATAGTCAGTTGTACAAAAGTTAAAAAAGATATCCATATACCCAAATGACCAGAAATGCACAGTTCCTTTCATTGACCAAACCTTATTTTTTTCATTCCTCAGGAAATGGCTCGGAAATCTTAATCTTTTGGCACTACCATTCGCCAATGAGTAAATTGCTGAAGCTAAAATAAAGCTGGACAGTTTGCAAAAATGGCCCTTATTCACCATAGGTTGGTTTTTTTATTTACAAAAAACAATTTGATTAAACTGTGTCATAACTATGAACAGATATGGATAGTCTGATAATTGGTATCTGAAAAATTTACTCCATTTATAGCTCTTATGGTGTCAAAAGCAGATTGCTGTTATAATACATTAATAACTAATCACTTTATTTTTTTCCATATGTCATAGCATCGGCACGGAGGCAAACCCACAACAACCGCCTGCAACTTCTATACCAACTGCTTGCTTGCAAGGCGGTTTGCGCTGACCTCTCGGCTAACAACACTTTACAACTAATCACTTTATTTTATTGCTATTTTGATAGTTTGTTGTTGCTGTTATTATTAGGTATATTTTCTTTTATTTTGGTATTGGTAATAAATATAGCCCACATTTTAAAATCGATAAGTATATTTTTTCTTTGTAATATTAATTTTGTGCTTTATTTGTTTTACTTTTTAGCGTGGTGATATATCATATATGAATTCAAAAGATTTTAAAGACCAAGATCCACGTCTAGAATATAATGAACATTTTAAAAGGTTTATAAATACATCAGGAAGTGGAATTCACATACCTTTAGAAATTTATAATGAAGGTAAGTAAATATGTATGTAATAGAAGTATATTGAAAAAGTATTTGGTTATTAAGTAGGCTATAAAATTAATTACTTAAACAGCGAAAGAATTTTTAAAAACATCTTTAAGTCGTCAATCTAATTATTCAAACTTCTTTCTCATATGTCATAGCATCAGCTGGGGAGCGAACCCGCAAACCCGGGACAACTATTTGTAAAGCAGCCATCGCTGACCTCTCGACCACCAATGCTATTCAAACTTCTTTTACATTTGAAAGAAAAAAAATGGCCAAAATTCATAGATAAAGAAAACCTAAGCTGTTTTCTATGAACTAATGTTATTCCCTTTTTTTCTATCTTCTTAAAAATTCTTAAGATGAGTGAAATGATGAAAACTTAAAAATAAGTTTATTTTTTTATTGTTTATTTACTCTTTTAATTAGATTTAAGTATGTGCGTGGGTGTGTGCATATTAGATGATAAAAAATTGCTGGGTACAATTTATTAGTGGAAAAATAAAATTCCAACTTCTACGATTTGTTTGTAGATAACTTTATTCAATCAAAGAAAAAATATTGTAGTAACATAAATATGCCATTAAGTATGCCTGCTAGAATTTTCTAAATACAGTAAGTAGCCTTAAAAAAGATTTTATATTATATGTCATTTCATTTTCTACTTTCAGGTTGCACATATTTAAGCCAAATATAAAAATAATTAATAAAAAATTATTTTAGTTTTTTTTTTTTTTACAATTCTTCCATATGCAATATATATATATGGTTCTAAATACCTAATGTATATAAAGCATTAAATTCAATTATTAATTAAGGTTTGTAATTATGAAATCATTTAACTACTGCTTAATAAAAAATATTGCATGTTATACTAAGATGACTGTAGAGCCAGTTGTTGTTGCAAGTTAAAAGGCAAACAAACTATCTTTGAAATATTAATTGTGTGTTCTTGACATGAATTCTACTCAAAAGATTGAATGATTCACTGATATTGAAATTATCTATTCCACATTATAGATTGTTGAACAAAAAAGTATTCTATAACAACTAAGGAATACAAGGGTTAGTCTTTGCTTTCAAGTCAATGGACACTTAACAACTATAATGTTACCCTAATATATTTCTACCCGCACTATCACATCCAAATGGAATTATCTTCCTTGTTACAAGCGATACTATTTTAACATATATATTGTGTCTATAAAAATATATTTGGCTATTAAACAGTATTTTTCAGAGTCTCCTCTATCATGAATGTCATTCATTTATAACTCTCCTCTCAGTTAATAATGGAATCTATTATGAAAGGTTAGCTATTATAGTTTACAAATGTTCTTCATGGATGATGGGTTTCCAATCTATAACAAACATCTCTAGCATATAGAAAAAAATTAATATTTATTGACTTTCAAGTAAAGCTAACCCTAAAAATTCATTCTGAAAAATCTTTCTTATGATAATTAGCAATAAAAGACAAATGTCTTCATTTTCAAATAACTTTTCCATCAATTTCCCTACTTCTATCAAGTGTGACTAAGATTCAAATGAGTCATTGATTTAATATTTTAATTGTAGACAGGTTGCACCATAAAATAGATAATTTCTTATCTTCAACAAAAACATTTAATGCAATCATTACTAATCTTTCTTTTTTATTATTAAACTTGATGAAATTTAGTTGCAAACAAAATTAATCAAGTATCTAAAAGATATATTTGAGATCTTTGATTCAATTTGCTATCAATTTGATATGTTCAATCTCATTTTTATAATAATCACTATTCTAAAGGATTTCTAGTTATTTTAATATATTGACAGTCTATATTATGATCTTGAACTTACTTTAAAAAGTATCTTGTCAGATATTTTAAATTTAATAGAAGGAATGAAATTATGCATTGCTGATTCATTTCACTTTTCCCCTTCTCCTATTACTTAAGACAACAATCAGTCAATCTAAAGAAATATATGTTAATAACAATGAAAACCTTTGATAAGAGCAGTTTCTTTTCTCTGCTATTTTAGCACCATCTATTGTCAGCCTGAATAAGAATGTTACTGGATAATAATGCATTTTAATTCCCATCTTGAGGTGGGGGGTTTTTTACCAATAAAGATTTCGAATTCAAAACTGAAACCATTGCAGTTATGTTTTCCTGAAGGTTTGTGATGATGATATTTTAGTTATATTTATATATTGGACTATTTCCATTATCTAATATTAAGTATTGAATGCCTTTAGAAAAATTCAAATTTTCCAATTACATTTAATGGTTAGTAATAGCACACAGATTTGCATATGCACAACATTTTGAGTGATATTATTCTCTTCTCTTCTTAGGTGTTGCTGGCCTGACCAGTGATATTGCTTGGTTGGGAATAGAGCCCAGACCTTTAGATTCTTGAAATATTGAATTTTAAGAGTGCAGTTGAATAGAATATTATCTTAAAATTTAATATTCCAGAATCTAAGGGTCCACATTTGAATCCCATGCTAGTACTGTCATTGGTCAGGCTAGAAACACCTGAATAAGAGAGAACAATAGCACTCAAAATATTATGCATATTCTAACCTGTATGCTATTACTAACAGTTTAATGTAATTGGAAAATTTAAATAAAGTTAAATTTTTTAAAGACATTCAATACTTAATATTAGATGATGGAAAATAGTCCACTATATAAATGCAATGCAGTTATGTATTTCACAGCATCCATTAACTTTTTTTGGTTTTCAAACTATTCAAAACATGCTAAAGTTTTGAACCAAAGATTTTTCATTAGGTTAGTAAATTATATATTTTAGTAAACTTTGATTTTTTTCTGTCTCCACTTTTTTTTGTTATTACTAGAACTGAATTTAAACAGCAGCAAACTCTCCATACAGTAGTGCCATCCAATGCAAGACATAGTAATCAATGGATGAAAATCACAAGCTTGGATAAGAACTAGATAGGCAATTTATACACAAATCTTTTAGCTTTCATTGATTACTATGTTTTTCACTTGGTGGCACTACTATATAGAGAGTTTGTACTGTTTAACAGTTTCGGTAAGCATACAAAATAGTTATCATGTGCTTTTTGAGTAGTTTAGAACTGAATTTAGTAAAATATATAATTACTGATCTGGTGTTAAATCTATTTCACTATATAAGCAGCTGACTTGGTTTTACAATTTTTTTTTAATTTTAGGCTGTTAGTTTAATGGCAAAAAGGAAGATAATTGCCAGATACATTATTGCATTGGTTCCAGCTCAGATCCCAAATTTCTCATTGATAAAAGCAAAAGCCAGAAATTAACATGGTAACTGCTGATTATTTACATTGACAATAGATATTATTAGATTAGTAAGTAGAAAAAGAAGAGTGCTCTTATTTATATTATAATAAGCTGAAATATTTAAGTGATGTTTCCTATTATTAAAACTTTTTACAATAAAATTACTTCATTTTTTGGATTGTTTTTTGGTGTAAAGTATATGACTAATAGAATTCAAATTATTTTAAAGAAAAAATTATCATTCATTATTTCAAGTAAAAAGTATAAAACCACTTTATTCATCTTCAAAATATTGTAGATAAATATTAAGAAGTGATTTTCATCTACTTTTTTGGGTATTTTTTGCTTCCTACTAGTCCATGTTAGGAAAATCCTATATTAAATATAATGTCTACTTTTGAAATAAAAATAATATAAACAAGTCCACAAACCATAATATTTCATAATGTCATTACCCTATGGAAAATTGTAATCATTAATAGCCAAGTTAACAATATATTCAGCTAAAGTCCTTTGAAAAAATTTGCTCTCTTCATTAAAAAATAATCAAATGATTAATTCATCAGGAATTCACAAGAAGTTCAAATACCAGAAGTGATAGAATGGAAACATGATCCATTTGATCTTGAGCTTCAAAGTCCACTACTCTAGTATGGCACTCCATCACACAGAGCACTCTTTTTATTTATAACATCTTGGATGCTTCAACTTTTCCCATATTGCAACATTAATACGGTTTATATCTGTTCTTTTAACCATAGTTAGTTAATCTATTTCAACAATGTCTATAATTTAAGCATATCTGGATGCCAATATAAATTTTTTAGATGCTTTCTTTTCATTACAACTATTGGTCCTTTAGAATTTGCTCTGATATAACGTAAATTTAACCTTTTTTTTTAATTATTATTGCTTTGTACATTATAATCGTTTTTGTGTTTAAAAAAACACTTTTTTTTTATTACTTGTTAAAGCTGACATTAGTATTGGAATTAAAACTCAATGATTTCTAAAGTATAGAGTGTACTGTAAAAAGTGTTTGAAAAACTTTAAGGATATATAACACTCATAAAATTTTGTTTACTTCATTTCATGCACATTTAATAATTAGATAATGACCAATAGACACAACAAAAGAGGAAAAGGCATATAAGAAAGATTATAATGACACACATATAATTTAAATTAGATGTATTCTATATTAGGAATTTCTATTATATTCTAAAAGATACTTGAAATATGTGGGATTATTGGTGAAAATTACCATAGTCACTTTCTATAGTCATTGCATCAACATCTATTTATTAAACCTCAATAACCTGGATTTTATTTTCAAGCTAATAAGATTTGATTTCCATTTAATATTAGTATTGAATAGCTATTTGAGTTGGCAGTGGTACAGCTACTTAAAAATAAAATCTTGTTTGTGACCTGATTTTTTTAAAGTCCCCCTTCCCCATCTAAGCTCAAACAAAATATTGTAGGACAAGCACTATTGTGCCACTCTTCCTAATTTTAAAATATTTACTATACAATTTATTATACAAATTAAAAAGTGTATAAAACACTTAAATGAGAACCTATAAAGATTCCACAAATTATTATACACTAGCTTTCAAGGCCATTTGCATCATATTCATAGCGGTAATGTGAGATGCAGAATGAGGAAATAGGGCAAGGAAACACAGCAATATGCAAAATGTATGCAAATGAACTAGATAGTCCAACATTTGGAGATGTCAAAGCAGGTGTCCCATCTATTGATAGAGTTATTATTGCCATTAATGAAGTATGCTTCTCTGATTTTCTGCTTGAAGTCGTTTTCCTCAATGCAGACTATTTTGGGGCTGGAGGGTTCAAACACATGTCCTGTCTTCTTGAAATGTTCTAAGAATATTGATGAGTTATCTTTTTTTTGTTCTATTATAGTTGTATCTATGCTGTGCTGTCCCATTGATTATGCCTGCTTTGGTTTCCCCAAAATAAATGGCCCAGCAACCGGGTTGTGGGCATGATATGCTGTAAACGATATGGGGGGGTCTAAGAAGGTTTGATTTTGTGCTTAGAGTTATTGTTTAGATGATTAGTGCATGGCAGTGTACGAGTTATTTTAAACAAAAAAAATATTGATATTAAAAGATGCATAAAATTTTGGTTATTGAATTCTTAAAAAATATGATTCTGGAATCAAAAAAATGTTTCTACGTTTATTTTACAGAATATGCATTTAAAGCTCAATTGAGGCTTCTCCGTATCTATTTCCACTCATCACATGGCATTCATTCAGTACTACCATGATTTTATTAATGAAAAACATTTGTATAATCAACTAATATAAAATCCTTAAAGAGTTTACTTAACATTTGATGTGAACTAAATATTATTTGCTCTGCAAATATTAAAATTATATATCTTTAAAATATGTTCTTTATTTGAATAATCTGTGTAAGTATATGCTTATGCTTTACGAAGTGGATTTTTCTCTCTTCCTTTATTTTATTTAGCAGAATAAACTTTCAATGATGTGCTTGTCACAGAAAATCTTCATCATCAACCATTATCAATTCACTACAGGATGAAGGTCTTTCCAAGTTCAATACATCTTCTACGATCTTTAGCTTCTCTTCTCCACATCACCCTGCACATTTTTTTATTTCATCCATCTCACATGTTGTCTCCGGTTTAAGATTTCAATTGACCATCTATTATCATCTCTTTTAGCAATATGTCCAGCCCAACTCCACTTCAGTCTTTTAATTTTTTCAATGAGATCAGTAACACCTATTTGTTCTCTTACCCATATATTGGATTTTCAATCTCTTCTTGTTGCTCCCAACATGCATCTCTCCATACTTCTTTGAGTGGTCTGAAGTCTTTGTATTTCTCTTCTATTAAGTGTCCAAGTCTCAGATCCATAAATAAGAGCTGGTAAAACATTTATTAAAACCTTCCTTTTCAAACACATAAGCATATTTCCTTTTAGTATTAAGTTATTTCTACCAAAAGCACTCCAACCAAGTTTAATTTTATGATTAATTTCATCCTATTATGTTTCCATCTATATTAAAAATGCACTCAGATAAATAAAATAAAAGACATCTATCCCCACCCCTCCGGCTTCGTAAAACGGACATATGTACGCAAAAAAATTATATGAATGATTTTATATGGCTTTATTCAAAGACTTGTTTACCAGATGATTAAAATATATGAAATATTTTTAAATAACTGATTTTTTAAATTTCTTTGGAAATGTTTTTGAAATGTGAACTCTAATAACTATCTTAGTTAACTTTTTAAGAATGATTTCATTTACACTTTTATGAAAAGATTTTGCTTATAATATCTTGAAACAATTATTTGATTTTTTTTTCTTTTTATGGTTATAATATTTTATGACATTTTAATTTTCTTTTCAGATCCTAAAATCTTAAATGGAATACGTTGGACGCAAGGTCTTGATGATGAATTCAAAAGAAACCGACAACTAGATCCATCACTGTTATGGCAATTTTATACCAGCCAAACAGGATTTTTGCGAATATTTCCAGGTGAAAATAAAATTATCTTATTTATTTTAATTATTTTCTATTGAAAACTTAATAGACATTCTGGTATTTGTGATTATATATCTTCACTTTTTCTTTATTGTTTAATTTAATATCATAATACCACATCTTTTTTGCACTTTTTAAAGCAATTTTTTCAGATTTCTTTCTAATTATTTTGCCTAATAAAACCTACTGGTTGTCTGAAACATAAAAAAAAAAAAAAAAATTGTTTGAAAAAACTCTAAATATAGAAAAGATTTTATTGTATTAGATATTCTGGTTCTAAAAAGGCAGTGATAATATTTATTTACTAACAAAATAGACTTAGTTCTCTTGGTTTAAAAATTAATTTCATTGTTAATCAAAATTCTGCAATTTTTACAAGGTGAAAAGCATGTATCTTGCTTCTATAAAAACTACAGAGCAAATAAATACTAAGTAAAATTTTTAGTAATAGAATTTGCTCTACATAAATACTGTTCATGTAATAAAGATATATATATATATGAGAGATGATGACCTGGCCCAACTGAAGAGTGATGGTTCAGCACGAAATGCATCTTGGGAGTTATTTGTCTTTTATAGTATCTTTGTTTATATAAAATTATTTATGAAATAAAAAAGAATGAAGAAATATGGAAGTTATCTATATATAAAAAATGATTATTAAATGAGTAGAGTAAAGATCCACACTTTCTATCAGATAAAAAACAACAAATCAGATAATCAATTGGTCATGAAGATATATTTTCATTGCTATTTACTACTCATCAAAATAAAATGATAATTGTTTTATTGCTCGGGAGTTCATAAAAAGTTTGAGCGCTAGAATTGCGAGTGCAAAAATCGAACCTGCGACCTTACGATCCTAAGTTGGACACTTTACCAACTGTACCAAACCATGCAGGATTATTACCCATTAAATTTCTTTAATACTTAAATTGTAATAACTATCATTGAAAAGAGATGTCACAACTTTTTATGAATATAAGCTAGGAGTATTGGTAATATTCATTACTAAAAACCCTTAACTTACATTATTTTAAATCTTATTATTCATCATTAATTTATAAGCTTTTAATATAGTTATCAGAAACTTGTAAAACACTTGTCATCAACTTAATATTTTATGCCCTCTCCCTTTTTTCTTTCTTCCTCTGTCTCTCCTTGGCTCTCGTTTCCCTGTCTTTTCTTTCTCTTTTTGTTATTTCACAATTATAATGAACATACTTTTGATTAAAATACTCTACAATTGACATCTATTATATATCCATAATGTCTATGCATTGTATTTCATTATTATAGCTCTATCTACAAATGTGATGTAAAATTTTGTTTAGATATATCCCAAATTGATTTCTGTAAGCTTTTATGTTGGCCTTTTTAATTTTTATTTGAAAGTAGATCTTCATGAGCAATTGCTTATCTAACTTGTTGTCTTCCATCTGATAAAAAGCCTTGATTTTTATTGTGCTCATTTAATAACCATCTTTCATTCTCATCCTGATACTAAAAATTTTGTTTAATGCTTGCTCTGTGGCATTTATAGAAACAAGATTAATATTAATGATTCTCATATTTTTAAAAAAATAAAATAAAAATAAATGTTTTTACAAAAACATTTGAAAAAATAATGAACTATTGTAGCTTCCTACCTTTGCAGTCTCATCAACATCTAACAACAAATTCTTAAAATGTTCAGCAATAATTATGGATAATGGCCACCATGAGAGAATTCAATACTATGTATTTATGTAGTTGTAAATAATCATTCAACAATTCAAAACACTAACTTTGTCTTCTAGAAGAGTATCAGCTTGAATTACTGTGAAAAACCTGATTTGTCATTATCTGGCATCCATTGATTATCTCAATGCTTACTTAAATATATTTCATGGAATCTAAATGTGAAGCTCTTATCTGCTAATGCTAGAAGCCATGGCTTATCCTTCCATTATTTTTATTTATTTAAAAAAAATAAATTTATTAATCATATACAATTAAAAAAATCCTATGCATGACAACAAATATATTGTTAAGAATACATAGTGCAAATTCCATAATCAATGCAGCAGAAGTAACTAGCATATTATTTATATATAATAATTAAAACAAATTATAAATTTTGTAACTTGCTTTTAAGCTTGCATTTTATGATCACTAGATGGAGTTTACCTATAGCTCTAAACAAGCTTTGTTTTTATAAGTGCTGAAAGAGATAGAATTCAAAATCTCTATTGTTATCCCTACCTCCAGAAACTAGTTTCTAGACTCCCAGCCCTAGGTGAACCATAATCTCAGAACCAGCTGGTCTGGAGGTAGGGATAATGATAGAGATTTTGAATTCTATCTCTTTCCACACTTATAAAATCAAAGCTTGTTTAGAGCTATTGGTAAGCTCCATCTAGTGATCATATATATATATGAATATGCATTCATATGAACTTTTTTTGTAAACCAATTTCACCTCAAAAAATATGCTTTTTGAAATAACAATATATGATTGTCAGTGGAGTAGAAATTTTACTGTGATTAAATTTCAGGTTTAAACAGAATCTATTAATGTTATATTATTATTCACAGAAATTGCTTTTTTTAATTTTTATGTATAGTAATCTAAAATTGTTGATGAAAAAAATGATTATTATCTAATAATTATGATTACATTCAAGTGTTTAGAAGAATGAATATAGTATTTATGCTATATATATATATGTTAGAGATATCATATCATTTTTAACCATTATCAGTCCACTGCAGAATGAAGTTCTCTCCAAGTTTAATTCAGTTTCTCTGATCTCTAGTCTCTTCTCTCCACATCACCCTAGCATACTTCTTATTTCATCTATCCATCTCATATATGATCTGTTTCTAGGTCTCTTGGAATTCAGTTTATGATTTCAACTGTCCATCTATTATCATCTCTTCCAGTGCTATGTCCCGCCCACCTCCATTTCCTTTTCTTAATTCTTTCAATGATGTCAGTAACATTTGTTTGTTCTCTCATTCTTGTAGTTTGTTTTTTATCTCTTTTTGTTATTCTTAACATTTTTTCATATTTCATTGAGTAATCTGAAATCTCTGTATTACTTCTCCATTAAGGTATCCAAGTCTCAGATCCATAAGTAAAAACTGGCAAAACACATTTATTAAGTCTTTCTTTTTAAATACATAGATATATTTCCTTTTAATATTAAGTTATTTATACCAAAAGCACTCCAATCACATTTAATTCTATAACTAATTTCATCCATAATCTGACCAAGATATTTGTAGTTGTTAATTTCTTCTAACTCATCATTATCAATCTTTATTTTCTTATTTTGAGAAAATTCAGTAAACCTTATTTTGTTTTTTTAATATTTATCTTTAGTCCTACTTTCCTACTTTCATCTGCTAACTCTTGCAACATTTCCTAAATATAAATATAGCAGTATTTAACATCGGGTTTAAAAGTATTTTTGCAAGACATGACTCTGCTAGTCATTGAAATGATACATTTCCATTTCCCAAATTTTTTTAGTCCTCAAAAAGTGTTGGAAACCTTAATTAAGTTCAGAAAAGAAAGTAAAATAATCCTCTTTGGTATTGCCCAACTTCAATAAGTTTATTAACTCTATAAAATCTTTAGTTCTATTTTACTTTTATTTAGATAGCTTATTAACAATACTGGAGTTTAAAACCATAGGAATATTAATATTTATGTTGAAATAATTAACGGCAAGTATATTAGGATTTTTTTAAGTTTGTTTTAATATGGTGATAGATAATGGGAATTTAATAATGACAACATAATTTTTAAATAATTTTTGCAATATGTTAACTGTTTGTTGTTGTTTTTTTTTTTTTGCTCTAAAGTATTAGAAAAATCTTATTTTTATCTGATGTTTTTTTGCAAATAAAATAATTTTTAAGAATAATATGAAGGAAATCTAAACTTTGAAAGATTTTTGACTTTCTGAATAAGGTTTCAAAATAATATCTTGATTTTTAATGACTCAACTAATACTTTTGTCATTTTGATTCATACTTTCATAGATAAGAGTGTACATATATTAACATCATTAAGAAACTAAGACTAATATTGCCACTAGAGTGTCACAGCACAGATATCTATATAACGGAACTAAAAGCAAGAATGAATCAAGTTCAATATTTGCTGAGTATAAAAAAACTGCATGCCACACCTTCCTACTAACAACTGCCAAGATAATCTGCACTGAAATAAACAATGCTAAATGCAAGGTCAAAGAGGCTTGCTATATAGCAAGTGACCCCACAGCTATAAACAGAAGAGAAGCTTGCTTCAGCATTTTCAAGAAATGGATGCTATAGACAATTTGCATAAATTTACATATGGCTTTATCACAAACATATCTCACTTAGTAATGAGCTATGATTATGGGAACTCAGATTTCCCAAAAGTGCTCAGACTGCTAATTTAGGATTATTAATTATATAGCTTCATTACATGTGCAGAAAGAACAATTATAGAGTTATAGATGTATGTATGTTTTACTTTCAGAAAATAATGTTTTCTGTATAATAAGCAATTAAGATACAATTACAGTAATATCAAAACCATGTCATCCTTTTTACAATAATAGTATATTTACAACGGTTATGAAAATTTACTTTCCATTAAAGTTGGCAAGTTTATAAGCTTATAATTATTGTCAGTGACAACCAGTGGCTGAAGATTGCTAGGATTCATTCTAGTAGGCAGTACATTTCTACCCATGTTTACTTGTAAGGTTCAAAATTATTTGCTGTTAGCAGTTTCCAGCTTCAAACTTGAATATGCTTTTCTCTATTCAGCAAATGGTGAACATTGTGCAATACTCTTAGAGTAATTGCAAATTGATTAATTATCATTCTGAATGTAATTGAGTAATACTTATCTTTTTTTCAAATTAATGTCAACTTTATTGCCCGCTGCCTTACATTTACTATAGTTAATCAGATATATTGATTTAGTTAGTTATTTAATTGACCTAGTTGTGTCAATGGCTATTTGTTAGTGTTATTGCTGTTTTATTATTTAGTCTTACTGCATTCTGAGTCGAATCTAGAGAGTTCAGTAGTTTTGACAGTTCTATTATTGAGAGCAGTTTTTAACACAATCCATAATAATCTTCCCCCCCCCCCCCAAAAAAAAAAAAAAACAAGTTCCAGTCAGTCAGTTATTAGCTGATAAAAGCGTAAGATCATTACTATATTATTATTGCTTTATAAAAAAATTTTAAAAATCCGGTTAATTAAGAAATTGATGGTTTGTAGTCTCTCAAAAGTTATATTTATAACTATATTCAAATTATATATGTACTTCAACAATGTCTTGGATATATTATTTATGTTCAGGTGAATTTTATAATTTATAATTAAATAGCGTTTATATTATAATTTATTTAAGTAATAATTAAAAATAAAAGCCTTAGTTTTATTTACAAATAAATTATTTTTATGAAAATATTTTTTGTTTTCAAATTATTAATAAGATTATTTAATTAAAGGGAATTTGAACCTAGACTTTCAAGCTTCCTACAGTTATCCACTCTATCCAATATAACCGATAGACATGACCACATACATGTGAAAAAGGTAAAAGATCTCCAATATACGTTCAGTATGAAATACGTATATTGGAAAGTCTGGGTTCAAATCCACTTTATTTACATCTCAGTTAAGTATACACATTATACTTGTATTTCAATATTAATAAGATTATGATTATACTGATGATGGTGATAATAATAATATCAAGAATCGATTGGGAAATAGAAATGCAATCAGTCAATTATTTTTATCAGTAAAAAAACTACTCAGGTATCTATTCTTATAATCTTCTATTTTCTATCTTAAACTGACAAAAGCATCTTTATCCCTGCATTCATAAATCATTAACCTATATACTCACCTCATGGGGTAAAAAAATATACCACATTCTTAGACAAATATCTTTTGAAACGATTTAATTTTGATTTATTATATGATGAATTGTTTGGATAGGAAAATTGTTGAATGACGTCCGAGTAGCAATATTTCAAACATGGAATTACATCAACTGTTTTTTTTTTTCTTTAGTCAAGATCTGATCCAAAAATGTTTAGTTATTGAGCCAGTCACTGGTGCTCATAAGCTAGCTACTCAGGGTAGCAAATGAATCATCAGAGTTGACAAGTTGTCCGCATATTGCAGAACCACATATGAGAAAAATATTACTGCAGTTTGTCTTTTCACAGCAAAATTATTTTGAAAGCAATTGTAAAGTTTCAATCTTATTTTCGATTTAATATTTATCATATGATAATAGTTTGCTTCTGTGATATTTTTTTATTATGATTTTTCTAAACTTCTAATTACTTCTATGCAGACAGCCAGATTATTTTATATTGAAAGCTACCATTGTAAAAAAATTAATTAGTTTTAGAAATAAGCTTGTACACAGGTGTATCAGATGGAAAATTATTTTTTTTCTAAAAATTATTTTTTAATGGAGCCCAGGAGAATGAACTGTATTTCAAGTTGGATTTTAAAACTAAGCAACATAAGAATGTTCTAATATTACATTCTCATTACGATTTAATTCAACATTTCAAGTAAATATGAAAATTAAATTTATTATTGTAAAAATGATTTGATTTATTAATGCAGTTGCCCTTAAAAGTTTTTCTTTTAAAGCTTTTTTTAGAATCTAATATGTTTAAATATATGTGCTTACACATGTGTGGATGTTAATCACTTTAATACTTAAATATCACATGACTTTCTGGGGTGTGTTCACGTGATAAATAAATATTTGTTATATAAATTTTCTTTAGGAACATTGTCTATACATGGTTTGTTTTTCCATGTTTTAATAATCTGCATTTAATGCCTGAATTTTATATTTATATTGTAAAATTATAATATTTAATAGGTTGTAATTATAAATTTATTTAAACGCACATTGATTACTTAAATAATATTCATTAAGGCTATAGCCTCAAGCACATGCATATAAAATGCGATAGTAGGGACCTCTACAGGTCTTAAAACCACAAGCTTACTCATTGGAAGAAAAGAGGGGAACCTTCTTTACTTCAACCTACTTTTTTCATGAGTATCAATGTGTAATAAGAAATGTGGACTTAATTAATGAAGTATTGAATAGCTTCACACTCTCAGATCGAACAGCTTCAGCTTCACCTATTTAAATAGAAAGTAGGTTGAAGTAAAGAAGGGTTCCCCTCTTTTCTTCCATTGAGTAAGCTTGTGGTTTTAAGACCTGTAGAGGCCCCTACTATCGCATTTTATACGCATGTGCTTGAGACTACAGCCTTAATGAATATTATTTACGTAATCAATTTGCGTTTAAATAAATTTATAATTACAACTTTAAATTATTGTAATAGATTTCTCACTATAAAATCTTTCCATTGACTCATTGTAAATTGAAAGATTTCATGAGTATTAATGTGTAATAAGAAATGTGGACTTAATTAGTGAAGTATTGAATAGCTTCACACTCTCAGATCGAACCGCTTCAGCTTCACCTATTTAAATAGAAAGTAGGTTGAAGTAAAGAAGGGTTCCCCTCTTTTCTTCCAATGAGTAAGCTTGTGGTTTTAAGACCTATAGAGGGTCCTACTATCGCATTTTATACGCATGTGCTTGAGGCTACAGCCTTAATGAATATTATTATTAATATTTAATAGGGTAAAATTGATATAATTTTATGGTTGTTTTTTTTAAATTTGAGATATAAATCTATGTCATAAAGGATTGTCTTTGTTATTAGTCTTTTTTTATCATAGAAAAAGTTTATATTCACGTGCATGTATTTATTTTTCTTGCATCTGTTATTTAACATTTTATTTCTTACATACATAGAATAAAGAGTAAAACATTTTCTTTAAATAGTTATGGCAAGGGAAAGTCACTTTTACAGTCTTACAAAAAGAGACTTGTGAAGACAACTAAATTACTTAGTAGACTTGGGTAGTGAGAGTTTATGCATGTTTTTATTTTTATTTTAATTATTAATTGTTAAATATCTATTTATTGACCAATAGGACATGATTAACTATGTTGACCATGGATGACTATCTGAAAAAAAAATTCTAAGCCTGACTAAAATCTGGAAAAAGAAAAGTAGTTTTATCCAGCTCATATTTTAACTTAGATATACACATGTAATTAAAATTATATACTATTGTGTCTTGTAATTAGTTAAAATGCACTAAAATAAAAAACTAAACCATTATTTGGGATAAAATTATTTTTCATTTTCTGGAATTACATTGGACAAATTTTATTACACTTCATACTTTTAACAAAATACAAATTATTTATTATTTAAATTATAATATGAAAATTGGAAATACTGAATATTTATGTTTTTCCAAAAACAAAAAAATCTTACTGTCTTGGACAAATTTAAATTATTTTAATCCAACTCTAATGATTTTCTTCTGGGAGTTTGTTTTTGAATTTGAATTTTTCACTAGATTATAGTAGATTCTAAAATTCCTGTTTTATCTTAATTTTACTAATTTACTCATCAAATCTTAATTTTGTTAACTATTAATATTATTAGATTCCTTTAAAATTGATCTCAACTCTTGACAATCAAATGATTATCATTTATCCAGATTAGTATATTATCTGCTTGGATTTTGTTTCATAAATGATATATTTATCATTGTAACTAAAATTTATCCAACTATTAATCTGTCTTAATACTTTCTAATACATTAGATTAACTCGTGATATGTTCAAAATAAAAAATAATTTCAGCCTAATCATTTGTATTTCAAATAATAGTGCATGTTTGATCTGATTGACTAGTATTTATTTTCTTTACTGTTTGATATTTTCAAAGTCCTTGAATTGTACCTCAGTTCAAAAGCATGAGATTAATGCTTTTAATATGTGATAGTCAATAACTTTGAGAATATCTGAATCAGCAAAGAAAATGATCAATTTCTATATGTGTTGAATGTCATAAATATACTACAGCTTTAATAATTATAATCTTTTTTATAGATAACTCTTTACATTTAAGGTGATTCTTTTCAAAGCCAATCTGATGTAAATCATTTGAACATTGAATTCTTGATGACTGATGAATATCCAAAGAAGTCATTGATTTTGAAGCCTTCACTATCAATTAAATAATCGGCTAAGATGCAGCTGTCACTACGATCTTTGCCCTTTTTATATTTATTTAAAATTCAGTCTCAATTTTCAGTTAGCAATGAAATATCATCAATATGCCTAAAATTGTTAGTGTTTTTCTTTACTGATTCTGAATCCACATTTGTTTTCATTTAATCTGTCTTCTCTCATTATATATTTAGTGCAAAGATTAAATAAGTAGAGATGATAAATGTAGTCCTGTTGAACTCCTTTGAATTTGAAATTAAACTGATTCAATATAATTTATTTTAATTTTAGTTTTTAGTCATATTACTACACCCATTTTCTTAAGAAATCTTCACAATTAATTATGCTTTGTTGATCTAAAAATATCTTTTTAATGAAATTAAATAACATATAGTATTACCCCCGTAGTATTTTACACACTGAAAATTATGTCACTTCTTTCTCAATCTTTTCTGAAACCAGCTGGTGCAAAACATATTGACTGATTTTATGATTTTTTCATTGTATTTTTAAAATTCTACAGAGCCTTCTTAAATTAATGCTTTTTAATCTCTATATATTGCACTGATACAATAACAAACTTTCACTTCCATACAATAAATTAGGTAAAATAATAGCTCTATATATAGATAACTTAGTTGCAATAGTTATTTCCCTATCTATATATATAACTTTCTGAGAGAAGTAGCAACACACTGGAGTCTGTGTTGTACCTTAATATTTAAATTAACTTTTTTATTTATGAAACTATCAAGATGTTTAAACTGATTTACATTCTCGAGCTGACAATCATCCCATCATTGGCTGATAAGGAACTTGAGATTTTTGATCATTAATTAATAGCCCAATTTCTTTTTATATTACATTCAAAACATTAAACACATTTTGTAAATTATCTTTTGAATTGGCAAAATAGCATAATCACCACCGTGTTGTAAATCAGAAATCCAAGAAATTCTTATTTAGATTTTAATTGATTCAAATTAAAAATTCCTCTATCAAATCTATATCATATCTTTATTCCTGTTTGACTAAGTTATCTATAATTAATTATAAAGTCCAGTTTCATAAAAATTGAAAAGTATATTGGTCAAAGTTCACATCCTTCTTTAACAGCATAGTTTTTCATTTCAAATGCTTCAGATTTTTTATCTGTATTAATAACATTTGCCATCCAATCATGAAGAAGTTGTATAATATGAATAAAGGTTGGTAGATAACTAACTAATTTCAAATAATACCATAGACTACTTTTATTAACTGAATCAAATACCTTGACCAAATCAATAAAAGCAATATATAAATCACCCCTTTTTCACTAACTTTTTTTGTATTTGTCTGGCGGCAAAAACCATGTTCATAGTGTTACTCCATTTTCTAAAATTACACTGAGTCTCTGGTAACCTTTTTTCTATGACTGGAAGCAAATTATTCAACAAAATTCGTGAAAGTACCTTTTCTGTAGTGAATAATAATAATAATAATAATATTTAATGATAATTATTGCAGCCTTGAATATTCATCAATTGAAACAATAAAAATGTCCTTAAAATCATCGAGTTGCATTGTTTAATTATAGTTCTCTGTTGCCTAGCAACATTGATTACTTTCTACAAAAATCTCAACATACATACTAAAGTAAACACTTTCCACTCCTTCATATAGCGCATTCTAATTTAAAACTTTATTTTTAAATCTTTATTATTATTTTCATTATAAAAGTAATGGATTGTACATATTGTTAAAAGCTGTTCTATAGATTATTAAAAATATTGAAATACAATTATTAGTTTTAAAAATTAATCATAACGAAAATTTAAAAAAAAAAAAATTAGTATTCGGTCTGTGAACAGTTTGCTCATTCAGACTGTTACCATAGTGATAAATAAATAACATAGAAATGAAAAAAAAGTATAATTTTATCTGCCTAAGCAGACTCCTAATTTTTATTTTTATAAAAAATGAAAATCTAATCCAAGCTAATTTAAATAATTAAAAAAAAAGATATGTGTTCATAAAAGTAACAATAATTAAACCATTTATATGTATATAAGAGTTGTTTTGTTGTTTTTTTTTTTTTTTAAATATACATATTCTACGTTAAATGTAATAAATAAAAGGCTGTTTGAATATCTATTTGTTTTCATAAAGACAATTTGAATCCATTTTTTTAAAAAAAGAATCTTTTAATGCACTTTTCTAGACAGAAACGATCTGAAAATATCTGTAGCTTTTCTCCTTTTTATATAACTTTTTTACTATTGTTTTCAATATCAGAAACTTGTCACAGCTTTAAATTAGAAACACTTACTTTGATTCTGCGAATATTTAAAAAATTATTTCTGCAACCACACCCACCATTATAACTATTATGATAAATGAAAAGTCACTAAAAAGCTAATATCAGTTTTTGTCTTCGAATGGAAATCTTCCTTTCTCATTAAATGTTCGTTTTAATAATGTATAGCCATTTAAACATTTTAAATCATTATATACATAAAACATGTAATCAAGCATACCTCACGTTCCTGCATAAATAAAAGTCACCTGTACAATGTTACTTTCACCTATTATAATGATTGCATCATATCATGTTTTTTTATGATCAACGCATTTGAACAATCCAGATTATCCTGCATATTTTACTCCACGCCCATCTACAAGTATGTAGATATCTTGTATATGTTAATATTGGATATCGAGCTAGACTGGATATTTCAAAATCCTAGCGTTTCTTACAAATTCAAGTTCTAGTCCAGATTTGAATCTTAGGTCGTAGATTTAGATGATTAATGTACAAACCACTATACCATAAGAATTTTTACTTAATATAAATACTTTTTTTTTTTAAAAAAAAAAAATGTTATTTGATTTCATCACAGTTTTATATCCAAAGGATCATATTGTTCATTTTGTGATTATTCTGATCATTTATTTTTTTTAACTATAAGAAAAATTGCAATTTATAATTGTGAAGAACTTTTAGGATGATGTTGGTACAGTAAAAGTACATTTAGTTATAATATGGCAAGCAACCTTAATTAAGCATTCAATGACCAATCTTTAGAGGAAATAATGAAGTAAATATCATTTTCTGGATGAGTGAATAAAGATAGTTTGTCGTGATATCAAAGACATTTCATATATGAATATCCAATGGATTATTGTCAATAACTATGATCAGTATAAATTAATCTGATTAATTTATAATAATAAAAAAGGCTACTGTGCTATATGTTTTGGTCAATTAAAGTCCACACATGTTGCTAAGAAAACGAATAATTTTAATCATTATGATTTTTTTAAAAAAAATTCAATAAAAGTATTTATGACTAAATGATAGCCAAATTGAACTATAAGTTCAATAAAGTAATTTCGACCTTGAAACTATAATAAAATCTTAGTAAAGTAAAACATCATGATATGGATTAATAATAAGTTCTGCATTAAACAGATGAATTTCAGTTAATAATTAGTAAACAAATTTAAACCAAAAACAAGCAGAATATAAATTTTACAATTTTAAATAGACTGATAAAAGATATCTATAAAATATTACATGTCCTATGAAAAATAATTTTTAAAATTGCAGATAGATTTCAGTATTGAATAGCATGAAACACATTATAGTGTAATGATATTAAATGTATATATTAAGAATGAATGATTTCACTAGAAGATATGAAAATTGATCAGTTCTACAACTGACAAAATAATGTTATCTTTCATTGATTATTATTGGTTTTATATAAGTAAATAATGCCTTGTGACAAAAGTAGATATAAGTGCAGATATCTTACTTTATGTTGAAACAAAACCATTGTTTGCAGAAATGATAATAAAATAATTTACTTAAGAGATTCCATGTAAAGAGCTAAGCTCTTTTGGAATTAAGAGTTTGGAATTAATAGATTTTCCAATATTTCAATTGTGATAAGCCTTATTACATGCGTGAATTTTTTTTTTAAGCATAAAAAAATGGATAGCAGATGGTAGTGCTAAAAAATTATTAGACTAGTGAGGTTTTTTAAGTGAAAAACATTTTTGTATTATATAAACTACATTCTATTTAAGCTAATAGTATAAAAACTTCACACATTCTAAGGGTTAAAGCTAATTTATTTTTATATAAATATAACACTATAACGGTATATGAAGATAGCAGAAATAAAGAAAAGGAAGAAGGAAAGTGTTTAAAAGGATTATATATAGACTATAACAGTAGTTAAATATTTTAAAATAGAGGCATTTCAATTTTTAGGGACTAGGCTGAATATATCAAAACAAACACATAACTATTTTAGCTTTAATATATATATACACCTGGGTCTCTTTTTACGCGGACTTATTTAACACGATTTTGAAGTTATGCGATTCGTGTTTCACTGGAAGTCGAAATCCGATAATGCGCTATTACTTTAAATAATAAATTTTGAGCACTTACATTATATTGAAAGTAATAGCACATTATTGGAATTCAACTTTTATCTTAGTAATTTCAATATTTTCAGTGCTTTATAATAGTAAGATTGTATGCAATAATGAAATTAAAATCATGCTTTCCACATTTTATGCATACACACATTAAATTTTACAAGATTATAATGTAAATTTGTTCAAACATTGTGCATGTTAATTTTGCATTTTAAATCACATTCTGTTTTTGCTTTTTAAAAAAGAATGTAATCAATTATTAATCATTTAGTGTCCGCAAGTTTATTTTTAAAAGGTGAGTAATAGCAGTGGCACAATTAAAATTGAAAATTAAAGACAAATAAGAATATAATTTTTAGTTGTTAGATTAATTACTAATTACATTGTCACCAGAAAACCATTAATTAACACAACATGAGAGTGATGTTGGTGCTAGTTGTATTTTCTCTTGTGAAGAATATGTTTTTTTACAAGTTTGCAAACGAACCTGTTTAATGGCAAATAGCGATAATAATTAAATTGTGTATAAAAAAATGTAAATTACTGTAAATTATGCATAAAAATATATTGTTTTGAATAAAATTAAATATTATAGTTAAAAAAAGTTTGTCTTGTATCAATTTTTTTCAAATTTGAAATTTTTTATTAGTCATATTGTATTTTCTTATTTTTTTTTGCGCGAATTTTAAAGTAATTTTGCGTTGGTTCTTTGCTTTTACATGAATTTTGAAAAATCACAGACTGCATCCCCTCTTTTTTAATGTATGTTAGGTCTATTTTTGTGCGATTTTGTTTGCACATGTTTTCTGAGGAACCTATCTATCATGTAAAACGAGACCCAGGTGTGTGTATATATATATATGCACACACACACATATATATATATATGTTTAGCACCATAAATTAACATACTGATTTATGTTCAGAAAGAAAATGATTATTGCTTTCTGGTTCAGAGTGCATATAAAAGAACCAGAATATGTTATGTTTTAGTCAAAAGATCAAATGTGATGGAAAATATAGTGTTAGTAACCTCATTTTCACTAGGTGAGAATATTTATTGGAGTTCAAACTCTTAAAGTTTTTTGACAATTTCAAATCAATTTTTTAAAAAAAAATTAGCAAAAAGTGTATATATTTCAAAAAAACAGTATTTCAACTAAAGTGGCCAAATTAGTAAAAAAAAAAAATTGCTTCTGACAACTTAAATTGTTTGTAAAATGGATCGTTGAAGCAAAATCTGAATTCATTACAAAAGATACAACCTCATAATTGCTTAAAATATAAAAATGTATATTTTAGATGTTAAAAAAATACATGAATGGGTGTGTTATCCAGTTATACTCCACATAGTCTTAGAAATTATGGCAAATTGAATATATAACTATGCCATTTCTATCATGAACTTTAACTATTATGATTTGCAATGATTCAATTTTCAGGCTTTATATATATTCTAAAGAAACATTACAAAATATATAAAGTAAATTGTCTTATTTTACTTTATTTTATAACTTTAATTTTAATATTGCTAATTTATTGGTTTTCATTTTAGTACCAATTTGAAACCAATTTCTATTAGTAGCAAATAATTAATCAATATAAGATGATAAACATGTTTGGATTCATTATACTACACCCATCCAGTAGTAATATTCCTTTCATCTTATTATTTAATCTATTATCTTCAAAATTGAAATAAAGAAATCATTCAATGCAACTTAAATATAAAAAAAAACTGAAATATTTCAAGAACCATCAAATTAAAATCGATCAATTATCTTAATTTTTTAATTGTCATTTCTGCCGCTGAAACATATTCACTCAGAAAGTATGCTTTAAAAAATAAATGCACTTGAGATAACGATGTTATCTGAGAATGTTTGTAATTTCCTATCATAGGAAAAATGCATCTCTTTTACATAAACTTGAAATCAACAAGAAACTATTGATTCTAATAAAAAGATGAATAGTGATATATTTAGTAAACTTGATGATGAAACTTACCATTACAGGAAATGTTATCATTGAAGAAAAAGTGAAAAGTCACCTTCTGCTTTGTTATTTTTTACTATAATGAACAAAGTAAGGCAAATCACTGACCATGAATACCATGAGATGGAGGAAAATAGCAAAGTTCTTACATGATGTTATTACATCTTTTGACAATTACAAAATGAAGTAACGATGCATGATCTAGAAGAATTGGATGATACTCTAATTTAACCTTTTCATTGCCCAAATTCTGGCTGGTCAAGTGAGTTAAAGTTCTAAACTTTTGATTGGTCAATTACAGAATCAGCAGTAAAAATATATTCATCTTTACATATTGTAATCATTTTACTTTCATTTGTAAAAAGTATATTAATAATTTATCAGATTATGAAAGTGAACAAAAGTTTTTTCAAAAATAAATTTTCATTTACAATTATAAAAATATTCGGTAGCAGACAACCTAAAAAAAAATTTGTAATCTATTAGAAAATGTTGAGTATGTCAGTGATTTTCTTTCTCAATTTACATTCGTGTAAAAGTAAAGAATTTTTATTAAAATCTTAACTATTTTTATAAAATAATTTTATTTTCTGCATATTTTAGCAAAATAACTTATAATATGCAAAAAAAACATTATAAAACCACTCTAAAACAGCATTTTCATAATTAAAACAAAGAAGTTGGAGCGGTGAAAATTATTGACAAGCGCTCTTCCTTTCTTTGAAATGGGAACCAACCAATCAGCTCTAGGAAAGCCTGCCTTTTTTCATTGTTGCAACTTCTTATATCAATATTATCGCATTTTTACTTGTAAAATAATTCTAGAGAGGGCAGCATCTTACAGTACATCACATCAACTTTAAAATGAGCCTAAATTTACTACAATAATGTAAAAATTGGGCATTTACAGCATGTTGAAGCCATGTTTGAGTTTATTCATGTCTTTCTTTAAATAGATTAATATATGTCATCATTTTTATTATTCTACTAACTAAATTAATGACTATGAAAGTCTTCTTATGGCTTATCTGATTTAGATAATGATCATTGTTTTATTTTTATTAAATTATTAAACATCATATGATCACCATTCTGTATGCTTACACAAACTCTTCTTGCATCTATTGATTACTCTGGCTTGCACTAAGTGGCACTATTATATAAAGAGTTTTGATTATCTTATTTATAATTAAAAGTATAAATACAAATCAAAAATGTAATATGTAACACAGTAATATTTTAACTACTATTATAAAAAAACATGTCATCATGAAAATTGCATTAATAGTACTTTCTAGATTTAAAAAAACTATATACACCTGGGTCTCTTTTTACGCGGACTTATGTAACATGATTTTGAAGTTACGCGATTCGTGTTTCACTGGAAGTCGATTTCCGATAATGCGCTATTACTTTAAATAATAAATTTTGTGCACTTATGTTATATTTAAAGTAATAGCACATTATTGGAATTCGACTTTCATCTTAGTAATTTCAATATTTTCAGTGCTTTATAATAGTAAGATTTTATGCAATAATGAAATTAAAATCATGATTTCCACATTTTATGTATACACATATTCAATTTTACAAGATTATAATGTAAATTTGTTCAAACATTGTGCGTGTTAATTTTGCATTTTACGTCACATTCTGTTTTTGCTTTTTAAAAAAAAACATAATCAATTATTTTTTTTTTATTAATGACACTAATCATTAATGTGCTCTTAAATTCCAACGAGAGCTAAATGGTTGTATGTCTGGATATCGTGAGCTTCATAAACAATTAATAAAATCATCGTCTCAAAGATTAATTACTAATTATGTTGTCACCAGAAAATCATAATAATTAAAATGTGTATAAAAAAATTTAAATTACTGTACTGTAAATTATGCATAAAAATATATTATTTTGAATAAAATTAAATATTATAGTTAAAAAACATTTGTCTTGTATCAATTTTTTTCAAATTTGAAATTTTTTATTAGTCATATTTTATTTCCTTATTTTTTTTTTTGCGTGAATTTTAAAGTAATTTTATGTTGATGCTTTGCTTTTACACGAATTTTGAAAAGTCACAGACTGCATCCCCCTTTTTTAATGTAAGTTACGTCTATTTTTGCGCGATTTCGTTTGCGCGTGTTTTCTGAGGAACTATCTATCGCGTAAAATGAGACCCAGGTTTATATAAGACATCAATATAAAATATTGTAATAATTAAAATAATATATTAGCAATTCAAATAGACAATGATATTTCAATAAAATTCAAAATTAATTATTTTACATTTTTCTAGATTATTAGAAGATAAAATGTAAAACTTATTTAATTATCTCTCACTAGAGCAAATACTTTTTCAATATCTTTCATTGGAGAACATTAAACAACAAATGAATTTGATGATTTTCTTTTTCTTTCATTTATTTTCAGGTTAAAAATAGTAGATATTAATTTACCAAATAACAATTCAATATCTTAACCAGGAATTGATTATTTCAAAACATCTTAAGCTTAATTAAAAAATTCTCAGTTACTAAAAATGTTCAGGTTTAACCTGATTTTGAATTCTGAGTCATCATCATGACAAGTAAATGTATTTTTTGGTATAGTAAATGACTCTTCACTTGTTCGAAAGATTACAAATATTATAGATATTAAAATCTTAACATTTTTTGATTGTTCAGAACCACGAATAGAAAATTGAAATTCATGAGACTTTTCAGATTTTTATCTATTTATTTAATTATTGCTTTTTAAAAAAATTGTCATCACTCCATTACAAGTTATTTATTTTAAGTTTAAGTAACTAAATGACATTAGATAATTATGCTATTATATGTATATTTTCTTATTAGTTTTTCACTTATGGCTTTGCTGATTAAATTAAACTACAAGCCAATGTTAGCTCATTTATACTATCCAACTGATAGTCTGAAATTTCAAAAACTCTCCAGTTTTTAACTCAAATTAAATTGCTTTGATAGTTATATAAATCTGATACCAGGCAAGTAACAACATATATTTTAATGCTCTCAGTTTTATGTTAATTGAAACCCTATTGAATATTTGGCTAGTATTGTTTATTCCAGGAATGGGCAACTACTAGTCCTTAAAAGTCTGTTATCCAATCTATGTATATTTTTAAAAAATATATAGTAAAACAGTATTCAGTAGAATATATTTATTCATTTCTATTTGAAAAAAAAAATGACGCTTCGTAAAAAAATTTGTGTCAATTATAATTGCAATGAAAAAAACATCTATTCATAATAATATTAGTTTAGTTAAGATGACGAATAATGTTTCAATTATTTATTTATCTTTTGTGACAAGCTAATAAGCCTACATAAATAGATCAAAATATTCTACATTTCCTTCCATGTCAAAATGCTTAATACCACATATAGTCATGTTTTCACAATGACACCCATTACTAAATGCATAGACTAACATAATTATTGTGCAAATTATTATGTATTGAAGAAATGATAACTCCGAATGCATTGTCAGCAACTAACAATAATTTTATACCATTTTTATATTCTTTTAATTTTAATCCTTCCTCCCAATTATGGTTCTTATCCACATCAAATAAGCTTGAATTGGCCCTCCAATGAAATATACTGCCTATACATGGTTTATACCAACAAAATATCACATGACTTGCTATTTATACAGCCCTATATATGCTTTCTTTTTTATTTTCAATTTCCTCCAAAATTATTAATGGATATTTTATCTATATATAATCCTTCTAACCACTTTTCTTCTTCCTTTTTTTTATTTTTACTATCATTACATTCAAAGTAAAAATAGTTAATAGAGGGAGCTATGGGATAGAAAATATGAAGGGGGGGGGTAAAAAGAAGTTGAATTACTAGTAGAAAATGGAGAATAGAGAGAAGTAGAAGAAGAGAATAAGGTAAAATTTATATGTAATAATTGACATGATAATAAGGTAAAAAATGTGTTAAGTCAGAATAGATAAAATTAAAAGACAAGAAGAATAAAAAATGATATATTAATAGTGATAAGGGTAATAAAATTGGGGTAGTAAAAAAAAGGTAAGATTAGTGTATGTTGTATAAAATATTATATGTATAAAAGATAATATGTATAAAATAAAATATTATGGATATTAAAATAATAGAAAGATAGGAAAGAGTAATTAATAATTAAAAATTAGAAAAGTAATTGCATATAAGAGATATAATATAAAAAATATATAATATGTATTAAAGAATTTTAAGAAGTTAATAGAAAATTAATAATTTTGAGAATTGATAAATTTATATAAAATATGAAATGTATTATGTAATGGTTATTTTTATATGTATTTGAATTTTGTAGATCTGATGAAGACTGCAAAGTACAGTCAAAACTGGAATAATAATAATAAGTTTTTGCTAAAAAGGAGTGTAAGAATGATATTTTATAAGTGTTTTTATATCCGCATAACCAAATTGTTTCTGGTATATAGTCATTCATCAGTAAAAACTTAGGATTAAAAACTAAAACTAAAAAGAAGACTCTGTAATAGAGTAAACAGATCTTATTTTGAAGATATATGTTAAATATAAACAATAAATCATAAGTTTTGGCCAAGTGAAAGAGGCCCACTCTTAGCAAAATACTCGGGCTACTAAAATAACTAGTTACAAACTTACTGTTAAGACTATAAAATCTTTAGTTGTCTTATATTCAAAAATTAGACTTTTGTGAATTCAGGTTATTAACTTCATAAACTAATGAAGTTAAAAGTGGCTTCTAGATATATAATTGAATTATTTCCAGATTTAAATCCAAAGTCTTTATTATGAAAGCCATTATCTAGAAACTAGCTGGAAATGTGATATAATAATAATACTATCTAACATTCATTAATTATTTAATCTTAAATAAATAAATAAAAGTTGGTACTTGATCAGAAGTTGAGCACTGGATTGACAAAATTGGGCCACTACCCATAGACCTTGAACTCCAAAATCTATCATTCCATCACTGAAATCAAACCATATAGGAAGTAAAATAAAATAATCATTTCATCTTTATAAATAATAAAAATGAATATTGTTCTTTGTAAATATACAGATATTTTTTCCGCTTTTATTAAAAATATAATGTGGGAATATATGTCCAGGTAACTATAAATTATTCATTTTATAAAGAATCTTAATCATTTGATGTTTTATTGTCTTTGTTTTAAATGGTTGGCAATAGCTTACAACTTAGCCTAAACTATTACATTTTCAATTGTACTTCAGTAAATCAAAATTTAATAGTTCTGTATGTGCTCCATTATTTATTATATAAAACATGCAAGAGAAATTAATGTTTTGCTTCTGTGAGTTATTAATATATCTTGCATATAATCAAATTTATGCAGCATAAAGATTTTTCACTCCATCTTAGATGCTTTAGATCAACTCTTTTTTTAAAATTAAGTATAATGTCTGTTGCTTTCTTGATAAAGATTCTAATATTTTTTTACTTTAAAATACATATTTGTATATCCAATAATAATATTAGAGTGAATGTTTTAAAATCAGTAGTGTAACTCAAAAAGGTTGGGTAATATTAAAAATAAGATAGAGTTGGTTTATAAAATTAGTTGTGATCTTTGCAATATGATATATGTAGGTCATACAGGAAAGACTGCCATGGAAAGAGATAAGAAACATGATAGGGCAATTAACAGAAAAGATCAGGACCATATATACATTTTTTGGGTACTGGGCATAAAATGAATTGTGAAAAAACTACTCGGTAATAAAGTATATTAAAAATTACAAGAAAAGAAAATATTATGAGACTTTATATTTTCAAAAAAATTTAAACAAATGTGTAAACATGGTTAAAGGTCCAGCACAATTAGAGGGAAATGGACATTGTTAGATTATTGGAAACTTTAGTTATAATTTTAAAAATAGAAGGAAGGAATTATCATTATTATTTTTTTAGATTATTTGTAAGTATATATTATGGGGGGAGGGAGACTGTAATAAGTTTAATCATTTTTATGTACATATATGTATTTTACTAATTATATTTAATGTATATATTTTAATAATTATATTTATTGTAATGTAGGGTAATGGAGCAGATTATGGGAAAACTTAAGGTGGGGAATGGAAAGGGAATGTAAAGTTGCTAACAGGTTTCTCTGGGCATAGTTATTGAGAGATTCTATTTAAGGAGAAGTCACAGTATATCACATCACATCACATGTGGTTGTATAAAAAGAAGCATCTTAAAAAGTTTTGTTAAGTCATGAAAGCCAGATTGATGTATTAAATAATATTTTTATTTATAGTAAGTTGTCTATTTCAATTTTGTTTTTAATTTTATATCTAGAAAGCAACATTATGGACAAATTTTAACATTGAAATTTTATTATTCAAAGTAAAATTAGTAGTGTAGTCATGGTAAAAGTATTGCTGCCTGAAGAAAAAATATCACATGACTTTCTCTACTTACTATTAATATATCTGCCCTAAGAGCAATAATTCATACTATTTACTTTATTCAAAAACTGTCTATTATAAGTTTTAATAGCAATAGTCATCATATGGTATTATTAAAAAAATTAAAGATAGTTCTGAATAAGTGAATGCAAATTCTGTTTTCTACATAAGAACATTATTAGTCAGAAAGTAGATTTTGAATTTGAATATAATACTATCAATCTAGTAATCATTGGTATCTCAATCTTAAAATAAAATAAATAGACTCAATTATAACTTGCAGATGGCAGCCCTGAGATGAACACCGTGGGACAATTGCATGTTTAATATATAATGAAATATTCTTTTACAGAATCTGAAAGTTTGATTTACTTCATTTTATACTTCATTAAAATTAACTTCATTGGAAAAAAAAAGTTTAAAAAATCTTCATCAATTTTTTTATTTTTTTTTTTATTAATTTTAAAATATTTTACATTTTTTCTTTTTGGAAATTGTAAAAGATAAGTAATTTATATTTAAATTTTTTATCTGATCTTTTTTTTTCTACATATTTTTCTATAAAGATTATTGATCACTTTCATGAATTCAATTAGTTAATCAGTTGAACATAAATGCACATGTTAAATAAAATGGAAGTGAATTCTAATCTGATATTATAAAGTATATTTTCTTCAGCATGACATTAGGTTTCCTTTTCCCCCTAAAATGCTCAATCATTTTAAATGATAACTAAAGAGATTTTTTTTTTCCTTTCAGCTAGTAAATGGGAAACGCCACCTGATGGTAAACCTGATTTATATGATGCCAGACGCAGGCCCTGGTAAGTTCAAAATTAATAAAGAAAACAAAATAAAGATATAATTTCATAAAATACACTTTAAAATAAATAAATTGTTTAAGTATGTGCATGCTTATATATAAGCAGAAGGTATATTTACAACTTTCTTGCCTATAGTTTTACTAATCTTTAATGATATAGTGTTCAATTTTATTCACTGACATTTCCACAAGATGGTGTAATCTCAATCAAAATTATTATGGTTGGGAAATAATTTAGGACAAGTACTCTGGAAACAATAGTAAGTAGAATAATGTCATCATTATCATCAATGTACTGCAGGATTAAAATCTCCATGAGCTGAATAAGTTTCTTTAATTCATAGCCATTTGCCTCTTATCATTCCATCAACTTTTTTTATCCCATTCATATTTTTGCTGGATCTTTTGCAGTCTTTTGGAATTAAGTCTTAAGACTTTAATCATCATTCGACTGCCTTTTTTTAGTGACAGATCCAATCAGTTCTATTCCACTTCCCACTTTTTTCATTGATATTATTCTTGTACCAATGTTCCTTATTTTGAATCCCTTCTTATTAATGCTAACATAATGAAGAAAATGTATGTGGTTTGGTGATAAAACACAAATATAAATCATATAATTTAGGAATTTGTGGTTTTAGAGAAGAATAGATGGTTTATATTGAGATTGTGGTATCAAGAATTTTACAAAACGTTGAGTTGAGTATAAAAGTTTATTTTATAAAAAGGCAATCATGGAAGTTATTTTGGAAAATTGAGAATAAATGTTTATTGTAATCATTAATACTCTCAATGTGAATTTGTTAAAAAAGCTATGACTTCAGAAGATTTATATCACATTACATATTATATTCATGTATTAGTTAACATTAATATCCATTTATAATATCTTAAAGTAAAATTTAAAAGTTTGCTTTGAATGTACAGGTTGTATCTATCATTTTGAAATCTCTTCTTAGAATCATAAACTTTATAAAAATTAATAGTCATTTAAATCTATTCCTGTAATGGTGAATGGAAAATGTTTAAGTAAAATATAATGTATTATCATAATTTATTAATGAATTAAATAATTGAATTTAATAAAAATAAAATAAATTACTTATATTTACTGTATTATGAAGAAGTGTTGTATTTCTAAATGAAAAAAAATTGATACAATAATAAAGTTGGTTCTTTTAAAATTGAGCAATGAAAAGAATTAAAAAAATACTTCTACAATGTTTTTGTTGTTTAATTAATTACTATAGTGAATATTAATGAAAATTAAAATAAACTTAAATTCTCTATCAACCTACATTTACTTGATTCAAAGAAGTTGTGCATTTATATGAATCAAAAGAATCGTAATACAGAATAAATTGTTTTCTTTATTCGCAGTTTCAGAAATTGTGGCTTAATGTAAAAGTAACTGATACACTTTTTTTGTTGAGATTTTGAAATTAAAGGTTTAGCTTAGAATTTACAAATTTTATAATATTAGATATTATATATGGCTGAAAATTTTACATAGTTTAAGGTTAAGCTTAACTTTCTAAAAATGTATTATGGATATTAAACTCTGACTACTTACTTTTTCTTTTAATCCTAACAGTAAAAGCTGTGGTCATATTTGTCCTGTTTCTATGTATGCTGAAAATGAGCTTTTAGTTTAGAATTGCAAATGTTTTGGTTTTGTATATCATGTATAATTGAGAAATAATATATATTTTATATATTCACACATCATAAAGACAAATCCAACTTGATCTGATTTTTTAATAAAGCAACTTTGTGCTATAAGAATTGTAGCATTTATATATATTTCTGACATTATATTGACTGACCTAAATTTGCCTGGAAAATCAAAGGACTTGATTTCATATAGTTTGGAATAATGGCAGCCTACATGTTTATAATATTTAATACTTTAAGTAATATAAACATATATATATTTGCAAGGAAATCAAGTCATACATCATTTGACGTAATTCAATAAGCTTGTACTATAAATGTTATATAATGAGCATGCTAATAGCTCTTAACAAGATTTTCCAAATATTCCTATCCTCAGACTAGTTTCTAGCTCTGGTTATCATCAGTGAGGTGCTAAGATATTCAAAAGCTATTAATATATGGTGTATCTGAACTTAGTTCAATCCCATATGACTATTTAAGTTAGCTAGCTGGATTTGAAGATATGTGGATGTTTGAAAATTTCAGATTTCCTATTTAAAAAGTTAACTATTAGATGAATGTTGGAACTTGATGTGGTATTTTTAAATCTAATGCCTGAATATCCGAGAGCCTCACTGATAACAGTCAGAGCTAGAAACTGGCCTGAGAATAGGAATATTCAGAAAAGCTTGTTAAGGGCTATTAGCATGCTCATTATAATATATATATATATGTGTGTGTAGATATTAAATTTAAAATATATTTATATAAATATTCTAAAAAAGATATTGAGGGGAAAAAATACTCCAGTTATTTAATTATTTTTTTAGGTCTAAAACTAGATTAAAAAATACTAGAGATTTAAAAAAAAAAATGGATTTAAAAGGTTTTGTAAAAACAGGAACTAAAATGTTAGTACAATGAAGAAACTCTAAAAAAAGGTAAATTATTACTAAAAATATAAAAGAAATAGTTTAAATTTTGTGGGTCTTTTTAGAAACATATTGAAGAACTTTGAAGAAAATAACTGAAGGAAATGTAAAAATTTTTATAGATATGAGTAAAATCAAAATACAATAGAAATCCAAGGACATGTTCAATGCTTAATATCTAAAAGTTTTCATATAAATCAGCTTCCTAGGTTTAAGCTATTTTAATTTTAACAGTTCAATCAGAATTTTTTTAATGTCAAAAGCATTAATATTAAGATAAAACCAATAAAAAATACTAATTTCAAAGACAGCAATATTAACAATGTTATAGGTACTAAAGATCAAAATAATAAATATATCAATAAAGGAATTCTTATGGACAGTAAAATTACAACCAACAATTGAGAAACATCTGAAAAGAAAAAGAATGAATATTTTTTAAAAAATTATTTTTCAAAATACTACAGAAAAAACAAAATTACACATAATTTTGCATAATAAAAAAATGGTGGACAAAGAAAAGCTTATTACTACTCTCAGACCAGGCACATCTTATGCATGTTTTAAAAAATCAACTAACCTCAAATTAAATCTGACACTTTTGCAAGGCAGCATAGGCATCAGCATAAAGCATTTATTATTATAAGGATACCCAAAACATTAATGTTTTTTATTAATCATTATATAGATGCAGCATTGGATGAATTATTTGTTCATCATTTGTATTTAAATTACATTGAGGTTCTTGACAAAAGTATGTCTAATTCATAAAATTGACCATGTTTGTCTTTTATCCCCAAAAGGTTTCTTAATGATCATATACTCAATAACAAAAAAAAAATCAAAGCAAAAAACTTTACTCAAATGTTAATTGAAATAAAATGTATTATATTTTTAAAGACATTAAGCATGTTATCTCAGGAAAAAAAATACGTATAGTTATGCAATTTAATCATCAAACCTATTCTAGAGTCTTAGAAAATACTGCAGTTATATTGAATTAAAATTTGCAGTGATTAAAATTGACAATAAAACTATAAAATAAGAAATTTTACTTTTCATTTATAAATGGACAAAAATCAAACAATTGAAAATATATCAGTAATAGATTTCCATGCACAGTATACATCAAAAGTAGAATATCCTGCCTGTTTTAAATGCTGTAGACTAAGATCATTGCATCCATTTGACCAATGAATATATTACTTGCTGGTTTCTTGAAAATGCTAGGCATAGTTTGCTTATACCCTTAATCTTTTCATGATCTCAAGTCATGAGTCAAAGGAACTATCAATCCAAAGTCTTATATTGAGAAAAGTGCTGCCATTATATTAAGGTATAATGAAAGTATAAATAACTTTAAACAAGCCAATAATAATAATTTGTCCATAACAGGTTAGTTTATTAATTACAAATCTAAAGACATAACAAATTTTGAAATTGAAAGATTTCAAAACAGTGTTAACCCAACCATTTCCATTCTAACAAAAATCAACATACGTCACTGCAAATTAAGTACATTACCTTCTGAATTATCATCTTAGTATGAGAAAAAATGATTTCTCAGAAGCAAGATAAACAAATTCTTTTTTAAAAAAAGGGAATACAAAACACAAAAATAAAAAAATAAAAAGAATTTTGTAGACTATTATAATGATCCGGGATTAGGGACTTAACGTAATCTACACTACAGGGCGCTACTAGGCATTTGAACCTAGAAAAATTTATATAGTAGGCAGATACATAAGTCAAAAAAAAAATTATATTGGTTGATTCCGGTCGTTAGCCCATTGTCACTAGCTCAGTGGAATAGCAGAGATTTATATTTTATAATAAATTCTTATCTAAGATACATTTCAATATTAAAAAAGGAATAAAATAAGCCACTTCCAGAAATTAACACACAAACATTTATTTACGCACATATATATAAAATTTAGCATTATTTTAGAATAACTTTTACTTTGGATTTTAACTTGATTTTAGAATTTAAATTTACATTTTAATTTTTATAATATTATAAGTTTACATTTTAATTTTTATAAGTTCGCACAGATGGATTTATGAAAGTTTGTTTTATACTGTGGAGTATAGATCAGTTACACAGATTACGTGGTCAAAAACATTTCCATAATAAACATAAACGATCAAAATATAAAGTCATTGATGGAATTGCAGAGGGAAATTCATAAGAAACCCAATGGCATTCATCATAAGATGCCCCATTTACACCATTAACTTAAAAGACATCTGAAATAAATACATCTTAGATACTAACTGTAAGGTATCAGTATTTACCGAATGTCTATATATTTTGATCAAATATGAAAACCAAAAACACAATAACCGATAATGAATCCATGCAAGTGTCTATATCCAACTTAAATTTAATGCATTTTTATATAGTGTCAAGTATGAATAGACTATGTAGATTGCATTTGAAAAGAAAATATTTTATCCCTTATTTAACCCTAGGCCAAAAGTTCGCAGTTAAACTAACGTCAATCCACCTGATATATCAATGTATTCAATGTAATACGAATACGACAACACCAATAGGTTAAGAGAAGAAATTGCCTCTTGTCAGATAGGAATACTACATCTATCTGATGATAAGAGCAATAAAAAAAAACTCCATAGGAAGGAACTGTGGTCTCCATGTTATAATTTTCTCCGTAGGCAAAATGAGAGTGTGCGGCGTATAAAGTGATTCTGCCCATAGCGAATCTCGTACTACATCTACTAATTACACCAATATATCGAATCCATTGACCCAATTCAACTACGAAACAAATAACCTAAGATTACCCTCCCCTAATAAAACTTTACAAATTTATATAGCCATTCATGCCCGACTTAAGTTTAACATTTATATAATTTAATTTAATGAAAAACAGAAATCATAATAAAAACTTAAAAGAACAAAAATAAATAAATAAATAAATGGAAATGATTTTACAAAAGAAATACATCCAATTAAAATTACTTATTAATAAATAAAGTTGGTCAGATAGGATTCTATTTCTATAAATTAAATATTGGGAAAAAGTTTATATTTTAGAGTTCTTAATGTTTTCAAATGTCCATTAATTATATATATTTCTTACTGTTTTGAAAAATGTCCATAGTCTCTGATTTTTTGTAATGGAAGATGTTAATTCCCACGAAATCATAAGGAGATTGGTATGCCGTTAACCGTTGGTCCTTTATGGTTGATAATATTCTTCCGGGCCTTGATGTCCTATGGTCCACAATATTGGAAAACGATGTTTCATTTTTTTAAACAATTGAAGGAATTGAAAGTGCATCCTTCAATCCCTTCTCCTCCAACCCTCTCCAACTTAACACATATCTGTCCTCTCTTAATAATAATTATTCACTCACTTTTTATAGTAGCCTTTCAGATCCAGTGGACATTACGTCACGACGATGTGATGGTCTTTTCGCTGAGGTCTGATTCCATTGTTTTTCTCTCCTATCTGACCTTTGCTTATACATTTTAAATGCCCAAGGGCTAGTTTATATTTAAAGTAATTAAAAAAATCATTTCCATTTTCTGATTAATTAATGTGTTTTCCAAACTTAAAGATATATTTTTATCTCTAACTCTTTTTGTTGAAAGATTTAGTTTTTCTATTTTTAATAAAGTTTTATTTTAATAATTTTTTTTTTCTGTGCGATTTTATATGTATACGAGTTTAAGATGATTTTTTTTAATTTTCAATTTTTAATTCTTAAAAAAAGAAGTTTTATTTGCGAACTTTTATTTTTTCATGTTTAATAAAAAAAAAATAATTTACTGTCATATGTGCAACAAAAGATATAAATAATGAACAAAAAATTCCAGAGACACTGATGGTAAGAATAACTTCAGAAGGACACAGTTTTTAACATAACATATAATGACCAGTTATGATAAAGAATTTTCAACTCTTAAAGTAAGAGGATGAATATGAGAGCTAAAATTCATTAATTCATTAGGTTCTTTAGCAAGATATCTGTGGGAGTATTGACAATTACAGAAATAAAATACTAAAAAATAATAATCTTGCAAGTGGTGTTGCCATTTTAATCAATAAAAAATAATATCGGGATCAATAATTAACTATACGTGACACAATAGTAACATATTTAATCATATCTCTGGGCATTTAAAACATTAAAATTCTTGCCTATTTATATTATCTATCCCAGAAAGAAAATAAATTGAGAAAATAATTAACCAAATAAAATACTATCAATCAATAAATCATGCTCCATGCATCATAATTTGTGCTTTCAACTGCCAAGTGCAACATTTCCCAAAGGGGATTAAATCAATACTTATTACATAATATGGATACTTTAGTAAAGTATTTTCCAAAAAGCTCATGTTCGTTTTCAAATAACATCTCATTCACATTGATTGATCACATTATCTTTTTGCCTAATCTATGATTGAAGTGAATTAGTACTGAATCACATCATAATAAAAAAAAACTTCAATACATATGTTAGAAAAAAAATCCCATTTAATTTATAAGAGAATCCTGATAATCTGCTAAACTTATTATTAATTATTTTAACTTTAAAAGTGTCAGCTAGCATACATCCAAAAACAAATTTATGAGATTTTTACAGTCCACCAATCAAATCATTTATAAAGTATCAAATCATATTTCATAAAACATACAAGATACTTTATGAAAGAAATGTCATATATACTAAAACAGATTTATTTATTGGTTAAATATAATGAAAAAATTAACATAATAAAAAATCACTATAATAAATTACATGGCATTAACCAAAAAGATATACAGATACTTAAATTCAGAAAATATAACAGCGTCATCCACAAAGCTGAACTGCATAACAATGAAACATGTCTGGAGAAGATCATATTACTCCAAAGGTAATTCAGATATTAAAAGAACTATATGGTAATATTTTAGTTGAAAGTCAGATTGATCATGTAATTTAGAAATATTTCAAACATCTGTATCTATGCTTACATTAAATAATATTAGAATAAAAAACTGCTCTTGTATTAATAACTGAATAAATACCAGACAAACTTTCATTTACAGAATTTCTATGTATTTTAAAAGGTAGTTTATTTTACCATATACAATAACATATATATCAAATAAAGAAAAAGTTTCATATTTAAGATCAAATCATAGCATGTTACATTCAGAAAAGACAGTGATGTATTTTTATAGTTTCTATTCTTCTTGTATGACTCTCAACGTAAATACTTATATATACTACTGCATAGAAACAGGTCATTATTGATGATAATGTTGTTGTTAGCCAGCATTGTATTTAAGTCACAGTGGATCCCATGAATTAAATAATCCCTGTGGTCACATTATAAGTCTTATTATTTTTGGTAGATATTTTAAGTTCCCCTAATACTATATTTATCACTATTCATTGAACTGTCAAGTAGAATAATAATGATTGGTTCGGGAAATTGCCTTACATCTTACTAGCAATATAAATCTTGGAGATGATAACACAGCTCTTATTAGTTTTGTCACGCATCAAAAAACTTGGATGGCAAAATTTTGCTTAATGGATTATAGGAGAAGATTAAATTTTATCTTAATTACTGAAAAAGGAACAATCAATTATATGCAGAAAAGTTTGTTTCATCTGATTCACGTAATTTACAAGTTGTGTCAATGGACCATCCAAGACTCTTGTTGAGAAATGGTATAGTTGAAAACAAGCTGAAATAAAACTTAATGACTGGATTACCAAATGGCATTGTAATTGAATTTTGAGATGTAACATCATTATTTGATCTTTGTACAATATTTGAGTTATATTATTTCTGTTTTCTGACCATTTATATCTAAGTAGGCTAATCATCATCTCACCAAGTATGGTATTTTTGCCAATTTCACCTTGTTAGATGGCTGATAATTAAGAAAGTTAATGATAAATAGAGGATCACTACATATCCCTTCAATGACCGTTGTTTCTAGCTAGTATTCTTTTGTAATAAGTCTAAATCACAGATACATAAATAAAAACTGATAAAACATATCTTTTAAAACCTTCCATTTCAAAGATATAGACCAAAAGTTTCCATACAAGTTTAATTCTAATATTAATTTTATCTATTATGTTTCCATTTGTATTAATAAGCTTGTCAAAGTATTTGTAGTTATTCTTCTAATTCATGATTATCTATCTTTATTTTCTAACATTATTTTAATCTTTTTAGTGTTTATCTTTACTTCTACTCTCTTATTTTTATCTGATAACTGTTGTGACATTTTCTGAAGCTCTGAAACTTTATTTTCAAAACATTACATGATCACCATTCTTTATACTTATGCAAGCTGAATATACAGAGGCAAAACTCTACATACAGTAGCACCACTCAGTGCAAGCCAAAGTAATTTATGGATGTAGGAAGGTTTGTGCATAAAATCCCTATCTAGTGCTTACTCATCCAATATCCCCAGACTAGTTTTTAGTTTATGGCCTCTGGAAAAAACAGCTTGTGTATGCACAAAGAATGATTATCATATGATGTTTGAAGGTTTAATATCAATCCTGCCCAATAGTATTATAATGACTGTGGTTATTAAAGAATCAAAGATACCAAAAAGTATAGATGCTGAACTGAGTTCAGATCTATGCAACTATACACACTAATGAACTTAGATTTAAAACATTACTGTGTTTTCATTTTGAACTCAAAGCAAAATGGCTGCTGGAGGCTTGAATTAGATCCTAAGATCTAGGTGCAGTGCTCTCAGATACAAGGCTCCTCACTGATGAAAGCCTCAAGCTAGAAACTAGTCTGGAGATATTGTATGAATAAGCAGTAGATAGGGATTTTATGCACAAACTTTCCTGCATCCATTGATTACTCTGGCTTGCACGGAGTGGCATTACTCTATAGAGAGTTTTGCCTCTGTGTATTTTCAAAACAATCACATCATTTGCAAAATCTAGCTGCTTTAAATATTCTCCATATACAATATCAAAAATAAATAATTATTTTAATTATATCAAAAATAAATAATTTGATTTTAAATTAAATTAAAGAGTGAAAATATTTTGAAATGTTATGAAAAATATAATATTTATATTATTACTTTTTTATATAAATTTGACTGGAAAAAAATCGAATGATTAGTTTCTTGGGAAATTATATGATAGAATTAGATTCATCTAGGAACTTTTATCTATTCAAATATAAAAAACTTGCTAATATATATATATATGTGTGTGTGCTTTTTAAAAAATTTTTGAGTAAATCCACAGTTTTGTAAGCATCTAGAAAACAAAAATAATTTGGAATTTTAATTTATAAATAATAATTATTTAATTAAATATATCAGACTAATCTGAGTTCATTAAAACATTTATTTTTAATAGAACAGCAAACTTAAAATAATTATTTTATTTTATTTCTCTTTCTTATCCAAATAATAGTTCTCTAAACAAATCAGAGCGTGAAATTTTTGTATGAACAGTTTTTTTTCATGTTTGTTATAAGCACATAGGCATTCAGTCAGAAAAATTCAGAAAAAATATTATATATTTTTTAAAAAGTTGCATTTGTACAGATAATTCACTTTTTTTTTTTTTAATTCACAAATGAACATACATGTAATATATTAATATTTTAATTTTAAAAATCAAAAGAGATCAATAAAATTGAATAATGGCAGAATATAGTTTTAGCAGAGCCTTCTCTTTGCTTGGCTTCTTTTGTTATGGATGCCCACAGATATTGGTGAGGTTATTTCAAAAACATTGTTCATGTAAGTGAAGATATTATATTTTTAAAATTTATTAAGATTTATGATTATTTTGAAATAATACTTGTTTAATAATTATTAAAAATGAAAAGTATACATAACTGTACTGTTATTTTATATGTATATATTTTATTTTTAAAAATAGAAGATAATAACTTCTAGTGTAATATCAATCAAGAAAATGGTAGCTTTCTGATCAGTACATGTTATGAAAAGAATGTGTCATTACCATCACTGTTTTAAAATAATTTCAGATATTTTGCAAATTGAGAAACAATTTTAATATTTTAAAGCAGAATTTGTTAGATTTTTTTGAGATTAATATTTAGTCATTCACATTTTGAAAACAAATGTAAGATTTCATTAGTTTTATAAGAATGACTGCTCTGCTGCCATCCATTTATGACAAAACTCTATTATTGTTATTACAATCTCATTCTTTCAATATTTGCAAAGTTCAAATATAAATTTTTAGATTTTTTTCATTTTTAAATAGTACTACCAAATCAAGTTAAATTTATTGAATTCTAATATAGAATAGTGGGTTATTAATAAAATCAAAAACTTACAAAATATTTCTACCAAAGATAATAATTAAATCTGACAATGTGTAGGAGAATAAAAGTTACATTTTAATTATTCACAGTTATGAAAAAACAACTGTAATTATTTACAATGATAAAACAGCCTTTGCATAACTCATAGTGAGGCTAAAGCTCCTCATATCATTCACATCTAATTTTAACTACTGTTGATCAAATTTTACTTGCAGAAAATAGCATGATAATATTAAATACAAGGATTAAAAACATTAAAAAGGAATTTAAGATATGAAAATATTGACTCATAATAAATGTTAAATAAAAGTCTCTTATTCTGAACATAACAGAATTCTAAATGGATTGATGAAATTTTTAATAAGTCTAAAATTATAATATGAGCTGCCAAATCTAAATCAGTGATGAATAATAAAATATGTTAACTAATGATCAAACAAAAAAATAGCCAAGAATAAGACCACAAATAAATTTTAGAAAAAGATAAAAGATTATTTTCAATTTATTCACTTTTAAATAGTTTTACATATTTCCATAGAGCAGCAACTTTAGCAATTAAACAAAAAATAATTGAAAGATTTAGAGATACGCGTTTGAAAAAAATGGAGAAGATAATGTTATAAATATAAAGTTAAAATAAATATTTTGAAGGAAGATGAAAGCAGTTAGTGAGAAAATTTAAAATGAATGCAAATTCAATTAAACGTGAACATAAGTAGAGATGTACAAAACATTTGTAGATATTACGGAAATAATTTTGGAGGGTGATTAAAAAAAATTTTTAATGAGAAGTTTATGAAGTTTTTAAACAGAAAGTTAAAACAAAGGAATTTATGAGAATATAATCTAGTTAAGTATAGGCAATATTTATGTGTGTATATTTTTTGGTTTATTAACTAATTAAGTATGGTAGCAATACAGTTTAAGCCTTCCTGTATGCCTATTTGCTTTAGCATCCCATATGTATGAAGAGATAGTATATCTAGCAAGTTTCTAAATGAAGTGAGATCTAATACATTCCCAAGGTAAACACAGCCAATTTTATATACAGTTTAATTCCAACTAAACTTGATATCTACATATAGAATTTATTATATTTCACCATTATTTGGAATCTTGATAGATAACCTACCCATATATTGATCTATGGTTACTAATAGCAAATGGTCATTTTGCATTGATATAACAATCTATTAAGTAGAGGGTTGCTAAAGTGTATTGACAATATGTGTTTATTTATCCAATGAACTAAAAATTAATATAAAATTCGGAAGTGTTATATGTACTTATTTACACGCATGATTAGTATCTTATACTTTTTATTAATTGTCACTATTAATTATCTGATAAGAAAAAAACAGATAGATGAATAAATTCCCACGCAGATAAATAAAAAATGATGAATGAACAAAGGAAGATGTAATCAAACTATAGATTGATAAATAGATTTATTTTTAAAAAATGATTTCATTTGTTTGATTTATTGTTTTATATTGTTTAACTTTTATTTCTTTATTTTTATAGGTACACTCAAGGATCCAGTTCACCTAAAGACATGATGATTTTGATTGATGTGTATGTGTTTATTTTTTTAATATTTATTGATAATTTTATTTCTAATAAGTCTTTATTCAGATTTTAGTGGAGTTCTGAAAACAGATTACTGAAACTTTAATACTGAAGAAACTTTCCGGAAAAAAATTTTTTTTGTTTACATTTTAAATAAAGAATCTATTTAGCAATCAATAATTGGTTAACAATTAATACGTTTTTCTATTTGGACAGATCAAAGTCTTGTAGTAAAACATTCAAAAGAACAAAATAGTGATAATAATATTATCAATAATGAACAAGACTGCACAATGATAATTTTGATGAAACTTAGTAGTATAACAAATATATGTAAACAAAAATATTTGTTTTTATATTCTAGAATATTATTCACCATCTGGAAACAAATCAAATGCATTTCTTAGACTGCTCAATTAGCAATGAAGATTAAGATAATATTTCTTTCACAGAAAAAAAGATCTAGATAAAATTTTTATTCAAAAATATACTTATACAAATCTTACACTTAGATGATTTTTTATATCCATCTATCAATATGTCTATCAATTTCTCTGAATGCCTGTTTAAGTGAGTTAATTGTTCAGTCGATTTATATGTTCATCCTTTTTTCCATTTATCTATCTATTTATTCCTACTATTTCTATAATTAGGGTTTAAATTTGACATATGATTTTTTTATGCTTCAATTAAGTTCAGGTTACCAATCCACAGCTAATCCAGATAATTATTCGAGTTGATAAATGAATATTCATTACTATTAGCTAGAAGATAAAATAATTTTGAAAAATAGCACAAATTCTCATCACCCATAAATTGGTAAATCTAGTGATTATTATCTTCTTCATTGTTTCTTGATGAAGGACTGTTAGAGAAGTCTTTAGTCAGCAAGGGAATATATAGGAGTGGCTTATTTTTTATTTATATATAAATATATAACTGTATAATCAAATATGTTTATATTTTTTATTTTGGATAAAGTTGTCAACAAAAAAAAAAACTCATCATCCAAAATATTGGACTGAACTTCAATGAAAAGTCTAAAGAAGATTTTTAGATTTAATGATCTATCTTTTTCAGTAATGAAATTTGTTTATGATATAATGATCTTTGTAATTCTTTATGGATGTGAAAATTGGATACTTAATAATCATAATAGGCAATATATTGTTTGTTTTAAACTATGTCCTGGTCATAAAAAAAATTTAAAAAAATCATGAACAGAAAAAATATGTAAGTCAATAATTTATGAAATTAGAACTAAACTTTATTGAAAGCCCAAAGAATATTTAAACTGTCATATTTTGATTAAATTCTAAGATAATTTAGCTTATTTAAAAGTATGTAATGCTTGAAAAGATTACAAAATGAAACAAAAAGATGGCAATCTGCAATAAAATCCATCTTTTCAATAAGTGAAGAGTATAAAAAAACTAAAAACATAATATGGCAGAAGGAAAGATATTATGTAGATGATTACCAAGAGTCAATCTCAATTTGATTGTACCAAGTAACATATATGTTTGTGTTTATATGCCTACATATTTATTAAATCTATTAGGTAATTTTCATAGTTGTAGAGTAATGGCCTTGATAACTTTAACTCAACTTGTTACTTATCCCCTGAGCAACTAACAATTTGATCATTTTTTTTATTATGTTAAGCAATTACAATGAAAAGTTCATTTAACCAAAAAAAATGTTACCTCATATCAGTATCTTTTTTTTTAATTTATGAGAATTTGAAAAAATAAATTCATTACATGTTCCAGTAAAATTGTATTTAAATTATTCTTAAAGATTTTTGTAACTTCTTTCACCAATATCACTAATTTTAGTTAACTGTAATAGTTAAGATTTTACTTCATTAACTGTAATATAATAGTGAAATTTAATAAGTGATGTATAAAGTCTTTAAAAAATATTTTTTAAATCTGTAAATATTACAAATTATTAAATTGTAAATATTTTTAATAACTGATTGTCTTATAATAATACATTTAATTTTCTAAATGCTATGGCACATTATAATATATATATATATATATATATATATAATGTGCCATATATATATATATATATATATATATATATATATATATATATATATTAAAACAATTAGTGCAAACATTATAATATAATATATCAATTATTAATTGTTTCAAATAAGTATTAAATTATATCCTGCTATATGCATATCCGCCAATTTTTAACAACATTCTATATTTCTTTAACTTAAATTAAATGTTTTTCCATCATGTTGAGAATGACATTTGTTATAACTAATAATAAATGATATAGTAAATATATTGTGTAGCTGCTATAAGTTTTTATTGTATAATTTTATATGTGATACTAAATATTATTCATATGGTTATTTGAATGAGCTTATTTACAAAATCATGTGTTGTAATGTTAATTATTTGTATATTTAGAATCAGTTACTGCGGTGCACTTTATGTTTATATTATTAAGTTCTACTTGGACTTGCTAATGAAACAGTATTAATATAAAATATATCTATTGGGGTAGGGGTTTCTTTTTTATATATAAATCAAATAGTGATTTAATGATCTAAAAATGTTGGTTTCAGTTTAAGAATAAGGTGGTCATATTATTTTTGATAATATAGTTTTAATTCCAAATTTTTTTGTTGAGATATTTTTATTGATTTTATAATACTTCAGTTTGATATTATTACATAGATGTGTGTGTGTGTGTTTATGCGTGCATAATAATATTTACCTATATGTATAAGAAGTAAATATCAATTGTATTGACAAGTTAAAAATTTAAAAAAATGTAACTTTTCAATGTTATTTGTACTGTGATTCAAATCAAGTATTATAGTTAGTCGCATTCTTGCTCAACCAGTGAGCTGAATGATCTGCTACTCGCAATGTTAATTTACTTTTAAAAGCAATTACAGATGTACTTTCAAAAATCCAAACTAATTTATTTTCTTTTTTGAGAATTTGTTACTTAGGTATATACAGTAAAAGTAGGAAATTGTGTATGTGTGTGTATGAACTTGATTTGTAGCAAAAGAGCGGGGAGCTAAATATATGTCTCTAAAAACATTTTGCTTTAATACTAAATATTAAAAAAAAAAAAACTTGTCTTATAACATTTTATTTTTTAAATCTGCTTATATCTAAAATATTATATGTGTAAAATAGTTTATACATTGATAAAGTAATCTTAAATTTTTTCAATTTTTGACTGAAAGATTTCTGCATTAAGTCTTGCTTATGTTGAATAGTGAAGATTTTTCTGCAAACATCCATTATCGAAGTTAATAACTTGGATTTTTCATATTTCATTTAAGAGCAAATGGAACCTTTAAATACTTTATATCAGTGAAGTTCTTTTTTGCTAAAGAAAAAAAAAAAAAGAAAACAAAATTCAATGTAACTCAAATCTTTAGGAATTTTGAATGTACTTTTAAAGTACTTACCTTTAAAGCTGTTGTATAAATAGAAACAACATTCTTTAATACGTCTAATCAAATTTGCTAGAAGTTAAAATATAAAAAGAAACTTGCAGAAGTGAACTTCAATATTAAACACACATACACACATATATAAATTTATGTGTGCGTATCTAACAAATTCTCATTCTGAAATAGACTTTTATTTTAAACGTCTGAAAGTTTCACTGGTATATATATTATGATTGTTATTATTATTATTATTAGAAGCTATTAAATCGACTTTAATTTTTAAAATTCATACGAATAATATTTCTTGAGTATACCTAGTCATCTGTGTGATTTTTTAAACTGATTAAAGACAAACTCATTGCTGCGATAATAGTATTCAATCCCCATATTCTTGGACATTCTCCTTTTTAACTACTTTTTACCTATCCAAGCATTACATATTTTTCTAATAAATTAGAAAGTCATTTATATCTTAAGCAAATGTTTGGGTTTAATCATGTCAAGTATCCATGTGTTCATTCTTTTATTGACCTTCAAATTTTCAAATGTTTTCACTAGCATCTCAATTCAAAAGCATTAATTTCTATCCTTATTTTTAAGTGTCCAATTTTCACATTCTCATAGATATAGTTGAAGCATCAAGTATTCTGATTCTTGTTTTTAAGAATAGATCTCTAAACATTAAAGTATTCTCTAGGTTTTTCATTGTAATTCTTCCCACACTTAGTATGTAATGAATTGTCTTGACTGCTGGATTTGTGATGAATGAAGACAAAAACTGTCAACAAATGTTATGCCTTGCTTGAAATCAATTATACCTATCATTAAACAAGATAGTGATCATGTGATGTTTAGTGGTTTATACCTATCATTACACATCTTTGTTTTCTTTATATTTATTCTTAATCTGGACTTTTTAAATTTTTTTATCATCATTTAATTTTTCCTTGGGAGAATCTTGAAATCTTTGCAAATACTGCAAGTATAATCTTATTAGTATATATAGATTATTGATGTTTTTTCATCAATCCTGAATATACATTTATCATCATCTAATGTGGCTTTTATATTAATTATAATAATGGAATAAATTTAGCTCAGTTTAATTCCTTTACCAACATGATAGCAGTGGAGTATTTTTTCATCATAACTTGTTTTAACAGTAGTTTTTAATTTTTATGCAGATATTTTTTTAAGAATAATGAATATTTTTATAGTAGTTAACTGAATCAAAATCTTTGATATAATCAACAACACATATATAGAATTTTTTAAGAAACTGTCTAACCTCTTTATTGCCTAACACACATTAATAATAATGTCCCTATATCTGACAGAACTACTTCTATGTAAAACTCTAATCTGTGTTGTCCAATTTACTTGCATATGATATAAAAATATATGATATTCTTGTTATCCCATTTTAACAAAACTTTTTACTTTGATATAGGAATAAAAATTTACTTTTATCCAATTTGAATCAATATGAGGATTAAATGACATAATTTGATCATACTTTCATTGATCTTTACTCAGTATCCTGAATTTTTTTTTTTATAATCTCAGTGGTCTTATCTTTTAAAAATGATTTCATCTTCCATTATTGAATGATTTTGCTATAGGTAAGTATCTCAGCTGATGTCTTTAGTGATATATATATATATATATATATATATATCACTAAAGACTAGATGAAAGATATATATATATATATATATATATATATATATATCTTTCATCTCTGCTTTTGCCAAATTTTCTCTCACTAAAATTTTGTTTTGATATAGCAAATTCTTGGAATGATAGCAGTTGTTTTTGTAATAATATTTCCATTTTTAATGTTTGTGAAAATCTTATTATCATATTATTTATTTACCTTTTCTGGATTATCATTGAAATTTTTTATTCAATTTCTTCAAAAAATCATTAGCTTTTTTAATTTTGATTCTTCTTTTTTGTTATTAACTTTCCATCTTCTGCTATCTGTTTGATTTTCTAGTTTATGAATCTTACTCAATATTTTTTTTCCAAATTCTTCTTTAATGATTTGTTTTACTTTCAACCATAATTCATTTCATTCACTATTAATTATATTTCAAACTTTAAATTTATTTTGAAGATAGTATTAAAAGCTGAAAGTATGTCCTTTAAATTGCATAAGGGACATTGGAAAAGATTGTATTTATTTGACAACTTTATTCAAGGCTTAAATATGAACAACTCTGATCTCTTCCACAAGATGTTTTTGCTCAAGATTTTTTTGATACAATGAAATTATTGTCTGTTTCCATGAATTCTATAAGTTGTGTTTATAGATGCATAGATTGCATTTTGTCTACTTAAAAATTATGTTGCCAATATAAAAGATTGTTGAGTTTATAAAAGCTTAACAACTATTAAACTTCTCTATTTTTAATCCAAGCTTATTCTACCCAACAGCATTTCTTTTTTTTTTCCATTTTCACCCAAGACATTCTAGTTACCAATTTCTAAAAGTATACCTGTCATAAAAGTTTTATCAAATTTTATCTTGATCTGATAATAAAACCTTTTATTTATTTATTTATTTATTTATTTTCAAATTGTTGAAACATAGACTTGCATTGTAATAGTGGATGAATGGATAATCGTAATATCAAATTATCAATCATCCATAAAATTATTTTCAACAATTGTGCTCAAAATATCTTTTCTATCAATAATAACCAGGTTGAATAATTATAATATATTATCTTGGTCTAAAATCTTTCAAATTTAGTTTACCTTACTTCACAATCTAACAAAACAACTATTGTATAAAACAGAGAAGCATTAAAATAATATAAAACACTATTACCAAATGCATTGTTCATGGAGGGAGGCTTGTCAGATGGTTTTTATGCATGGTCTAAAATTAACTGGATCTGGCTTGTAGTGTTTGTTTGTTCATTGGGTCTACAATATCTATGCTTGGGTTTGTAGTTGTGGTTTGATGATTTTTAGTTTGCTGATGAAGGCTGCCTTTGGAATGTTTATCTGGATTTGAGCTTCTGAGATGTAAAAAATATAGTTTTTCTTGTAAGTGTTGTATATGTTGTTTATCTGTTGACTGATATTGTATAATTTGATTTGCAATGCAATGCAGTGTGAGATGCCGACCTCTTGGTGTACAATATGTATAGGTATGCTTTCTGGATTTACATCGGTGTTTAGATTTATTATAAATGAGGGTATATGTATCCTTTAGATATATTAAATTAATGATTAAACTTTTCCAAATAGCTCCATCATTCACTGAAAATCTTGAACAGCATATCCAAGATATGTATTTTTTAATACTATGGTAATGTAGCTTTGTGAATCTTTATCCATCACAACTAAAGCATAATTTTTTAATATTGTATCTTGAGTTTGAGATCAACTTTTTAATATTAATCAAAAAATTTGACTGCTAGGTATCTCAAATTGAGATGGTATGCAATTTTTAACATGGTATCCCACAGTTCCTGTATTGTTAAAGCTTCATAGAATAATAACATGAAGAATTGATATACCATGAGGTTTTTATCTGTAACCAATAGATAAAACATAGACCAAAGGGGGGAAATTTCTTGATGAATTAAAGAGTCCTCTCAGTATGATGTTATTAAACTTGGTATCTATTGTTTGTAAAGCATTTGGACTCCAATGTGCAGGGGAATCTCAGCTCTCATTGATTTTCATGTTAAAATTACTGATGTATTTTTGATTACTTTTTCTCAACCAATCTTAAATTATGCTTAATTGTTTGAATGTTGGATTTGGTGGCATTGGAATGTTTTGGTTGAGTTTAAAGTCATCATTGTTTTGGGAAATGGTTTTGGCACCAGCCACTAGGTTACCTGACTGGTTTGACCACCATTTTTTATCAATAAATAGTAGTTTATTTTTTAATTGCAAATGTGAATCAATACTTACTTTTATTGTTTGAATTTTGATTTCTGACTTGTTATATTATTTTTATTGCAAAGTGTGTGGATATTTGATTGTTTTTTCAGGCTTGAATCCAGAAACTTGAAAAACATCTTGCTAGCAATTACTAAGCTTGCTACATGATATTATTATTATCATCTTTATTATCTTCATTATTATTATTACTTATGCACAATAGTCTTCATTTTTATCCTTTTATCTTTATTTAAGTCATAATGCCACAATTTTCTTTTATAATTGATGTCTCATTGTTATATTTTTAAAATACCTTTTTCCAATGCTCTGCAATCATATATTAGAAATTTAAAATAAATAAATATATATAAAACAATATCTAATAGCAGAACAAATATCTTACCTTGATTTTTTTATTATTTTATTTTTTGCAAGGCTTTGGTGATTTTATATTGCTAAAGCTATTAATATATGGTGTATCTGAACTTAGTTCAGTCTCATATGGCTATTTGAGTTAGATAGTTGGATTGGAAGACATATGGATGTCTGACAATTTCAGATTTTCTATTCGATAGTTATACATTGGATAAATTGCTGGGCTTGTCCTAGTATTCTTAATCTCATGATTGAATATCTTGGCACCACACTGGTGATGCCAAAAGCAGAAACCAGTCTGGGGTTGAGGATATTCTCGAAGCTTGTTAAGAGCTTATTTTGCAAGCTCTATATATAAGATTTGTAAATACAAGCTTTATTAAATTAAGTCATGTGACATCTGACTTGATTTTATATATATATATATATATATATATATTACTATTCTTTATGAAATTAAAAATTCATGGTAATATCTAATTCAACATTTACAATTATCTAGAGAAAATTAATTATTTTTACAGGATATTGAGGAATTTGATAGTCTTCTGCATTCTCACACCTATAAAAATAGCTTTCTGGGCTTAAATTCTTATAACAATTTGGGTTTAAAATAAAAGAGAACTTATTTTACTTCACTAAAATCTAAAAAAAGCACTATTGTATAGGTTAATAGAAAAAACCTATTTAACCTCTTGATTTTTAATTAATAATTGGTTTCCTGTATCATCAAATGGTAATCTCTATTTATATGGATATAAGCTTTTTATTTCTATTCTTTATGAAATTAAAATTCTATAATATCATTATACAAATATATAAATTATATAACTTCAAATACTCTCACAAGTAAACAGTTCCTTCTCATAAGGAGCTATATATAATAATAGATTCTTTATTACAAAGTTTATAGATGTAAATATTGATAGTTTAATGAGATATTCCATGTACATTTTTTATCTGAGTTCTGCTCTGATGTAACTTTCAAGAAACCATTCAACTGAAATGGCACCATCAGTAATATTATTTTTATTTATAAAGATCAGCTAACATGCAAAAATATTGATGGAATTTATTATGATCAAAACTTCAAGTCTGGAATGGCATGCAATAATTTTTTTAGATCATATTCAGTATGGGCAAAAGATGAAAAAAGCATACTAGTAGTGATGCATAGAAAGTCACCTTTTAAGCAGAAGGAACATATATAAAAATGATATAAATTATTGCATTAAATTATGCTTAATGACATTATTATGCCACATAATAATGATTTAAATTTTGTTGTAGACTTTTTGTTTATTAAAATGCTCTGTCCTGTGGTAGTGTCAGAACCAGGAATCTCAAAATAAAGCTCATCTATGTTATTTTTGTTGTTCAAACATCATAATTTTCTGTGTAATAAATCAGTTTGATTATTTTTTCCTATTATAATAAAAAAATAATAATTGAATTTAAAGGAAATTTAATATAACATAAACGGTATGTGTAATATTGCTAAGTGACCATAATTACATTTCTGGATATTGTGCCTCTGTCAGAGTATTAAAATTAGGGTAACCTTATGAGAATTATTTAAATATATATGCTATATTTTGTAGAAATATTTATATTTACATTAGTATAAGTTTGTGTACGCCAGAAAAGTAGAAAATATTAAATATATTTAGATTGCGAACTGATAAGCGGTACATTTAATTAAATAATTTACATTAATTGCAATCGATAAATTCCAAGAAATATTTATTGATTACAAATATTTCTTGATAAGAGACTAATTAATTAATGGAATAGACTATAAATTACCTTATATGGAAATGAATTCATAAGACACCAATTGATTAGTTATAGATCTAAAAACATTACCTTATACGAAAGAAAGTAATTAATTATGTGAGTAATTAGAAACTATAAATAGAGTAAGGAACAAGGTGCGATGTTCATTTTCTGGTTCATGTTGGAGAAAGATGTGACAGTAGCTTCAATGAGAGTGTACCACTCAGTGAAAAATGTGTTTCTGGGCAGCAGCTGAACAGGTCCAAAGAATTTGGGAAACAGAAGCTGGAGGAAACCATCTGGATAGCATCTAGATGTAACGAGTTGATTTTCCAGCAGATTTCCAGTGAGTTTACTAAGCAAATTATTGCCAAGAGGTGGAAGTGATTACAGCTAAAAGAAGCTCATATTGATGGTTGTTGTGCTCTGTGGTGAAGCTAGATGTATTCACATGCAGCTGAATTGGACTGGGGGGCAAAGTGTTTGGTAAACAGGGGCCAGTGATAACCATTTTGAAAGCAGCCAGTCTTAAAGTGTGTTGAGGGAAGTGAACCAAATAGAACTCTCTCTCTCTATATATATATATTTGTGTTGCGAGTATAGCAGACTGTTCGCTATTCTTATTATTCATTGTTTTGTTTGTTGGTATTCAGAATGCTTGCATTTCGAATACACAGCAATATAATAGACGTGTGTATATTTATATTGTACATATGGGATGTAAGTGAAAGCATATAACATGTACAAATGTGGGTTAATATATATATATATAAGTGTATGTGCTATTAAGTACTTCAGGCTATATATGGGTTGATATTTGAGTACATATTTATTCTCGATATAGTAAATTTGATATAGGTAGCACCACAGTCATTTTGCACATTCTATTTGATATTTTTTCCTCCCTATGTAATATATCAACATTTCAATCAAAAACATGTTTAATGAAAATATGTTGCAACTATTATAAATGCAGTCTGTTTTTTTTTTAATGCAAACGCATTTTTAATTAATTTTTTTAATTAATAAAATTAATATTAACTATTATAAAACATGTTTTACATATATAAAAGATACACCATAAACAAATGGTTTGTTTCCCGTGTTAAATTTGACATTTTGGTTTTTCGAATTTTTTTATATATAACTTTGCGGAATTTTATTTTTTTTGCATTAGAAATTATTTGTTTTTTATTTGCAGTAAATTATTTTTATTTAGTTACCAATATTTCTATAAACTGGAATAATCTTTTTTGTGATAAACAAATTATAAAATTATCGATCCGCTTTCTGGATTTTATTTTACTGTTTTTCTGTTAAAAAAAACTTGTGCTTAGTAATGTTTTTGATGGTAGTGTTATTCTGTAAGGTTTCATTATTGCTGAATATGTTTTCTTAATTCTTTATTGCCTGTAACTCTGTGAGTGAATGGACTTGTATTTTTGTTTGTTTTTAAAAGTTAAATAAATACTAAATTTTGATAATACTTAGACAACAATCCAAAAGCTAATTTAATTTTGAATAGTATAATTATATATTATATAATTTAATTAAAATAAAAACGGAAGTTACTTTAACTTCCCCTGAGCTATGTATAAACTAATAATTACCCTTCAATAAACTAGAAGAGTAGAATGATATTACCTATTTCTTTATTTATGATAGTAATTAAACATGTATTTATTGATTATTAGTTTATATATATATAGCTCACGGAAAATTACAATTATTTTTGTTTTATTTCATATAGTTGTTACTTAAACTGATATTTCATAAAGTTTTACTTATCAAACGTAATTGCGAACAGGATTTTTTTCTTTAAGTTTATTGTTATAAATATTTTAGACACTTCAAATCATGAAAGTCTTTGAAACCTTTAAGATCAGAGGAATAAATATTGTAAGCTAGTAGTCAAATATTGAATGAATTACAACGTCAGAATTAGTTAATCGTATTTCTAATCGGAAATTCAGTATTATTGTGTTTGCATTCTTGTGAAAATGTTATATATTTATAGAGAATCGCTCTTTGTGGATATTGTTTTCAGATAATTTTTGTAGTTAAGAATATTAATGAAGAGATCTTTCAGATACACCTCGCATATATGCTTCATTAGTTTTGTTATGCTTTCTGATGTCTTATTCTCAAATTTGTTGAAAGCCATTTATTTAGAAATATGCTGTCAGCCATTTATCTGACATTTTCTAACAATCTTTGTATTTCATTGCCTAGTATTCTGTGGAAATAGAACCAATGGCAAGTATTATCTCTATGTAATTAATTTATTTTGTTGTTTGATACTTATAATTTTTTAAGCAGTATGGGTAAAACCTTTTTTAATGATTTATTTTGCCTTAAATATGCTATCCAGATCTTATATATTTATATAAAAGAAGATTAAGAATACTATTTTATAAATCATAATTTTGATACTAAATATCAATTTTGAATTACTACATCATCTTCACCAAAATTTATGGCTGTTTTTTTTTTTTTGATAGTGTATTTATTTTTTTATGAATATAATTGTTGTTGTTTTTTGTTATAGATCTTAGATATTGAATGTTTTCATACTGTCATTTAAGATATAGTTGTCTCTTGATTAGATATTATAATTTCTTGATATTTATTTTCAATCAGAAAAAGCTATAAATCTTCTATTTTTATTTTTTTTTTGATTTTTGGTCTTCTAATCACATTATTTATCAATGTTTTTATACAATTTTGTTTTATTGTATTATCAATGAAAATCTTCACATTTAAGACTTTTAATAATTCGTATGTGATAATATGTTGGACTATTACCATAATCTATCATTAAAAGTTGAATGTATAGAGAATTTTAAACTTTACTTAAACTTTTCAAATATATTTATTGTCTACTTGTATGCTATTACTAGCAAGTTGTTTGTATTTGAGAAGTTTAAATAAAGTTTAAAATTTTTTATACATTCAACATTTAATGATAGATGATTGAAATAGTCCAACATATCACATCTAATATACCATCATGACAAATCTTCAGGTAAATTTTAATAGTTATATGTCTTATCAAGTTGAACAAGAGTGAAGTAAATATATAATGTTTCTATCAGCATCTTTAAATGCATATTTCAAAAAAACTGTCAAGTTGATTACAAAGAGAATGAAATTTAATACCTCACCTAATCTTAAAATTTTTAGATGTATTATAATAATACTAATTTGTTCACTTTCATATTTTAATGATTAAAACTGAAAATGGGCATTCAGTATATTCTATAACTATAAAATTAATTTTGACATATGATACTGAAGATCTTTTCTAGGAAGATACTCATAAGAAAACTGATTTTCATATTTTTTAAATTTTTTAGAATTGTCTAAATATAAATAATCAAGATTAATATTGGTATGCTGAGATTCAATGTGGATTCTTAAATACACATTTAACTGCAAAATGTGCATTATTTAATATGCAAAAAAATTAAATAATTGAATTTTATTAAAAATAAATATTATATCAAATACTTTAATTTTAATATTAAAAATTTTTAATTTTTTCTCCACTTTTAATCTACATATTGAAATCATCAAAGTTTTTGCAGTAAATATTATCATGCATTTCCAAACTTCTTAATTAATAGTTTTATATAGTAATAATAATAGTAATGAAAAACTATTCAGGAAAGTTTAAAATTTTAATATAATAATATAATAGACAGGGTATGAGCACAGACTTTCACATGACCCACCACTCTCCACACTATCTCATAACATTGATACACTTGAACACACATATGTTGAAAAGATAAATAATCACCAATATACGTATTTCATGCTAAACCAGCAATCATCAGTTGGTCCAGATTACCATCTCCACACATATATGCTACAAGTGCTCAGATATATATTAAGATAGCAAATCCTCCTACTTTAATGGACAGGCTTCAATCTAATCCACACTCCAACTCTTCAACCGTCCATCCAATTGAAAATCTGATGATGGAATGCTCAAAGGCCCACCCTGAGGCTGAGATTATTGTCACGCCCATGTTGACCTAAAGTCAATCTGACCCCTCATGTACAGGACATAATCCATTAAATACATATACAAGGGATAGGCAGACATCTCTAATATGTAATAGCTGAAATATACAGGCTTATATATACCTGCATCTATATATGTAATAGACAGGGTATGAGCACAGACTTTCACATGACCCACCACTCTCCACATTATCTCATAACACTGATACATTTGAACACACATATGTTGAAAAGATAAATAATCACCAATATACGTATTTCATGCTAAACCAGCAATCATCAGTTGGTCCAGATTACCATCTCCACACATATATGCTACAAGTGCTCAGATATATATTAAGATAGCAAATCCTTTTACTTTAATGGACAGGCTTCAATCTAACCCTAACCCTAACTCTTCAACTGTCCATCCAATTGAAAATCTGATGATGGAATGCTCAAAGGCCACTCTGAGGCCGAGATTATAGTCACGCCCATGTTGACCTAAAGGGTGGCCTTTGAGCGTTCCATCATCAGATTTTCAATTGGATGGATGGTTGAAGAGTTGGAGTGTGGATTAGATTGAAGCCTATCCATTAAAGTAGGAGGATTTGCTATCTTAATATATATCTGAGCACTTGTAGCATATATGTGTGGAGATGGTAATCTGGACCAACTGATAATTGCTGGTTTAGCATGAAATACGTATATTGGTGATTATTTATCTTTTCAACATATGTGTGTTCAAGTGTATCAGTGGGTCATGTGAAAGTCTGTGCTCATACCCTGTCTATTACATATATAGATGCAGGTATATATATAAGCCTGTGTATTTCAACTATTACATATTAGAGATGTCTGCCTATCTCTTGTATATGTATTTAATGGATTATGTCCTGTACATGAGGGGTCAGATTGACTTTAGGTCAACATGGGCATGACAATAATCTCGGTCTCAGTGTGGCCTTTGAGCGTTCCATCATCAGATTTTCAATTGGATGGACGGTTGAAGAATTGGAGTGTGGATTAGATTGAAGCCTGTCCATTAAAGTAAGAGGATTTGCTATCTTAATATATATCTGAGCACTTGTAGCATATATGTGTGGAGATGGTAATCTGGACTAACTGATGATTGCTGGTTTAGCATGAAATACGTATATTGGTGATTATTTATCTTTTCAACATATGTGTGTTCAAGTGTATCAGTGTTATGAGATAGTGTGGAGAGTGGTGGGTCATGTGAAAGTCTGTGCTCATACCCTGTCTATTACATATATAGACGCAGGTATATATAAGCCTGTGTATTTCAAATATAATAATATCTAAGTATTGCTAAAACCAAGTAGGTCAAAATTATAGAACTACAATAAAATATATAAATAAAAATAAATATGCCATATATGTGATAATGCAATTCACAAATCTTTCTTGTTTATAACATTGATATTATTTGCTATAAACCATGCCTCTTTATATTTTCTTTCTCAATCACCACATTCAGTATAAACAACATCAATACCATTAGAATCAAAATCATGCTTTTTTTTAATGTTGTATATACTGAACATGGTGATTGAGGAAGAAAATATAAAGAGGCATGGTTTATAGCAAATAATATCAATACAATAAACAAGAAAGTCTCATGCATTGTATTATCATGTAAATGGAATATTTAATTTTAATGTATATGTTTAATTTTATGTTATATATAGAGCTCACAAAATAAGTTCTTAACAAGCTTTGCAGAATATCCTCAACCCCAGACCAGTTCCTTCTACTGGCATTGTCAGTGAGGTGCTAGTATGTGGTTGGGGATATTTTGCAAAGCTTGTTAAGAGCTTATTTTGCAAACTCTATATATAATAAATTGTAAATACAAGCTTATTAAATTAGGTCATGTGACATCTGACTTGGTTTTTTTTTTTTGTAATTACTTTTATGCATATATTTTTGTGATGTTTTATGATTATGATCAACCTCATTGAAAGCAATACTTAGATATTATTTTTGTTAAAATTTTAAACATCCCTGAATAATTTTCCATTACTATTATTATTTATGTTCAAATTAAGGAAACAAAATATTTTATTAAATTAAGTTTTATATAGTAATTAACTAGCTTGTTTAAATGGTTTTGTGTTAATTTTTTTTGATTTTTACTGATTTAAAATAGAAGTGGTAGTGTTCATGGACAGACTTTAGAATTAATGAAGCTTACTGCCAAAGCTCTGTTGGATACTCTCGGTGAAGATGATTTTGTTAATATTGTACCGGTAAGATTTATTTTAAATATATTATGTTTATTATATATATTATAATATTTCAAATCGATGTCTGTATTTCTTTAAAATAATATATGTAACTTTATAAATAAATATTTGAAAATACAGTAATTACTGTATTTTCAAATATTTATTTATAAAGTTATATATATATATAACTATTTAAAATTAATTTATTAGCCAATATCAAATTAAAATTTTCTACCAATGTCTTCCAGAGTTTACAAGTACAAAAATAACATATATTTTCCACAATTCAAATTATTTTTCCAATTATCTTTAATATTAAAAGAAATTTTGAACAAATTAATAGCTTCAAAATTCAATAATTTTTTTAATGAAATAGATTATTTTAATTCATCTCTTATTTTTAATTTTTCTTAAAGCAGACAAACTTTAGTTTACTCAAATAAGGTCTTATGGCCTGTGTTTCTATTATGAATATATAGTGCAGAACTAAAATATTTATTCTTTACTCTTCTTTCATATGCTTTCACTCTTTCATTTAAATGCAAACTACTTTGAACTATATATAATTTCTTATAAATCTAGCATTAAAATAAATCAACTCCAGGAATGGTATTTATATTATTCCTCTCTTTTCATATTATTTAAAAAGTGAAATTTTAATAACTATGTAAATAGTTTATAGTTTATCAAATATGTAACACTGATAATATAAACCTTTACATTGAACAACTGAGTTTTAATATTTACTATAATAATTCACAAACCAGATTCCCAAAGAATTGTCTACTTGAATTTGCAAATAATGCCCATTTCTTACGTCATAACAATCCACTTATCATTTTAAAAAGGATTACTTTCATTTGACTTCCACTTATATATATATATATATATATATATATATATCATCATCATCATTATATATTATATATATATATATATATCATCATTATCATTATCAACCATTATCAATCCACTGCAGGATGAAGGTCTCTCCAAGTTTAATCCATCTTCTCCGATCTTTAGCTTCTCTTCTCCACATCACCCCTACACATTTTCTTATTTCATCCATCCATCTTACATGTGGTCTCCTTCTGGGTCTTTTACAATCTTTTGGAATCCAGTTTAAAATTTCAATTGTCCATCTATTATCATCTCTTCTAGCAATATGTCCAGCCCAACTCCACTTCAATCTTTTAATTTTTTCAATGAGGTCAGTAACACCTGTTTGTTCTCTTACCCATACATTGTGTTTTCGATCTCTTCTTGTTACTCCCAACATACATCTCTCCATACTTCTTTGAGTGGTCTGAAGTCTCTGTATTGATCTTCTATTAAGTGTCCAAGTCTCAGATCCATAAGTAAGAACTGGTAAAACACATTTGTTAAAAACCTTTCTTTTCAAACACATAGGCATATTTCCTTTTAATATCAAGTTATTTCTACCAAAAGCACTCCAACCAAGTTTAATTCTATGATTAATTTCCTCTATTATGTTTCCATCTGTATTAATAATCTGACCAAGGTATTTGTAACTCTTAACTTCTTCTAATTCATCATAATCAATCTTTATTTTCATATTTTGAGCAAATCGATTAAACATTACTTTAGTCTTTTTAACATTTATCTTTAGTCCTACTTTCCTACTTTCATCTGATAACTCCTGCAACATTTCCTGCAGCTCGGAAGCATTATTTGCAAAAACAACTACATCATCTGCGAAATCTAAATGACTTAAATAATCTCCATTTACTTTCACTCCTTTAGTTTCCCATTTTAATCCACAAAATACTTCTTGCAGCACTGCTGTAAAAAGTTTTGGAGATATGGAGTCACCTTGTCTTACACCTTTCTCAATGTTGACTTTCCCAGTATCATTATGTAATCTAATTGTTGCTGTTGCATTTTTATAAATATTCTTTAAAATATGACAATATCCTGGATCTATACCTTGATGATCCAATGCTTTAATCACTGAAGAAATGTTTATAGAATCAAATGCCTTTTCATAATCTACAAATCCAAAACATAATGACAACTCATATTCATTTGTCCTTTCTATAACTTCTCTCAATACTTGAATATGATCTACTGTACTAAAACCACTTTTAAATCCAGCTTGTTCTCTTGGTTGGTGAAAATCCAAGGTTCTCTGTAGACGAGTTGTAATTATCTTGGTAAAAATTTTATATAAAACTGATAAAAGGCTGATAGGTCTGTAATTTCTAATATCTTCTTTATCACCTTTTTTAAATATTAATATTATTACTGCATTCTTCCAATCATCCGGTACATCTTTATCATTTAGACATTTGGTATATAACTTTGCTAATATTTTTTCTGTTTCTTCACCTGCTTCTTTTAATATATCAATTATAATTCCATCATTACCTGGAGCCTTTCCTTTTTTCATACATTTAATTGCATTTCTCACTTCTTCATTTAAAATTCTGGGCAATTCGGAAGATGTAATAGATATAGGAGGTACTTGTTCTTTATTACTATATAATTCTTGATAAAAATCTTTTACCAATTTCATAATGTCATCCCTCTTTTTAGTAATAATTCCATCTTTTTTCCTTATTGCAGATATAAATTTCCTACCAATACCAAAATGTTGTTTTACATTCTTAAGACTTTTATTTTCTTCTACAGCTTTTCTTGCTAGTTCACAGTTATACTTTCTTATATCATTTTCAACTCTTTTCCGCACCATTTTACAAAATTCGAGATATTCAATTCTTTTTAATGCATCATTCTTGCATATCTTCATATTCCTTCTTTTCTTCATAAGTTCTCTAGTCTCAGTATATATATATATATATATATATGAAAAGATTGAAACTTTTTTTAATGAAAAAAATAAAAATTATTGTTAATTAAAAAGTTTCAGTTTTTTAGAGTAAAAATAATTAATTTATTACTGTATAAGAAATTGGAGATCTAATAAAGTTAGTCATTTTTTTAATCTGCGAAATAGATTGTTATTGATATAAAAAGGCACTATTTGTAAGCTCATTTAAATGATTCTTTGAAAATTTGACTTGTGAATGATTATAGTAACATTTTCAGATTCAATTGTTTTATAAATAGGTTTATATATTTATATATAACTTTTATACTGTATATAGACAAAGAAAGCTTCAAATAAAATTCTGTTAAAATTCCTGTCCAATCTTTAATATCAAATTAAATACTCTGGGTATATCTAAACAGAAACTAAGTAGCTGTGTTTGATGTGATCTCACTGAATCTTCTATATAGATTATGATGTCAGATTTATTAATAGAAACATGTGTCTTGCAAAAGATTAGTTGATTTTTAATCAATTGATGTTGTATAAAAGATCATACATTTGTATTGAAAGTGTAAGTAAAATAATGCTAATATATTATAAATATTATCATTAGAAACTAGTCAACATTTATATAATCCCAATGTAGATAACAATCAACAATTTCAAACTATTGTCAACACAACCTTCTTTTTAACATAAAGCTTGGTAATAAAAAAATATTTTCTTCTAACTATCCAAAAAGACAAAAATCAGTACAATATTCATTGCAGTATTAACAAATTTAATATTAAGCAAATTTTCTATACAATGTTGTATTTTTCACAATCATTCACAACAATCATCTTTCAAAAAATATTTAAATGTTTATTAATCATGCTTTATTAGAACTGTTATAATTACATTTTTCAGATATTAAGTACAAACTGTGAGATCAAATAGATCTATAATATAACTCCTTTTAATTGTGAACCTCTTTTTTCATATACCATGATCTTACATTTTATAACTAAAGATTACATACATTTCACAATATTAATTATATTCTACTTTGCTTGCATGTGTAGTGCAATTGTCCTCAAAGCTGTGTATTTTTGCCAAATAGATAAATAAGAATGAACAAGCTTAGCACTTTCAAAGGGTCCAGCCTTCATAATCATAGCTTGACTGCTAATATGGTTAAAAATATGCTTATTTATGCTAAATATTCTAGACATTTCATTTCCTTGATAAAGCATAGCATGTGTCTTTCCTGTTTATGGCATCTTTGTCTCTGGAGATGAAGAAGGCTTCTTTGACTTTTCTTTTGAGATCATGTCTCTCTCTGCACATGATTGTGGGGTTATCTGGAATATACTCACGGTGGCTTATGTTCTGGTGCTGAAAGAAAACCTAATAGGTGGAAGGATGAGTGAGGGCTCTATTGTATAAGCATTTGGGTTGTGCCAATCACATGGATAGAGATGCTCCACTTTCCCCATAGTATGAGCCTTTACAGCTATTGTTGAAGCAAGCAATATTGTATACTGTAAGTGGGCATCTGTAAAAGTGGAGTTTGATCTTTAGTGTTGCTAATTAAGTTGATGGAGTTGGGGGGAGGGTGTGGAAGCAAAGCTCATTCGTTCCTATTTATCTATTTGGTAACAATACACAGCTTTTAAGACAATTGTGCCACATGCACAAGTGAACTAGAATATTTCAAATCACAGTATTAATTATAGACATTAAATAAAATATGTTTTTAAAAGTATGTCAGAATAATGGTATGTGGATTTTAGGGAAATATATAAGATCTAGCCTCAATGAAGAGACTCTGAGTTGTATTGGAATATATTTTTAAGAATTACTATTATCCTTTGTTTGAAATGTGCATTTTAGTTGTGAGTTTTAGAAATATAAAAATATGGTCTCTGTGTATATAGGTCAAGATAGATAATTAAAAGCTGGAGATTGGTATGTGAATATATAAAGAGCACATAAATATGTAATGTTTACATAATAAATTCAATAAAGTTTAAAATTTAATAATACTAAAATTAAAATCTAAATTATGAAACACACCTGATTTTGTTGCTAGCACTTCATTCTACTTTTGAATCATTGATTGTAATCATGAATAATCAATGAATATCAGGTAAAAGAAAGTAGTCTGGGGAATATGGAATATAATAGAACTATCATCTGTTATCTGTTAATTATTTAAACTAACAATAATATAGAATTGGAATGTAATGAAAACAATTTTTAAAAGCATATTTAAGATTATAAATACAGATGTTTCTGAAACAAGTATGAAAGTTGAAATGTATGAAAGTAGAGCATAAAATAGTCATGCATTGGTGGTCGAGAGGTCAGCAACAGTTGCTTTACAAGCAGTTGTCCCGGGATAGTGGGTTTGCTTCCCGGATGATGCTATGACACATAAGAAAAAAATGTTTTTTTTAAATATTTATATTTTAATGAGGTATATTAACAACATATACATAAATAACACTTATCATGGTGTTTTCTTTATAAATTTATTAAGATGTAGTTGAATTGTACTCTTCTTGGTACTTACAGATTAGCTTGGATACCAAGGTTGATTATGAATAATTCGGACAATAAAATTCATTATATATATATATCACATTAATGCAATAATTATTATTAATAAAAAAATAAATAAATTGATATTTAATTGCTTAAGACACTTTTATTTTTCAATTATGACTAGTAAAGTAAAAATAAAACCTTTTTTTTTATATACATTACAACTTAACTTCCCCCTCCACTTTTTCTCATTTTCTATAAATTTAAAAATATTTTTTTTCCTTACAACTTTTTATTAAATTTATAGGAAAATGGGAAAAGATGGAAAGAGGAGAGGTTTTGTGTTTTTTAGCAATAATTGAAAGACAAAAGTATCATAAGCAACTAAGTGTCAATTTATTTATTTTTTAATTAATAAATTAATTATTAGACAGGATATTTTTTTTTTAAAAATCTGATAGTCAGTATAATTTTATTGCATTAATGTGATATATATATATATATAATGAATTTTATTGTCTGGAATTATCAGTAATCAATCTTGGTGCCTGTGATGATTTGTAAGTACCCTCTTCTTTTTCTTTTTTTGATAAAAAGTTCTGTAACATGCTCTGTCTTTTTCTATTGTCTTTGTACAAAATAACGAATTGTATGAAAGTAGAATATATGAAAGTATATAGTAATTTTGAACCTAATAAATAATTATTAACATGGATTTATGTAATTATTGAATGGTTATTTTTATAAATAATTGCTTGCTATAAGTGTAGCATTTATAAAGTAAATACATTTTATGACCATCAATAAATACAAATAATATGTGAAATTTAGGATATTACATAAAACATGGAATAATTAGCATATTTTCCCCAATGTCTGCACTCACAAGTTTGAACTGCTTAAAGTAAGCTTAGTTGTAAAATTATGAAAAACTTTGTCATAGAAATGCAATAATCCATGTACAATTATAATACTACTGCTAATATGGAGAAAATACAAAAAACATTAAAAATGATCTCAGTGAATTTTTAGTGCAGAGCAAGTTTTTCAAAGCCAAACATTATAACATTTGTTTTTAAAAAAGAATGTTCTGCATTGAAAATACATTAAGATTTTATCACAATTGCATTTACATTTAATAATATATGTTAATATTAATAAAGTGATGAATTATAAAAATAAAAAAAACATTTGTATTTTATAGTTGTTTGATTAAGATGTAAATGCAACAACAAAATAGTCCAATATTACTTTAATAAAGTAATGTATAGTTATATCCTACAATGATTTAATTTTTTTTTTTCAAATGAAATAATTTATTAATTTAAGGCATGTAACAATTACAATTCTTTGTTCTTTTTTTGGATATCTTATTTTTAAACCCTAACATGTGTGTAAGAAACTATATAATGCTGTACTTATTTACATTATTAATAATAGTTTTAATTTTATAAAACCAATTTTGCCTTTCTTTTAGATAACTTTTATATTTATAGCAGCTTTTTTTTATTCTAAAGCAAAGGATATTTATCAAAAACATGAGTGGATTTTTTTATAATCAACTAAAGAATTAGAGAATTATCAACTCAATTTCATTAAACTTTTCCATAATTCAAATTCATCCATTTAACATCTTTTATTTACAAGATCTAATAAATTTTAAAATTCTGGCAGAAATTATCATAAAGAAGAATGAATGTAAACTTCATTTTTTAATTGTTCTTCAATTTTTATATTTTGAAAATTTGTCTTGACCATCATCATCTCCAACAAGAAGACATTATTTTAATTGAGGCGTCTGAAATTTTTTATCCTGTTTTTTTTTTTAGTCTTCTTAACTATAATATTTTTCATAATGCAGATCTGTGTTTTTTTTCCTGAAATATTTTATATATATATATATATATATATATATATATATATATATATATATATATATATATATATATATATATATATATATATATATATCTTTGGCATGAAAACAAGTAAAAATACAATCACAATTTTGAGACCTTGAACTAATTTGCTTTTTTATATGAAATTTCTCAATTGTTTTATCTATTAAGCTAGAATTTGATATAATTTATATAATCCCCAGTCACTTATGGCTAAATTTGCTAAATCATTATGATTTTTTTTTTAAGGTGTTTGATTTTCCAACTATAAATTTCTAACATTATAGTTAGTTTTATATTATTGCTTCAATGTTACATTTTAGAGCTATTTAGCCAATAAATAGTATATAAAAGCAGCAGCTTACCATCTGATTAATTTTTCAATAGGAATAGGAGCTGTTTATTCTACATGTATGCCTGATAAGACTTCATTTATTGGTAGTTCATTTCTCTTTTAAATAGAATCTTAGTGACATCGATTTTTTGAAGAAGATATTTTTACATATTATTTTCTCTTATTGAAACTTTGTTTCACAGTTTATCACTTTTATTGATTTTCCTTTATTTGGCTTCATCTATTGCAAGCATGAGGGATCACTGTTTGCCAAATGGTGTCCAGAAACTAATCTGAAGATGGCATTTAGATTGCACTATCACCTGCTATGCTATAATTATTCAAACTAGCAATAGGTCCATGCTAGAATAGAGAGAGAAAACATGTAATACAATAGGAAATTAAAAGAATCAAGGGATTTTGTGCTAGTATGTAAAAGTTTTTATTATTTCTAAATGTATAAATATAAAGTGGAATATTTCTAGAGAGAAAATCATTAATTATGTTAAACACTGCAAAACTAAGAAAAAGCTATTTTGAAGTGATGAAGAGACATTGATGATTACAAAAGTAAAAAAAAAAATTGTAAGTTCAAATTACATTGATTTGGAGAAGGCTTATAAAATAATTGGTGCCCTATTTCTATTATCAAACTTTAAATCTTAAATTTTTTTAGAAAAATTTCAAACTTTATTCAAATTTTTTTAATACATTCAATTGATTAGTAATAGTAAACAGATTAGTATATATGACAACGTTTTGAGTGATATTATTTCCCCTTTTTCTTCAGGTGATGCTGATTTTATCAACACAGAAGAAAATCCACTTTAATATTCATGAATCTAAATTCATGTTTAATTGCCATGCCTTCCTAGTGAATCCAGCAATGCCTGAAAAAAAGAAAATAATATCACTTGAAATGTTTCTGTCATATACTAACCTGTGTGCTATTACTCACAGTTGAATGTATTTGAAAAGTTTCAATTAAATTTGAATTTTTCTAAAAGCATTTAACAGATTGGAAAATTTGTCCAATAGATAATTATTATTAAAAACACAAACATCTTAGAAAGAATAATGAAAAAAATATGTTTATTGAAGAATATAAAAAAAGAAAAGAAATCGGATTGTCCATATACTTAAAAGTAGAGGGAGTATGAATACAGTGTTGTAAGACAATGTGGAGTGTGTTTTAAAAAAGTTAATAAGTAATTATTAAAAAAAGAATAGCAATGAATGTTGCATTTGGACTATTTTCATAATCTAATATTAAGTATTGAATATCTTTAGAAAAATTTAATTTTATTTAATTTTTCCAATTACATTCAAATGTTAGTAATAGCACACAAGCATTTACTAATGTGTGGACTATTACTAACAGTTGAACATAATTGGAAAATTTAAATAAACTTAAATTTATTTTAAAATATTCAATTCTTAATATTAGATGATGGAAATAGTGCAATATATAAATACAACTAAAATACCATAATCACAAACCTTCAGGAAAACAGTAGCTATGAACTTTTGAAAAGATCAAGTAACAAAATGGTTTTAAACATTTATTTTATAACGTCTTGCATACAATTATAATTACAATAGAATGACAGCCTGTTAAGCTAATTGCGCAGACGCTGTGAGAATGTTATTAATAAATGAATACCTTCGAACAACCACATGATATAGTATTTGTATAAGAGTAAAAAGGAATCCTCTTACCCTTACGACTCAAATGTTTATATATGAGCAAATCTGAAGTAGTTGTAACGAAGGCGTGACTACATAATAGTCACTTTAAATTACTATATATAATGTCTGTATGAATGACGCCAATGAAATTTTCTAGAATTTACTAAATGCCACTCTAAACGAAACTAAATCATATACATGAATAAGCATTTATTTTATACAAATACTATATCATGTGGTTGTTCGAAGGTATTCATTTATTAATAACATTCTCACAGCGTCTGCGCAATTAGCTTAACAGGCTGTCATTCTATTGTAAAATGGCTTTAAGTAATTGGTCTTAATGATATCTGGACAAATATACATTTTAGTAAATGACTGATAATAACTTACAATTCTATATTTCTACTTATATATACACACAAACTATTGTTGATTAATGATAACATAAGTACATTATAATTTTTTTAATTCTTCACACTATTGCTTTATAATTATATTATATAGTACTCACACGTGTATACTGCATAAACTTATTTTGAAAGTCTATATTTTTATTCACCATTTATTTACAGTGATCTTTTATTATTAAATATGTGATAGATTATTTTTATTAGATCAAAAATTATTATACTTCCTTTAACCTTAAACATATATGATTTTAAATTTCTTAAAGATTAAATATATTTATAATTACAATAGAATGACAGCCTGTTAAGCTAATTGCGCAGACGCTGTGAGAATGTTATAAAATAAATGCTTATTCATATATTTATAATTTTAAATCTTATGTATGATCAACTGGGTTTTTTTATTACTTATTATTATTAATTGTTTTACTCTTTCAATGTGGCATACAATCTTACATTGCTCTTCTGTTATGGTTACAAGTATGATTAAAATGTTAAAGTATAAATTGCAGTTTTCAAGGAAAAGGTTTGTGTATAAGTTTGTTGCGAAAGAGTATAGATGTAACCAACCATTCAGATGATGAATTACGATTTTATAATCAAATCTAGTTTTTAAAAATTAGTTACTTAATATGTTAAAATTATTAAAAATAATTAGTTGTATTAATTATAGTAATTAATATTATTTAAACCATTTTATCCATCTAATTATATACTTTTCTATTTTTAGTTTAATAATATCGCTAATTTCATTGGCTGTTTTGATACTTTTGTACAAGCAAATGGTAAAAACAAACGGGTAAGTTATATTTTTAACATGAGATAATAATATTTTGTTTAATTAGTTAATATGCCCTTTTTTAATAGAAGTTATCACTTCAAAACATTTAAATTATATACGTTAAAAACAATAAAGTTAATAAATTGCGATGCGATATTTAATAATAAAAAATACAACTAGATTAGAAAATTAGATATTGTATGGAATAAATACTTTTGACAGATTTCTAAAATAATTCTCAAAAACATATTTAAATTAGGATCTTTTTTAGCTCTTCTTTGAATGAGATATGGTTAATATGTTTTACATAAATTAAAAATTATGTGAACCCAAAACTATGATATTATATAATCTTGTGTGAATAAAAGGTGAAAGAAGATTGGATATAATATTGAAATCAAAAATTATATATATATGATTATATAAAAAAAAATTCTAATGTAAATAATAATATTTCTTTTGTGTAATTTTCACTATACCACTTTCATGTAAGGTAGAGATTAGTGTCTATCTGCTTTTAACACCTTATGCAGGGACATAATGATAAACATATGACCAAAAACATGTGAAAAATATCTATGATCCTCAAGGTGCACTTTTCATGCTGAACCAGCACTCATCAGTCAGCCTACACCATAATCTCTTACATGTATCTTTATCATTGTTCAATATATATATATATATATGTACTGGACAAAAGATCTTTGATTCGCATATACTGACCACGAGGGCGCCACTAGTCCAAAAATCGGAACCAGACATTTATTTTAAGGGTGGATAGGATATGCGAACCAAAATGCGCCGGACTAAACTCAGGGAGAAACAAGATATCTTAAATATTGTTTAGACAATTGAGAAATAAAAGCACAAATACAAACATCAGCCAAATTAAGTTTAACAAATTTTAAACTTTTAATTAAGAGCAAAATAACATGTAAGAAAATGTTTACACAAAAACCAATAGGGTTATTTCAGGCGTGTACTGGAAAGACTAAACACAATGTTCTGGCAGACTTACCGACTCTCTAATAACAAATTCTACAGGGAGGAAGCAATTTCATTCAGCAGAAGCTTCACCCAAACATTGGTTTTCACTTTCAGATACTTAAACAATACATTTTTGAAACAACTCAATGAAACCAGCGCCAGTGAGCTTTCCGAGATCCAAAAAAGGTGTCGGACCATGAATGTCATCTGTCGGTAGAAGCTGCATCTATTATTATGTTTAAAATAAAGATGATTGATTTACCTCAAGAACAACTCAAAAATATGATTTAAAATGAAAGGAAAACAAACAATTAAGACTGGTGAATCCCCAACCAAATGATTGGCGAAAACTAATCTAAAAATTAAAGGTCTCAATAGGAGACAAGTAAATCATTAGAAAATCAGTTACATCTGCTCCAGCATTTAAAGAAAATGAATTACCAATAATTATTATTAAAAAAATTAATTTATTATACAAGTTCTGAGTACATGCTCTGATAAATTTTAAGCTATACAAGTAAATACAAAATAAATCTATCAGAGAGTGCATATGAGTACGAAAATATAAAACTATAAATACTTTAGCAGCGAAAGTCTCTCTCACCTGTAATTTATGAAAGGGATAAATATTGTCTTCCTGCTGGTGACTTATAAAACTACAAAGCAAAAACAATTATAGTTTCCGCTTTCAGAGATATAAGAAATGAAGACTATGAAAATAAAGTCACCAGCCAAAAGATTTGATGGTTTGCAAAAGTGCAAATACAGTATTTAAAATTAATTTGGGGCTGCTAAAATAATTACAGGAAAGCATTCAAAATATACACAATTGCCAAAGCATTTAGTAAAAGTTAGGCCTAAAAATAGAAAAACTCACACGTCACTCTCCAATAAACAAAAATTGAAAGCAAACTTGGAATCTTAAAACTAAGATTCCAAGACACACGGCAAAATACAAGAAATCACAATAAATATTACATATGAGGTTAAATATTACTTATGAATACAGATTTATAATTATACTGAGCAGAGATTTAATGAAAAGAAATTTACCCTGGAAAGAATAAAAGAAAATTTCATCTTACGATAAAGCACAGTTCACATAGAGTGTGCACATTTATCTTTAGTCCATTTTCAGGTCCTTTGACAGCGGCAAAGTAGAGGCAGTGTTTATTTTAGAGGCTCATGGCATGATTGAAGGAGAGCTGGCAGGCATGGGTCTATCCTTTGTTTAAGCTAGCAAGATATCCTGATGATGGCAAAACTCATAGCAATAGATTTTGACATCTTGCACAGTGACGAAGTCTGTCAATAATTGCAAGTTTATAGCAGGAATTAAATGTCCGAACTGCTACCCAAAACAATATAACTCTCTGCAGGCAATAATCCAAATATCTCCCTGGAATACTGAATCTCTCTATCTTAAAAATTGGTGGGCTATCGTTGCCTCGCTACATTTCCTGCGAAAAAACTTTCCTTAGTGTCTAATTCTATATCTCAGGCAGGGCAAATATTAATTTCCTGCTCAATCTAATTTAAGAATTCCAACCAGGGATTATTGAAACAAAAATGACAACACAATTAAATCTCCATTTTTTAGAATTAAATTAGAACTGCTAAAGATAAGCAACAGAAATGTAATCACACGTTTGCTTATTTTTTTAATTAAATGGATTAAAACAAGTAACGAAAGTAAACTATTTTAAAATCAATTTTATAAACATGAAAATGATCTATTTTAAATATAAACACGTATGTGTTTTAAATAATAAAAATTTTACCATTAGATAAGATTGAACAAAAATTAAGTTTTTAATTTTGGCAGTAAAATCCTTGAATCGGAAATCAATCCAGTTCAATATATATATATAGCAAATTACTACAGTTTAATTAATAAGTATCAAATTTGCTTTCCTCACAACTTTGACATAAACTAGTTGTGAGGGCAGTACCTTTGACACATCAATTAAACTATAATATATATACATATTATAATTGAAATAAAATTTTTAACGGTTTATAAACAATTACAAACAATCTTAAAATCCACAGAAGTACTTTTGGTTACTTTCTAACCTGCCTCAACTGCCATTAAATTCAAAAACCAAAAGCGGAAGCAAATGTCATCAATTCAAATTCCACGAATCTCATATTTTAATGTTAGAAGCTTGTCGATTTATTAAATGCATTTTATTCCTGTTTATAAAAATTGCCTCTTTAGAGTAGTATTTTAAATATGTGTATTTTTGGAGATATTAAAATTTACAAAAGATATGTGGATGATGTTTTTGTTTGTGGAAATACTAATAGTATAAATTTGCTTATAGAGGAATTAAATAAGTTGAATGGCTTGAAATGGACTATTGAAAAAGAACAGGACAATAAGATTAACTATTTAGATTTAATGATCACAAGAGATAACAGTATATTAAATTATAAACTAATAATTAAGCCACTGCAAAAAAGAGGATATATAAATTGTAAATCAAAAGTACCAATGATGCATAAGATGGCAAGTTTTAAATCTTTTTTGTTTCGGAATGAAAAATTATGTCGTTACCAAAGTGATAAACTAAAAAATATTGAGATATTTGCCAAGGAATTGATTGATGTCGGTTATAAAATGGAACAAATAAACAATGCTTTATGTCAATTTAAAAAAAATTATGATAATTTAAAAGAAATGAAGATTAATAATAAAAAATGGATATCTATTCCATTTATTTCAAATCCACAAGTAAAATTTTTTAAGGATTTATATAAGAATGTGTTTAATGTTTTATTCTACGTTCCAAACAATATTAATAAATTAGTCAATAATTCTAAGGATGTCATACCTTTCAAGCAAAAAAGTAATGTCATATATCAAATTTTTTGTGATTGTATGCTATCATATATAGGTGAATCTAGGTGCAGTATTGAGAAAAGATTGAAGGAACATGAATTATTATATAAGCGTGTAAAAAATAAAAATAATGGTGATTTAATATCTTCTTCAGTTTTCTTTGATCACGAAAAAACATGTAAATATAAATTTAAATTTAATTTTGAAAATGTGAAAATTCTTCATGAAGAGAGAAACCATAGTAAAAGAAAAATTAAAGAGGCAATTTTTATAAACAGGAATAAAATGCATTTAATAAATCGACAAGCTTCTAACATTAAAATACGAGATTCGTGGAATTTGAATTGATGACGTTTGCTTCCGCTTTTGGTTTTTGAATTTAATGGCAGTTGAGGCAGGTTAGAAAGTACCCAAAAGTACTTCTGCGGATTTTAAGATTGTTTGTAATTGTTTATAAACTGTTAAAAATTTTATTTCAATTATAATTACAATATTGTTTTTAATTAACAGGTATTTTATTTATTATATATATATATATATACTGAACAATGATAAATATATGTGTAAGAGATTGTGATCTGAACTAAATGAGTGCTGGTTTAGCATGAAATTTGCATCTTAGGGATCATAGAGCTTTTTTACATATCTTTGGTCCTATGTTATGATTACATTCTTTCACAAGGTGATAAAAGTGGATAGAAACCAGCCACTATCTTGCATAAGAGCAATATAATGAAAATTACACTACAGAAATATTATTCAGTATTGGATAATCTCTAGTCTAATGAATGACGAATAAAAATTATTAGTAAATGTAAATAGTGATTTTTAAACTTATTTAATAAAAATATTTAAAATTTAAAAAAATAACTTTTGAATTCTATTGAATTTATAAAATATTCATGGTTTTTAAATAAATATTTGTCTGTCATTGAAGATATCAATTATCAAGAATAGTTTTAAAAGATTTTAATTATTACTCCATTTTTAATACCAATTTTTAAATTTAGGTGTCTCATTGATAACATAAATTGTTCCTTTTTATAAAAATATATGTTTATCAATTACAAGCATACTTAAAATTAAATTAAAAATTGATAAAATTTTAGGCTAACTTTTATGAGATTTTAGATCTTTTAGATTAATATATATATATTATAGATATATCAGTGTTAGCAAGAACATTTTGTGTGTGTATATATATATATATATAATATATATATATATATATATATATATATTGTAATAGGAACTGGGTTCAAACCCTGTTACAAAAGGAACGAGAATGTAGTTGTATATAATTTTTATTTATTTATTAGTATTAGATAATTATTTATAAAAGTCGCACATACCAAGTGCACGTGTATTTGCTGGAATGAGGGGTGTGGGTATATATTATGAGTGGCATACGTATATGTAGGTAGATATTATTGTTGAGAACAGGAAAGTAGAAATTTAGAAGACTTTAAAGCAGTTAAAAGAAAAGTTTTTTTTTGTGAGTATAAATTTCCTGAATGAATTGGCAAAATGGATCACATTGTTCAATAGAAAGAAAGAAAAATAAAGAAAGCAAAATCCAACTGCTTGAATGGATATGTATTTTGTGTGTGTGTGTGTGTGTTTGTTTTAATTAAATGGATTTTTCAGAAATAATTTTGATTAAGAAAAATGAACATGGAATGCCATTAGTTATTGAATTAATTTTCCATCTCTTTTGTTTGGTTAAAATTGGCAAAAGGATTTGTAATTAAAAGTTCAGGAATTTAAAAAGAAAAAGAGGGATAAGTAAAAGTCAAGATCGCTAAGTGCTTTTCCTTTTGTTTGACATTTTTGTAAGAAAATCTATTTTTGAAACAAAGGAATACCAGTGATCAGGTGGGAGGCAACTGGGATTGATTAATTAATTTGAAAAAATGGACAGGGGAACTCTGCTAGTCTTATGTGCAAGATATTCTAAATTTTAGTTGAAGAAAATTTATTAGCTGAAAAGAAGAAAGTTGGAGAAGCAAATTGTGTGAACTAAACTACATATATGAGTGACCTCATGGATTGCATGGGGTAGAATCACCATCATGCTTGGTCAGTAGTCAGACCCCAGCCATTTTAATATGCCACGTTAATATATTCTACAATCAACATCTCCAACTGCCCTACATAACTAAAGCTATTTGAATCCAGTGTAGATCATATGCCATTCCGGAATTAAGCTGAAAGAATAAAGAACAGAAGATTGAATACACCAATTTAGAGGGACTAAAAGAATGAAATGTTAAGTGGAAGTAATGGACACCATATTTGCCTAGGTAGGATTCCCAGAATCTTTTTGCGAGTGCACTCAGAAACACATACGCCAGTTATTCAAATTATACTATACCGGTAAATATACACTTATTATGCCATTTTCAATTTTTAAAGTTAATCCAACCTAATTGCAAGAATATTTCATACTATACCTGTATTATTGAATTTTTTTTATTGTCTTCTCCTGAATAATATTTCATTAAAATATTTATTATATGTATATGTGTGCCATTTATTGATTGTGTTTTTTAAATAAGTAATAGTAGATCTGTAGCTAAATTATTGATTTAGTGCAATACACGTTATAGAATTTATGAGTTCCAAAATCTTATACACGTGCGTGCTGGTGTGAATTTAATGATAATTTATAGTGAGACAGATTAGATAGCAAAGTATATGAGGATTGTAAAAGATTTAGTTTAAACTTTAATGGGATAACAGAAATAGAAAAATATAGAATGAATTGATTTGAAATTGCATTTCCTTTCATTTCTTTTCTGGCGCATGGTGCTACCACACCCTGAGCATTAAGATGGGCAACTAATTAAAAGGCTGAATCAAATAAATATTTAATGGACCCTACAATTCTTGTTGAATAATGAGTTTGGCGCTTAGCAACGAACAAAAAAAAATGCATTCGTTGTCCATAAATGTAGAGGTCTAGTTAAAGTTAAGTTAAAGCTGGGAGGGTTCAATTTCATTGCCTGATGTGTATGTGTTTTGATGTCAGTGGCTTCACTTACCCCTTTGAATGACCCATAGTTCAGGAAAACTTCGCATAAGGGGTGAATGACTCGATTTGTTTTCGGGAAAACTTTGTATGGGAAGGGCCGTTAGTAATATATATGCGTCACTGTAAAAATTCACCCTCGGAAAGAATAACTGTAGAAAATTTGGTTTGATAAAAGTAAAGGTTTGAATTCAGCTAAATTATAATTTTAAAAACGTAAACAGTACTCAGAAGAGGGGTAAATTGTTTCAATGGACTCCCAACGATGGGGCTTTTGAAGAACGGAGATCGATAGGGTGAATGCGGCTGAAGGATATAGAGGGCGCATAAATCAAAGGGAGAAAATTTTTTTTTTAAAAAAAAGAAAGAGAGGAAATATAGTTGTTGTTTTTTTAAGTGTAAAAATGAATGCTGTTTAGATAAATATTTTTTTTCTGGGAAGAGAAAAATAATAATGGAATTTAATGGTAAATAGACAAATAGGGAAAAAACAAAAAGGGGAAAAATAAATACTATGTGGAGAAATGGTTGGGGGCTGGGACATTGAACCCAGCACGTATTGTTAATCGCATTAAACAAAAATAATATAAAATTAAAATCGGATGAAAACTAGGTCACAGAGCAACATGGATTCAGAAATGTCAGACAAAGGAAAGGAAATGGACATGTTTAAACAGATCATGGTAATGTTATGAGAAATGGAAGAAAGATTACGAAAAGAAATAAGGGAAGTAAAGGTAGAAATGAACGAAAGGTTATCAGAGATGCAGATAAAAAATGAAAAGAGTTTGGCAGAATTGGAGAAAAAGTTGCGTAAAGAAATAGGAAGCAGTAAGGCAGAGGTGGGGGAGAGTGAAAAGCAAGCGACAGATGAATTAGAAGTAGAGGAAAATAAAATTAAGATGGGTCGAGTCATAATAGGAGAGAAGATAAGGGAAGAGCAGCAAATCATGGAGAAAGAGATAGGTAGCCAGACAAATGTTAACCAATTCCTTAAGATCCATTCATTCTCTGGTCAAATAGAAGAGGCGCCAGTAGAGCACCTCAAGAGCCTACAGCTGTACTTTAATGTAAACAAAATGTCAGAAGGGAACAAGGTAATAATAGCATGTAGCAACTTGGCAGGAGTGCGTTGTCATGGTGGGAGTCTCTATTTTGCCAACCTCGAACGTTTAAAGAGTATACGGAAGCTGTGTGTGAAACGTTTTGGTCGGAAGAGCGGCAAGAGGTTGTTAGATACTGTATAATGCAGGAAAAATAAAGAGTAAATGGGCAAGAGAACTACACGCAATTTTTTCGGTGACAAGTGGCTAAATTGCGAACCTTGGATGAATGCAATATGATGGAGCGACATATAATTAGAATTATCAGGCACAATTTGCCAACAAGGATCGAACAGATGCTGATAGGGAATGGGAGGTCATCGATTGAAGAGGTGGCTGAGATGTTAGGCGCTATAGATATGAGTGAAAGCGAACAGGATAAACCTATAGATTGAGGCAAATGGAGAAACAATGATCAAGGAAATGATTCTAACCACCAAAAACCATAGCAAATAATAAAATGAAGTTTATGGGGAACAGAAGAAAAGGGGAAAGACATGTACATATGGGAAAGGGTTAGGGTCAGTGGTTTTTTTTTCTTTGGTAGCCTTCAAAATGAAATAACCCTCGTTTTGAAGTCTTTCAAATGGGGGGCATTTGACAGGAACTGGGTTCAAACCCTGTTACAAAAGGAATGAGAATGTAGTTGTATATCATTTTTATTTATTTATTAGTATTAGATAATTATTTATAAAAGTCACACATACCAAGTGCACGTGTATTTGCTGGAACGAGGGGTATGAGTATATATTATGGGTGGCATACATATATATATAGGTAGATATTATTGTTGAAAACAGGAAAGTAGAAATTTAGAAGACTTTAAAGCAGGTAAAAGAAAAGTTTTTTTTGTGAGTATAAATTTCCTGAATGATTGGCAAAATGGATTGCATTGTTCAATAGAAAGAAAGAAAAATAAAGAAAGCAAAATTCAACTGCTTGAATGGATATATATTTTTTGTGTGTGTGTGTTTGTTTTAATTAAATGGATTTTTCAGAAATAATTTTGATTAAGAAAAATGAACATGGAATGCCATTAGTTATTGAACTAATTTTCGATCTCTTTTGTTTGGTTAAAGTTGGCAAAAGGATTTGTAATTAAAAGCTCAGGAATTTAAAAAAAAAAAGAGAGATAAGTAAAAGTCAAGATCGCTAAGTGGTTTTCCTTTTGTTTGACATTTTTGTAAGAAAATCTATTTTCGGGAAACAAAGGAATACCAGCGATCAGGTGGGAGGCAACTGGGATTGATTAATTAATTTGAAAAACAGACAGGGGAGCTCTGCTAGTCTTATGTGCAAGATATTCTAAATTTTAGTTGAAGAAAATTTATTAGCTGAAAAGAAGAAAGTTAGAGAAGCAAATTGTGCGAACTAAACTACATATATGAGTGACCTCATGGATCGCATGGGGTAGAATCACCATTGTGTTTGGTCAGTGTTTGGACCTCAGCCATTTTAATATGCCATGTTAATATATTCTACAATCAACATCTCCAACTGCCCTACATAACTAAAGCTATTTGAATCCAGTGTAGATCGTATGCCATTCCAGAATTAAGCCGAAAGAATAAGGAACAGAAGATTGAATATACCACTTTAGAGGAACTAAAGGAATGAAATGTTAAGTGGAAGTGATGGATGCCATATTTGCCTAGGTAGGATTCCCAGAATCTTTTTGCAAGTGCACTCGGAAACACAGACACCAGTTATTCAAAATATACTATACCGGTAAATATATACTTATTATGCCATTTTCAAATTTTAAAGTTAATCTAACCTAATTGCAAGAATATTTCATACTATACCTGTATTATTGAATTTTTTTTATTGTCTTCTCCTGAATAATATTTCATTAAAATATTTATTATATGTATATGTGTGCCATTTATTGATTGTGTTTTTTAAATAAGTAATAGTAGATCTGTAGCTAAATTAATGATTTAGTGCGATACACGTTATAGAATTTATGAGTTTCAAAATCTTATACACGTGTGTGCTGGTGTGAATTTAACGATAATTTATAGTGAGACAGATTAGATAGCAAAGTATATGAGGATTGTAAAAGATTTAGTTTAAACTTTAATGTGATAACAGAAATAGAAAGATATAGAACCAATTGATTTGAAATTGCATTCCCTTTCGTTTTTTCTCCGGCGCATGGTGCTACTACACCCTGAGCATTAAGACGGGCAACTAATTAAAAGGCTGAATCAAATAAATATATAATGGATTTTACGATTCTTGTTGAATAATGAGTTTGGCACTTGGCAATGAACAAAAAAAATGCATTCGTTGTCCATAAACGTAGAGGTCTAGTTAAAGTTAAGTTAAAGCTGGGAGGGTTCGATTTCATGCCTGATGTGTATGTGTTTTGATGTCAGTGGCTTCACTTACCCCTTTGAATGACCCACAGTTCAGGAAAACTTTGTGTAAGGGGTGAATGATTCGATTTGTTTTCGAGAAAACTTCGTATGAGAAGGGCCGTTAGTAATATATATGCGTCACTGTAAAAATTCACCCTTGGAAAGAATAACTGTAGAAAATTTGGTTTGATAAAAGTAAAGGTTTGAATTCAGCTAAATTATAATTTTAGAAATGTAAACAGTACTCAGAAGAGGGGTAAATTGTTTCAATATATATAATTTATATGTGAGATATACTTGTAGTTCACAAATTGGTTTGTATAATCATTGCAAAACTTGTTTCTGGTGTTTTTCTTTTGGAATTAGAACATACCTAACCATTTGTGAATGGCTACTGCTAATGATAATATATAATGCAGTATAATTCCCTTGCCTCAAAAATGAATTCCAACAATGACTTGAACTGAGATGTATGAACAATTAAATAGAATACATATAAATTAGAATAAACACACAAAATAGAAATTTTTTTTTAAAAAATGAAATTATATGAATTAAATTAAACTTTGCAATATTTTCTAAGTAACTAAATAAACACATTCTATGTGCATGTTATTTTGACAACAAATTAAGAAATAAGAATTCAATTCAATTTTATTATTATGTAATAATAATCCAATTATTCAAATGAAACATATTTGCATTGGAAATATTTTATTATACAACATGGTCATTCTAAAAAATTTCTGTAACAATTATAAGTATATTTTTCTATACAAAATAAAGCATTATTTTTAATTATATTAAAAATTCTGTAATTTATATTATGAGTAAAATTCTGATACATTATATTTACATAAAACATTTTTTCTTAAGAACACTATACCATTTAACATTCTTATGGTGTAAGTAATTTTATAGTTTTTCTTCAAATATATAAGTGTAACTTAAACAGTTTGTTAAATTTCTTCAAATTAAATGTTCTCCTAGATTCTTTAGGTAGGTATTGGAAGTGATGATTTTATGTAATGCATTAGATCAAAGTTATTTCAAATTCTTAATTTATAAGTAATTTTATAGTTTTTCTTAAAATATGTAAATGTTTAAAATTTTATTAAATTAAACATTTTTCTAGAATCTTCATCACTGAGATTGAACGTTAGAAAAAGCTTAAGATATTTAATCTTTCCGCAATTTTTATTTGTTTGGGTTTTTTTTTTTTTTTTGTCTCTTGAAAAAAATTATTTGAAAGCATTGATAATATACTCTTTGATATTGCATTCTTTCAATCTTTGTTTTCTTTGTCCTTAAATAATCTGTTTCCAAAAATAAAACTTATAAATAGACATCTACCCTAAGAAGTTTTATTGCATTAAATCAAAAGTGTTTGGTATTATTATTTTTAATTGTATTCAACTTTAATATAATACTGTTGAAATTTCAAAAACACTATATATATATATATATGTATGGAAAGAAGTGTTAGAAATAAGTATTTTTCCATAAGCTCCACTAATAGGCTAGTGAGGGGTTGGATTCTGAAGATGACAGGGGGCTATGCCCCCCTCCCAATATACTCATTAAATAATTAAAAATTTACCTTTTTTGTTTGTTTTTTTTTACTTATTCCTTCTTTAATAATATATTCCATAGAAATTCAGTTACTTTTACAAATGTTACTGAAATATGAGATTAAAAAAATTTATAAACACATAATTTGGAAGATGAATTTTCAAAAAATATATATACGTGATTACTAAGTAATGTATGGGTAAGAGAACAAACAAGTGTTACTGACCTCATTGAAAAAATTAAAAGATTGAAGTGGAGTTGGGCTGGACATATTGCTAAAAGAGATGATAATAGATGGGCAATTGAAATTTTAAACTGGATTCCAAGAGATTGTAAAAGATCCAGAAAGAGACCACATATGAGATGGATAGATGAAATAAGAAAGTGTGCAGGGCTGATGTGGAGAAAAGAAGGTAAAAATAGGAAAAGATGGATTGAACTTGGAAAGACCTTTATCCTGCAGTGGATTGATAATGGTTGATGATGATGACTAAGTAAATTTACTTAATTTTTTAGATCCTGTTTTACTTTGTCAAAACATCTATATATGTTCGTGCACATGTTATACATCTTATTCTATGCATTAATTTTCAGGGTCTTATATATTCCATTTAATGAAAAAATGATAATCAGTGATTATTAATCCGCCACAAACCACATTTTACATATCATATACATAATAGTTTGATTTGTAAAAATTAAAGTTTAATTTAAATTAAAGAGTCTTCAGAAAATGACATCAATTGTTTTGGAAAATATAAACACAACAATAATTTTTTTTATTATATCTGAAATATCATTTTTCAGCTAAAAATAAATTGTTTAATGTCTAAACTGTTTTCAAAAGTTTGTTTTCTTATAGTAGATACAAACAAGTTTATTCTTTTTGACTGCAGACTGCAATCGTCAATAATTTTGTTTATATCAAAGATAGTTTTTCACATCTGGCAAAAATGAAAAACTTTCAAAAGCTATTTGCATATTTTTTTTAAAAAATAATTATATAAATATATTTTTATAACAAGTTTTATTTTTATTAAAATTGTCTTTTATTTTTATTTCAATAAAAATAAAAGGTAATTTTAATATGAATAACACTTATTATAATAATATATTTATCTAATTATTTTTAGAAAAAAAACAAGCAAATTACTTTTATTTATTTAGAATTGCTTATTATGAAAAAATAACTATCTTACTTTTTTTTTTAAAAATGAAAATCTAAATGAAAAGAAATGGTAATTAAATTCAGCACATATTTGTTAATTTATAAATAAATAACTCTCATCGTTCTCTTCTAAAAAAATATTAACTTATCTCTATCAAACTTCTAGATTATATATAAAATCTAACATTAAAAAGAAATTTCGACTGCACTTTCTTTTTGTTGAATAAAAATTCACCTTATTTGTATAATCAAAATTGATGTTACAATTTTACATACAGTATATAATTTGAAGAATGTATTTTTTTTTTATTTCCAGAATATTATTTAGATTAGTTACCTATTAAATGCAATTATTAGATATAATTAATTTGTAAAAGTTTTTCCATCTTTGAATTAAATATTTGAAGTTTGCTTTCAAAGAGTAGATATTTCCAGTTTTTTTGCAGATATAAAATTTTGGTTTCTTTACTAAAATGGATAATATATTTCATTGTTATGACATAATTTATTATATATTTAGAGCTACATCCTATTTTGGAATGTGTCCATCAAATCAAGGAATGATTCAAATTTCCATATTTTCTATTTGTTTTAAAAAATGTTTTAAATTTTATTAATATCTATTTTATGAATTGATGATATTTGTTATTATTAATCTTGAATATAGACTATATATATAATTTTTTCTTTTCCAATTTAACTGTTATACGGTTTCAGAAAATGACTTTACTCTATTTTATCTTCCAAATGACTATTATTTTAAAGAATATATCTTACTTGAGGTGTTTATTTTTGGCTTAAATATTTAGTATCATGTCTTTTATAAACAAACCTACATTCTCATTAAATTTAAGAATAGATGGTTCTTCAATATAATCCCAGTTCCAATGCAGTGTACTTATTCTTACATCTATTACTTTACATAACTTTATAATAATTTTATAAATGTAATTGTATCATATAGGAATGAAAAAAGGAAAGTTTATTTGGTGTGTGATGCAGATGGCTAAAACAATGTAAATAAGAACAACAAATCCTTCATAATTGATAAAAATATTGACAATAATGTTAAAGAACCAAGTGATAATATAACTTAATTTATTAATATTAATGAGCCTACTTTTTCAATATATCAAAAAAAAACCTGAAGATTACTTAAATTCTGAAGAACATATTTTTAAATAAAAATAAGATCCTAAATCAACATATTAATTTAACTAAAAAGAAAGTCTTGAATTCAGATTAAAATCAAATGTCTCTGCTAAGTTGCTAGAAAAACTGAATATTAACAATATTCAATTTCTTACTGAAAATGATCCGCAACAAATAATCAACATTGACAATCATAGTATTGTCATATATTAAGTAATGGGAAAAAATATCGCATCAATTACAAGTGTTGAATGTTCATTTTGAAAATTAAAAATTATTAAAAACTATTTGCTATCTCTTATGTTGCTAGAAAGACTATCATTGTTTGCATGATTTAAATTGAACATCAATTAAGTGATTTATTGAATTTAGATACACTCATAAATAATATTTACTAAGGCTGTAACCTGAAGAATTTGTGTGTAAAAATGCGATAGTAGAGACCTCTACAGGTCTTAACTACAAGCTTATGTTTTGGAAGAAAAGAGGGGAACCCTTCTTTACTTCAATCTACTTTCTATATAAATAGGTGAAGTTGAAGTGGTTAGATCTGAGAGAAATGAAGCTATTCAATACTTCACTGATTAAGACCACATTTCTTATTACACATTAATACTTGTGAAATCTTTTGATTTACAATGAGTCAATGGAAAGATTTTATAGTTAGAAATCTATTACGATAATTTAAAATTGTAATTATAAATTTATTTAAACACACATTGATTACATAAGTAAGATTTACTAAGGCTGTAAAGGAAAATAAATTTTAAATAAATATTTATTAGACCAATTTACATTCGATATTAAATTAGTTTTTGATGATCTTTATTTAATAAACTGTATGTGACAAATTATGAAAGCCATTTTTTATGTTTTAATTTCTTTAACTTTACCTAATTATATTTATTAATTAGACTTAAAAATATAATTTACTAATATTAAAAAATATTTAATAATAAAATAGTGAATATGTAAGGAACTACATCATTCATAGATAAGTTTGTAACTATTTTCTTATTTTGTATATAATAGGACCTCCTACTTCTGTTTTTACTATAATAATTAAAATATTTAATTCAATTTCAATTTTATTATTAAACATGTGACAACAGACTTTTAACAATTCAGTTATAGTACAATTTTTATAAACCAAGAATTAGTTTACATTGATTTAAGAAATCATGAAAATTTAAATGGAATATATCAATATCCAAAAATATCTTATTATACCAGCATGGGTATTCTAATCAAGGAGAATTTCTATAACAATTATGATTATATTTTTGCTATAAAATAAATTATTATTTCTAATTATCTATAATTTATATTATGAATAAATTCTATTACATCATATTTACATAAAACAATTTTTCTTAAAAACAATACATCAGTCAACATTTTTTTTCTTAAGATATGTTTCTCTACTCACAGGTAATTGTAAACCCTCATACTTAATGTACCTTTTCATTATCTTCTGCAGTTATTCCTTATAACATTTTGTGTTGGAATTCCAAACAATAGAACAATAAACTATTGTATAACTATATATTATATAAAGTAAATGCATGATTTCTTGTGTAAAACTTTTTTTGACGTTGCTATAATCCCACTAATTCTATTAGATTTGAGAATAATTTCATTAATGTGAGTCAAAAAAAGACCATTACTGTTAAACTAGGCACTTGATAGGGGTCTTAATTTAATCTGCATATTGGTGAACGTAATCCTGGGGTCATGATTAGAATAAACTTTCATGTAAAAAATTAATTTCTTAAGAAAAATTACAGAAAAGGTTACATCATTTTATTTATCTGGGATAACTTTGCATTGTGAATATTTAAGGTGTAGATGTGTCCAGAAAATATTCAGATAGTTGTTTGGTTTTTGCATTTTTCCAGAATCAAAAACTCTTATTTCCAATCTTCTGTCACTAATTGCATATCTTCTTTAAATTTTGATCTTTCTTTAAAAATAAAATGAAAACATAATTTGTTTTATTTAGTTTCTTTTGTACCATTGTTGCAAGCTGATATTTTTAAAGTCACACATCAGAATTCAACAATTAATTCTAAGCAGTTGTACATATATCATCAGTGTCTATATAGAACAGAGACTAGCATTATCACTTGAAGTGGTGGAATTATTTTAAATATAGTTATCCTTTACACAGGTTTTATATAACCCAAAAACATATATCCCCATTAATATTTTTAAGACTTTATTTATGCAGTTTTGTAACCTTTATATTTTTAATTTAATTTTATTGGATTAATATACTTCTTAGTAAATATATTGTAGAAATTTTACCATTTTTATACAGATTTATATTTTATTATTTTTAATTTTAATATAGACTTATATATGATTAAAAAAAAGATATTTTGTTAACCCTTAAACCGCTAATTTTATCATTGGTTGTATCAGATAAAAATCAAATCTTTTAATTGGCCAACTCACAAACTGAAGACAAAGCCTATTGTTAAAACATATTCGCCTATAATATTAAATTCAACTCAGATACGTTTATAAAAAGTATATAATTAATTTTTCAGGTCATGAAGAAAACGAAAGTTCTTTCAAAAATAAATTGCTATTTATTTATTCTAAGATATTCTATATCGGCAACATAAAAGTTATAATGTAAACAAAAAGATCGACTTTTACGTTATAGAAAAGTAAATATTTCTTTTTACTACATCTTCAATATATTTACTTAAATCTTCAATATTTTTCGAAAATAATTTTGTTTTTTTATTATTCTCTCTGAAAATTATGTTTAATTTCCATAAATATTATTTAATAATAATTTAAATCGTATTCGAAATGAAAATCTCAGCGTTTTTCTTTATTTTCTTTGATCAGGCAGTTTCTTTGTTCTTTCCAGCCAATCAGAATGTCTTTTTCGGCTGAGAGCATGCTAAGAACCAATCACAAATAATGTTCCTTCTTTGTTTAGGTTTAAATGCGTTTTTTTTTATTTTTTACTTCTAAAATAAATTGGAAGATGTCACCATCATACAGAACTTTTAAAAACGAATTCAATACATATTTAACGAATTTTATCGTATAAAAACGAACTGAGTTAGAGTGATTTTAGATGTCGACGAGGAGTCTCGTCGAGCGCGGGAAAAGGGTTAAATGTGTTTTTATATGAACAGCTACTTTTGATGATCCAAAGGCATATTTTATATCACTGCCCTCATTGTGAGCCTATTTATATCTAAATATTGTTCTTAAAATTAGTAAAGCATAGTACTGCTTTTTAATATTTAAAAAACTATTTTTTTATTTTATTGTATGATCATTTGTATAGAGAAGTCACATGACATTTGAGCAGCATAGGTATTAAATTGGTACAGTAATATAATTGTCAAGTGGTTAATATCAGCTCGGCTCGAGTCTTTGAAGCAGGTCATCTGTTCACTTTAGCTGATTGTTTGAAATTTTGTTTTCTTTTTTAAATTGTGCAAAAACTATAAGCATGACATCAACAGAAATCCCAGCATTTGTTGCTGTGTGATTTCACCTTTAGATTGATATCAGATAAAATTTGAATTTTTTACGATTATTTTTAAAAGTAGATGAATTTATTTTTTTTATTTTCTAGTCAATTTACTAGTTTACATGAGGCAATAAAAATAAAAAATCTTTATCGGCCTTATAACCCTAATACAATGGATTAAAAATATGCTGATAATTTGGATATGAAGGCCTTCAACATGATATAAACATAATTGTGGAATATCGTAAGTTATTAATTTTAATTTTTAAAATTTTAATTTTTGTAAAACTATTTAATAAATGGTATATTAATTTGTTTTCCTTTGTATTGGTGTGTGTGTGCACATACTATATAAATTATATAATATTAAATCATTTATGCTCTTTATTATATAGAATATAAATTCAAATATAAAAAAAGTTGTTTTTGTAGTGTAATTTTGGGTCTCTGATCCAAGTTTGAGGCAATCTTATTTTATACACATAATGATTCCCAAAAGGTATATTTTTATATTTGTATTAGTGTGTTTGTGTTTGTTCTTGTGTCATGTTTGTATAACAAGTAATGATTTACATATATAAAGCAGTACAATGTAAATTTTAAAAACTGATAATCTAATGTACAGAAAGCTTGCATATTGCAGTTGATATAAAATTTACTGGGTATAGTACCATGTGAAAATATAAACACTTAAAACCAATAAAGAGAAATTTCAAATGGTGTGCATATAGAGATAGCCACAATGGTTATGCATATACCACATGGAATTGTATGCAGGCAAAAAATCAAATTCTAATTCTTGCCTACATCTTGATACTCATGCTGTGGAGTCAGTAGTTTTGTCACATCTTGCATCACATTATTTTCAAGTCTATGGCTAGAAAATGAGTTATATGCAAATAAATTATATCTTTGTGGGACAATAAATATAACAAGATAGCATCACTGGTATGCATAAAGAATATAAACATCACTGATCTATACACAAGTATAAAATGAAGAGATGAAACTCATTTTATCAGTGATACAGACAGTAGTCTACATTTTCTAGTTTTAGATAGAGAAGAAGCTAATTGCTATGATGACAAATGCATATCCACCTTCTGAAAATATGTTTTGTATCTTTTATTATGATGAATCATTTTCTTATAGATGCCTTTGAGATTTGTCAACTTTTGGGGTACAATATAAAAATGAAGAATTCTTTACTTTTGAAGATTCAGAAGCAATGGATTGTTTCAAGTAAGAAGTATTATATATGGTTTGAAAGATAATTTTGTGAGGTATACAAAGAAATTATCATTGAAGATGTAATTTAAACTTAGTTAATAATAAATTAGAAATTATGAACAAATAATAAAAGTAATTTTTTCCTTATTTTTTAAATGGTTATCACTATTTGTCTTAGACTTATTATTTTCCTTAGTTTTTCTAGTTTCTATTAATGTATTTTTTTTACTCTAACATTATTAAAACTGAAGTTATTGTGAAAATTGTGTCTCAGGTCAGTTTTTTTTAAAAAAAATTCAACATGGCGCCTGGAGAATCGATCAGATAAGGCAATATATTCCTTTATGCATGCAACATAGTATAAAAGCAATATTTTATTTTATTTACTGTTCTAAAATAACTGACAGTTTTGATTCAAAGTTGTAAATATACAATAGATATAATTACTATTTATTATAAAACATAAAAAACCAATTATATCATAAATATAAAATATGCATTAAAACAGTTATTATGATTCAAATTTGATTTTTACATTAATTTTAATTTTTATATTATCTTACTGCCTGAATTCTCAATTTTAATTATGTTTAATATATTATTTAAAATGTGAGTTATCACAATATATTATATATATATATATATATATATATAAAATAGCATTTATACGCGTGTCTATTGTAAATATATATGCTCAATGAATATTAATTTTAATATTTAGATATGTATATTTTCTTTGCATATAAATTTGTGTCTAATTTTTTTTTTAAAAAAAAAGACTGATAATGTTTGTCATTTCAATGTAAATGGTTGGGTTTTCTGCTGACTTCATATTAATTATACATTATTAAAATTAACTGGTTTTCTTAACATATGTTGTTGTTTTTTGTCTGTCACCTGTTCAATTTTGGAAATTAGAAAAAAAAACATCTAATATATAATTCTTCAATAGCTGGGTGTTGTTTTCTTCAGAAATATAAAACTACTTTTAAAAAAGCTATACAATCAAACAGGCTCATTAATGTGGAAGCCTCTTTATTTAACATTCCAATTATATTCAAAATAATATTACTGATATTTTTACTTTATCTTCAAATTTAAAAAATAACATTAGAAAATTTATTTCATTGTTTTTCAATTTGAAATTTTTTACTTTTTTTCTACATTACAAAACGACCACCTATCACTTCTTGATTTAAATTCAATTAAAAGAAAAAACTTTTCAAGGTTTTCTTGACAACCAGCCATATATTTTCTTTCACTTCAAGTCGAATTGTAAAAGCAACTTAACAGAAATATTTAATGAAAAATTCGCATTGATTTAAAAAATAAGTAATCTTTAAAATATATATGATAAGAACGATATATATATATACACTTAGTAATATATATGATAAGAACGATATATATATATACACTTAGTAAGTGTTTATTAGGATGTGTGATACAGCTAAGTATTAAATATTCTAGAATAAATTAATTAAGGAGGTAGCAACAATAGAAAACTATCATCAATAATAGACATTGTGGTATTCTATTACTATATACCTTTACATGCCTTCTGGTCAATACTTAATATATTTATCCCATACATTAAAAAATATGCACAAAATTAAAGATTATAGAAGAGGATTTTACAATTAGTGATATATAATAAGACTTTGAATGATAAAGGTTATTCCATTAATGGATAAATGGGAGTCTCAATATTTGTTGCTAGAGGCACTGGGAATAAAAAAAACAGATTACAAATCATCTCTCATGTTTTCAGCTGCTGAGTCTCTAGTGCAATGCTGATAATGAAAGTTGAAATACAATGTTGTAATTAATACAAAAATATCTCAGATAAAACCTTAAAACAGTATTCATATCTTTTTCTCTGAGAATCTTTAGAATAAAATATACAATCTGAGAAAACTTTACTTTTGATATTAGTATCAAATTATCAATTACTTATTGACAATACTATAAACAAGTTTTTTTTTTTTAGGAATCTATTACAGCCTAAGTTTAAATAGAAGAAAAATGGGGTTTCTTTAATTCTAACCAAATTGTAACAAAAATTAAAATCCAGACAGATATGAAGATTTAGAAAAAGCATCAAGATTTAGAAGATTATAACTTCTTTTATTTATGATCTACTGAATTCTCCTGCTTATAAAAATAGCTTTCTGAATGTTCTTTTTATTTTATTTAAACATAGGATAAAATAGCTATAATAGATTATTACAGAAAACTTATTTAAGATTGTCAATTAGTAATTAATATTTTCTTAGCAACATCAAAGTGAATATTTTCTCTAGCTATTTGCATTGATATATTTCCTTAATTTTATTATTTACATCATAATAAATTCATGAAAATATTTAGTTTAAACATGTTCAATTTCCTGTAAAAAATGAATTATTAATTATAGGATGTAAAAAAAGTGTATTTCTGAATCCAATATCTAAAAAATTAGTAATCAGGGTTTTAATCTTTATAACAACTTGAGTTAGAAGTAAAAGAGATGTCATTTTCTTCTATTTAAACACAAGAGCTATAATAGCTTACTAGAGATAGAGAAAACTTGTATAGCTTTAGGACTATCAATTAGAAATAAATAATTTCCTAGCAATAGTAAAAAAAGTTTATGGTTGTTTAGATGGTTATATTCCTTTAATTTCCACTATTTACATCATAATAAATCCATGAAAATGTTTGATTTATTATATATTTATATACCATGCAAGTATTTCAGAAAAAAAAGAATGTTATGTTGTAACTATATCATATGTGTATATGACTTTTGGTAAAATCCATATTATTGAATAAAATGAATTAAATATTCAAGCTTTAACATCAGACAGAACATATCAGTGACATTACTGATATAATGTCAATCTTTTAGGATCGTAGCTGTTGAATAAAAGCAGTGAAGTCTGAAATATGTCCAATATATATATATATATTGTACTGTATTTTATCCTAGTACAAATAGCGTTGGCAATTTAAAAGGTAAACTAATAAATTTCTAACGAAAAATATATTTATGTAAATATATTTGATCTATTATTTTAAACAACGTGAGTGTATATATTTTTTTGGTTTGTGTTTAATGAAATTAAAAAGAGAGAAGGAATGTAGAAAGTACAATAAAAAAATATAATTTAATTAAAAGAAACCTTTATCGCAAGGCCATCAGCAGCATGGAAACAAAGCGATAACATTCATTAAGTAATTAAAGATGGCGATCAAGAAAAAAAGGAAGACTTTGTAGGCTAAATTATTTTAAATTTGGTACACATTGGCAGGTGTCAATAGGAGTTGCACAGAAAGAAAAAAAATAAACAGGACAAAAGGAATAACAGTTGGTGCAGAGGGTTCTTCTTAGATCGTCCTTCCTGCAGAGAGCAGTAAAAATAAAATTAAACGTGAAGAAATTATGAAAGTGGGCCAAACTACTGTTACTAATAGACTGAAATATTAAGATGTGCGAGTAGTAGCCATTCATTTGCTGGAGTTGCCTTGTACCTGTGTCGCGAACTACCTGAGTGAAGAAGCCATCTCCTACTAGATTTTAACCACAAAAACTTAAAGATCGCCGGAATACTGGACCGCAGATCCATTCTAAAGAAATCCATGCATGGTCAACATTAGAAATCCTGCACGTTAACATTCAAACTTACCGGTAAGTAACTTTATTAAATCAAAAAAAATTAGTGATCACTTTCTTGAACTCTTAAGCATGATGAACTGTCGCCATGAGTCATATGAATAAAAGAAACAAATGTTAGCTGTAGTTTTATATTTTGATTGTCTTTTTATATTTTATTCTCTCGATCATATTAATGTTTTTGTTTCGTATTAATAAAGTAAAATATAACTTACGTTGTTATTAATTCTTATAGTTCTAAATTCATTACAATTTAGACATTATTATAATTCAAATAAATTGCCAACATTGTACTGAAACACAATCCTCCGGAGATTCCAAAATGTCATCGTAGCTAAATAAATAAAAAAGGGATGTTTGCCAGTGAATTCTAATATAGAATTCTGGCGCCTTTCAAATAAATTAAAAGCTGGCTTACTTTATCCCATTATTTTAGTAGCTACATTAGTTAAAAGAGTGTTGTGTGACCAGGAAAAATAATTGCATCCATTAAATCTTACTGAATTGTATGACGAAATAAATTTAATAGATAGGACGTAATTTGGTCACCGAGTAGTTAACTTGTTTAAAACACTAAATAATGTAGTGGACGTTACAATGCTGCCCAACTTGAGGCTTTGATGAGAACCATGTCCTGAGATAGGAGTAAATAATAAAAGTTAAATATAAAAGAGTTTTGTGGGGGGTTTTTTTTTGTTTGTTTTTGTTTCGCGTATGTAGGTAAAAAAAAATAATAATAAGAGTAGGCAAAATGATGGAAATAAAGTAGCTCATAAGGTAAAGTGACAGCAGGGGGGAGCAGCTTTGGCAAATGTATTAATAAAAGATAAACAATAAAATAGAAATCAAGCAAAATAATAATAATTTTTTTTAAAAAAATAGAAGTGTATGAAATTGAGAAGTGGCACAAATACGGAAAATATGGCAGAAGATGAAAAAGGATCTAAAGAGGGTATGGAAACATTAGTGAAAAGGCTATTATATGAAGCACTAAATGAATTCAAAGAGGATATGAAAAAAGAAATAAGAGAGTTCAAAGAAGAAATAAAAAAAGAAGTGGTGGAGATGATTAGGGAAGTGAAAACAGAGATAAGGGAAGAGATTAAAGAAATGAAAGAAGAGTTAATAGAAATGATAGATGAGAAGGTTAAAAAAAGGCACAAAGTGAAGTGATAGAAGTAGGATCTGATAAACAGAAGAGTCAGGAAATAAAACCTCTAGAAAATAGAGAAAACATGCCGAGTGCAATAAATCCTTTTCTGAAATTGAAAATCTTTTATGGGCAGGAGGGGGAGTCACCGATGGAACATTTAAATAGTCTTGAGAGATACTTCATGATAAACCCGATGTCAGAAGACATTAAACTAACTCTAGCCATTAGTCATTTACAAGGAACTGCACAGGCTTGGTGGGAGGCTCTCTTCAAGAGACCGAATAACTTTGCGCATTATGGTCAGACGTTAATGAAATTTTATTGGAACAAAGACCACCAAGAGAGAATCAAGAGTAAAGTGGCTCAAGAAAAATGTAGTACAGAGCAGCATTACATGCCATTTTTCTGAAAGCAAGTAGCACAACTACGAGCCTTAATGAAGTGTAAGTTGATGGAAAAACAGATTATACAAATTACACAGAAAAATTTCCCTAATCCAGTAGGGCACCTATTGATAAGTACCAGATGCGAGATGGTTGAGCAGATGGCTGAACTGCTTAATGCATTCGAGATCAACAAGGCTAGTGATGAAGAAACGAACCCAAAGTACATGAACAAGATACCAAGTCATAAAGGTCAAGTGCAATTGAACACTATGATGTTGACCGATAATGCGGGAAATCAAGGAATGGATAAGATAACTAAAAAGAAAGGGAATAGGGCAAGATCACCATCCCCTGGAGAAAAGTTCAGGAGTCAAGATAAATATGATGGGGAAGATCTTGATACACAGTGGAGAGATTGGTGTGAGCGGCATAGAGAAATGGGCAGATCATTGTCAACTCAACCGGGTTATACATACCCAAACAGATAATGGTAGACAATCGAATGGATGGACCAAAACCCTGAAGACCGCAGAAAGAAATTAATGGTAAATGAGATAGGATAGGGATTATGTGATCGTTTATTAAATGGTGGAAGGTTAGTCGACAGTGAACTGGGGGTGTCGATGTGATTCGTGAGGTGCATGCGCTAGTAAGGGATAATAATAACCCTGAAATTCATGCTTTTTAGATAGTATGCAAAGATCGTCTTTATGTGCCCATCAGACTTATAGAAGCAGGGTCCCAAGAAATGGGAGGATGAACCAAGTGCCCGGAGCCATAAATCTCAAACAAATGAGCAATGCTCTGTCATGCTTAAACTTGGACTCTTTGTTAAACTATATGGGGTTGTATATGCATACTGCAAGCAGGAAAGAAATTAGTGTGCAATGCATTATGTAAACCTCTCGATCGTGTATTCAACGTCAATATTTCGATTAAGCAATCAGTTGATGTATATATAAAAAATACATCAGTAAAGAGTGATTAATAGAGCTTTGAGAATAAAATAATGTCATACCCCATATTTTATTCTTGTCATTGACCGCGGAGGTATTGTACTGTATTTTATCCTAGTACAAATAGCGTTGGCAATTTAAAAGTTAAATTAATAAATTTCTAATGAAAAATATATTTATGTAAATATATTTGATCTATTATTTTAAACAACGTGAGTGTATATATTTTTTTGGTTTGTGTTTAATGAAATTAAAAAGAGAGAAGGAATGTAGAAAGTACAATAAAAAAAATAATTTAATTAAAAGAAACCTTTATCGCAAGGCCATCAGCAGCATGGAAACAAAGCGATAACATTCATTAAGTAATTAAAGATGGCGATCAAGAAAAAAAGGAAGACTTTGTAGGCTAAATTATTTTAAATTTGGTACACATTGGCAGGTGTCAATAGGAGTTGTGCAGAAAGAAAAAAAAATAAACAGGACAAAAGGAATAACAGTTGGTGCAGAGGGTTCTTCTTAGATCGTCCTTCCTGCAGAGATCAGTAAAAATAAAATTAAACATGAAGAAATTATGAAAGTGGGCCAAACTACTGTTACTAATAGACTGAAATATTAAGATGTGCGAGTAGTAGCCGTTCATTTGCTGGAGTTGCTTTGTACCTGTGTCGCGAACTACCTGAGTGAAGAAGCCATCTCCTACTAGATTTTAACCACAAAAACTTAAAGATCGCTGGAATACTGGACCGCAGATCCATTCTAAAGAAATCCATGCATGGTCAACATTAGAAATCCTGCACGTTAACATTCAAACTTACCGGTAAGTAACTTTATTAAATCAAAAAAAATTAGTGATCACTTTCTTGAACTCTTAAGCATGATGAACTGTCGCCACGAGTCATATGAATAAAAGAAACAAATGTTAGCTGTAGTTTTATATTTTGATTGTCTTTTTATATTTTATTCTCTCGATCATATTAATGTTTTTGTTTCGTATTAATAAAGTAAAATATAACTTATGTTGTTATTAATTCTTATAGTTCTAAATTCATTACAATTTAGACATTATTATAATTCAAATAAATTGCCAACATTGTACTGAAACACAATCCTCTGGAGATTCCAAAATGTCATCGTAGCTAAATAAATAAAAAAGGGATGTTTGCCAGTGAATTCTAATATAGAATTCTGGCGCCTTTCAAATAAATTAAAAGCTGGCTTACTTGATCCCATTATTTTAGTAGCTACATTAGTTAAAAGAGTGTTGTGTGACCAGGAAAAATAATTGCGTCCATTAAATCTTACTGAATTGTATGACGAAACAAATTTAATAGATAGGACGTAATTTGGTCATCGAGTACGAGTAGTTAACTCATTTAAAACACTAAATAATGTAGTGGATGTTACAATATATTGTAACAGAAACTGGGTTCAAACCCTGTTACAAAAGGAACAAGAATGTAGTTGTATATAATTTTTATTTATTTATTAGTATTAGATAATTATTTATAAAAGTCGCACATACCAAGCGCACGTGTATTTGCTGGAACGAGGGGTGTGGGTATGTATTATGAGTGGCATGCATATATGTAGGTAGATATTATTGTTGAGAACAGGAAAGTAGAAATTTAGAAGACTTTAAAGCAGGTAAAAGAAAAGTTTTTTTTGTGAGTATAAACTTCCTGAATGAATTGGCAAAATGGATCGCATTGTTCAATAAAAAGAAAGAAAAATAAAGAAAGCAAAATCCAACTGCTTGAATGGATATATATTTTTTTGTGTGTGTTTGTTTTAATTAAAGGGATTTTTCAGAAATAATTTTGATTAAGAAAAATGAACATGGAATGCCATTAGTTATTGAACTATTTTTCGATTTCTTTTGTGTGGTTAAAGTTGACAAAAGGATTTGTAATTAAAAGTTCAGGAATTTAAAAAGAAAAAGAGAGATAAGTAAAAGTCAAGATCGCTAAGTGGTTTTCCTTTTGTTTGACATTTTTGTACGAAAATCTATTTTCGGGAAACAAAGGAATACCAGCGATCAGGTGGGAGGCAACTGGGATTGATTAATTAATTTGAAAAAACGGACAGTTGAGCTCTGCTAGTCTTACGTGTAAGATATTCTAAATTTTAGTTGAAGAAAATTTATTAGCTGAAAAGAAGAAAGTTGGAGAAGCAAATTGTGCGAACTAAACTACATATATGAGTGACTTCATAGATCGCATGGGGTAGAATCACCATCGTGCTTGGTCAATGTTCGGACCCCAGCCATTTTAATAAACCATGTTAATATATTCTACAATCAACATCTCCAACTGCCCTACATAACTAAAGCTATTTGAATCCAGTGTAGATCATATGTTATTCTGGAATTAAGCCAAAAGAATAAAGAACAGAAGATTGAATATGCCACTTTAGAGGGACTAAAGGAATGAAATATTAAGTGGAAGCAATGGACGCCATATTTGCCTAGGTAGGATTCCCGGAATCTTTTTGCGAGTGCACTCGGAAACACATACGCCAGTTATTCAAATTATACTATATTGGTAAATATACACTTATTATGCCATTTTCAAATTTTAAAGTTAATCCAACCTAATTGCAAGAATATTTCATACTATACCTGTATTATTGAATTTTTTTTTATTGTCTTCTCCTGAATAATATTTCATTAAAATATTTATTATATGTATATGTGTGCCATTTATTGATTGTGTTTTTTAAATAAGTAATAGTAGATCTGTAGCTAAATTATTGATTTAGTGCGATACACATTATAGAATTTATGAGTTCCAAAATCTTATACACATGCATGCTGGTGTGAATTTAACGATAATTTATAGCAAGACAGATTAGATGGCAAAGTATATGAGAATTGTAAAAGATTTAGTTTAAACTTTAATGGGATAACAGAAATAGAAAGATATAAAACGAATTGACTTGAAATTGCATTCCCTTTCGTTTCTTTTCTGGTGCATGGTGCTACCACACCCTGAGCATTAAGACGGGCAACTAATTAAAAGACTGAATCAAATAAATATTTAATGGACCCTATGATTCTTATTGAATAACGAGTTTGGCGCTTGGCAACAAACAAAAAAAAAATACATTTGTTGTCCATAAATGTAGAGGTCTAGTTAAAGTTAAGTTAAAGCTGGGAGGGTTCTATTTCATTACCTGATGTGTATGTGTTTTGTTGTCGGTTGCTTCACTTACCCCTTTGAATGACCCAAAGTTCGGGAAAACTTCACATAAAAGGTGAATGACTTGATTTGTTTCTGGGAAAACTTCGTATGGGAAGGGCCATTAGTAATATATATGCGTCACTGTAAAAATTCACCCTCGGAAAGAATAACTGTAGAAAATTTGGTTTGATAAAAGTAAAGGTTTGAATTCAGCTAAATTATAATTTTAAAAACGTAAACAGTACTCAGAAGAGGGGTAAATTGATACTATATATATATATATATATAAACTAGAAGAGGGGTAAATATATATATATATATATATATATAAATTAACTTATTCATCAGTATAATAAATGTTTACCATAATAAATAGAACTATTTGAACTTAGGATTTTTAGTCTATGTTCATTCTTTATTCCATATCAAACAACTGATACACATGACTACATACATGTGAAAAAGATAAATGATACCCAATATACATATTTCATGCAGAAACAGTGCTATCAGTTGGGCCAGATCATAATTTCTCACACGTTTATGCAATCAGTGCTTGGCTTATATTAAGATAGCATTTCATTAAACTTTAATGGACAGGCTTCAATCTTCTCATTTTTCTAACAATTCAACCATCAATTTGTTTGAAACACCACAGATAGAAAACTGAAAGCCTTTGGTGTATTTGATATTGTAGTCATATGCATGTAGACATTATGTCAATCTAACCCCTCATATTATCAGACCATTGCATATTCTTTTATATTAATAAAAGAGGGATGGGTTGTACTTATACTATAGTGTAACCTATTTCCAAGCCAATAAGCAATTAATCCATTCATTCAGTATATTGAATGTTTACTATAGTAAAAAGAGGGATTTGAATTTAGGATTTTCAGTCTATATTCTTCTTCCTCTCCATTTTAAAAAACCAATACACATGACCACATATATGTGAAAAAAATAGATGATCTCTTATATGTGTATTTTGTGCAGAACCATCACTCAACAGTTGGGTCACATCATAATCTCCCATACATATATACAATCAGTGCTTGGCTTCAATTAAGATAGCAATTCCTTAAACTCTAATGAACAGGCTTACATATTCTCACCCTTCCAACTATTCAACTATCCATTTCATTAAAAAACCAATAATTGGATGTTTAAAGCTCTTGGTGGATTTGATATTATGGTCATAGCCATGCACACATGATGTCAGTCTAACCTCTCATATTATCGGACCATTACATATCCATTTATATTAATAAATATAAGTTGGATTCTGATTTTATATATGTATGGGAGATTGTGATCTGACCCAATGGATGAGTGCTGATTCTTCACAAAATACATATATTGGGGATCATTTATCTTTTCACATATACATGGTAATGTGCATTGTTTGTTTGAGATGGAGGATGAATATAGATTGACAGTCCTGAATTCAAATCCTTCTTTTGACTATGATAAACATTCAATATACTGAATGAATAAATTATAAATACATATTGCCTTGGAAATAGGTTACACCATACTATAAGTCCCACATCCATCCCTCTCCTTTTAACATTGATATGTAATAATCTGATAATATGAAGGTTTAGGTTGATGTAATGTCTACATAGCTATGACTACAATATCAAATCCACCAAAAGTTTTGAACATTCCATCATTACTTTTTCAGTGAAATTGATGGTTGAATTATTTGAAGCCTGTCCATTAAAGTTCAAGGAATTGCTATCTTAATATAAGCTAAGTACTAATTGTATATATGTGTAGAAGATTATGATCTGGTCCAACTGATGAGTACTGGTTCTGTATGAAATACATATATCGATGATCATTTATCTTTTTCATATGTAAATTATGGTCTTGTGTATTGGTTGTTTGAGATGGAGTGGAGCCTGGATATAGTCTTAAAATTCTAAGTTCAAATCCCTCTATTTACTATATATATTAAATATTTTTATGGATTGTTATTATTATAATAAAGAATAGAAATGAGGAGATAATATAGATATAAATAGAATATATAAGAATGAACTATAATATGTAATAAAATACATTCTACCAGAGCATGTAGATAATATCTACTATTATGGTAATAAATTTTTGGTATAAAACAATATTTATTACTTTGCTGAGCCATATATATATTTAACAAATGTGCATGGACAATTAATAAATATAAACTTCAAAAAAATTGCTACATCATACTTTTGATGCAGAGCATCTTTATTAAAAGAAAAATCAAATTTAGTTTGGATCCATTCTGCAACAACTTCTTCTGTACCATGATAATAGGCACATCCAAAATTTATCATAAACCTTAATGGATAGTTTCCTTATAGATCTTTATATTGGTAAATATTTATGGAATAACAGCTGTTGAAGAATACATTTTAAAAAACAATAAGAAAATACTTTATTATCCTTTTGTCTTTTGAACTTAATAGAATTTATTTGTTAATTTCTTTTTTCAAAATAAACAACTTTATCAAGCAATGCAGATTATTTAACTGTAACATCTTTAAAACAAGTAATGTTTTCTTTTAAAAAAAACTAAATTTTTATATGTTTTTGCTCCACAGTCTATTAATAGTAGAGCTAAATATAGGAATTTGAACTCGGACTTTCTAGCACCCACCAACTATCCACACTATCTCATACAACTGATACACATGACCCCACACATGTAGAAAAGATACATAATCACCAATATATGTATTTCATGCTAAACTAGCAATCATCAGTTCGTCCAGATTATCATCTCCCACACATATATATAATCAGTGTTCAGTTTATATTAAGCTAGCAAATCCTCACACTTTAATGGACAGGCTTCAATCTACTCAAACCTCAACTCTTCAGCCATCCATATCATTGAAAATCTGATGAAGAGTGCCTGGTTTTCAAATATTTAATAGTAGACTGTAAGAATTAATTATTAAAGCATTTGCTTTATTTATAATATTGCTTTTATTGGTGCTACTACCCAAAGCATTATCAATATCTGCAATTAATTGCATTTAGAGTTTATACTGACTGTTATTGATAAATAATATTTCTCCTTGGAGCAATAAAATCTGAAAGCTTGTAAGATTTACTCCCAATAAATTAACAATGCTCTTAGTTCTCATCATATCAGATAATAACAGGTTAATTTATGTTTTTTAATATATGCATCTATTAAGTACTTCAGGAGGAGTAGCAGATTATTTGGCATAATGCTATACTATAATAATTGTGTATTTTAATTGATTTTTGATGTCTCTTCAACAATAACATTGTTGGATCAAAATTTTCCACTAATGGTTCATCTTAAGTTTGCAGTATTGTGGAAACATTTTATAATTAATACACAAAAGTTATTCTGCATAAAAAATCAGTTTAGCAATTTTTTTAATTTTATTGCCATACTATTTATTAATAATTCGTATATTCTTGTGGAATGTAAATTTTATAGTGTTACTACAATTTAATTAATTTTAATATGTATATATCAAAACTTTAATATGCCAAAAATACTAGGATTCTCTTTTAGTGGTTCACTGTCTTTAAAATAATTTCTCATTCCTAAAGTTTTACATTCAATAAAACTATCATTCTGATTATATTTATTTTTTATAATCATTTTTAGAAGTCATGTTTGTGAGTTATTCTTCACTACAACTTTAAGTTTTACTTTTGATATCTTATTATGTTTCTAACATCCATCATATTATTAAATAATATACTTTTTATAACTTTAATAACTTCTACACATTTTATATTCCAAAACAGATATTGTTTTCTTTTATTATTCAATAAAGAATAAATTATAAATGTTTGTTTATTTCTGGGATTCTATTAATGTGTCAAGTTATATATGGAGTTGACGTCAATATTAAAAATCAAACACTTCTGCATATTCTTACCTATTTTAACTAAGATTTAGTTATATATATATATAAACAAATTTTCTGTATTTATTACGCTGATAATTTGTAATAATAAGTATGCCCTACTATTATATATAATAGATTATATTCTTAAAGGATCTGCAATGTTTTTATCTATTTCCATCAGATTAAAAAAAAAAACTTTTTAAATTTATGGACTATAGATTTTATTTTGCATCGAGTAAACATGAAATTAAATTACATGAGATCTTTATTTTTTTTTTAATTTATAAATCTAATTATCATAAATTTTTGAAAAATTTTATTTACTATTCTCTTAGAGCTTTTAACAATTTTTATAAAATAGAAGTTTTTAAAAAAAACACTAATTCAATATATATATATATATTGGTGAAATTAAATTTATATTTATTGTAGCATGGTCTGCTAGAAATAAAATCAAAGAAATATGATCCAATAAGATTAATGTTTTCACTTGAATGAAAATATTTTATTTTATAGCTTTTGTTTATGTGTGTATTATATATATATATATATTCTAACCCTTGTCCTCATGTGCAGCTCCACTACACCTCAGGCCAATCACGTTGAGGGCCACAATCTAACCCTTGTAAACAAATCAGGCCAATCTAACCGCCCCGTTCCCGCATCTCCACTTCCCCCACATAAATACAATATAGTGAAAATCACCTGACCGGGTTCTAGCTCTAATAATTAATGAAATATTCAATTAAATGCTTTACTAGCTCAAGTTTCTTAAAATTAACTTAGGTTCTGTTTTAAACTAAATCAAATAAATATTCAGGAATTCATGAGACTAGAAGTGGAAATACGGGTGACAAGGTAGATTACATTGAGACAATATCCCACAGGATACCACCTCAATGGCATAAGAACACTATCCCCCCTTATACTACTATTACATATAATAACTACATAGTATTCTTATGACTTCCGCAACTTCTAATCACTAAGACTCATTTAACAATTAAAGTATTAATCTTTTATCTCTAATAACAATAATAGTAATCATCTAGCTCAAATGAAATAATCTCAGGTTCTTAAATTTATTCGTATGTTAATAACATATGGTAGCAAAATATGATAAGGGATTTTATGTCATAATCTACTACTCTGAAATTAGATTAATAATAAAACAATAATAATCACAATCTTTATTGCCTAATCCAACTAGTACAGCTTTTCTTTCATCGCAAATTTATAACCGTAATAAATTAGTTAATAATCTAATATCCCCTTTTTTATCTTTAAGTAATAAAATAAATTAATAAGTGGCAGTGTTTAGATAATCTGATAAATAAAGCAAGTGGCAACTAATAGCATATAATTTAGCAAAATCTTATGATAATGGATTGATGACCAGTAACGCAATGCAATTTATAATTATTTAATTACAAGAACATCAATAAATATTTAAGATTAAACATACTTCTCTATTTATCTTTTGTGCAAACAATCATATACTTAGTTTAATTGTTGTGAACATACTCTGTGAATTCATGCAATGATGTAGAGAAACAAAACTCAGACACAAGTTTTAATAAACAAATCTTAAAATTTTATTAACATCAATAAAATAAATAAATAAAACAAACAAATCTATTTACATCTATTTACAAGGGATATCCTCATTTTTCTTTACACTACAATAACTGAATTATACACATTTATATTTCTTTTATCGTTAATTAAACTTATTATGCCTTTTAAAAGTTATTTATTTATTTCTCATTAGGTTTATCATATCACTTATTTTAACTATTTTATGGGTAACACCATTCTTTACCTTTTAATATTAAAGTTACTGTATTATAAATTATCTATGTGGATAAACATCATTTATAACATCATAATTTTACAATCAATATGGTTTTTAAAAGAAAATTACATTTTTCTTGTAACTTTATATAAGTCACTCCGCATATTATTCAAATATTATTATTACTTTTAACGTTTGTTCTCCAATGCTCATAAACTATAATACGTTTATTCCATAAGCCATACTCATGTATAATACTATAACACGGGTTTAATTATCACCTGTTACAGTTTCACATATACTATAATTATCGAATGTTATTGTATTTTTTAAATATGCAATACTTATATTTTTTAAAATATAATTAACAATAAGAAAACGTGAAATTATATTTAATATTTTTGTATATTTCTATTTGGATATACTTTTATAAAATTATAGTTCATTTCTTAAAAAAAGAATTAAAATAATTCTCTAACTCCTTCCCTTCTTAGGATATCTGCATCTTTCTTTCAATAATCATAATCTACTCTTCGTTAATACTTAACTATTCTTATTCCAAATAATAGCATGACATACATTCTAAAATATCTATTGTTTCCCTTTTAATAGACTTATCATATAACGATGTAGTTGCAAGAAATACAGATAAAGATAGCGAAAGATGTATAGGATATCGGGAAGATAGATAGATAACTTATCCACAATATACTTCAAAAAATGTATGGAACAGTGTGAATAGGTCCGACATTCATTGTCTAATAACCTTGGCGATAAGCATGATGTGGCAGCTATTTACTCAGCTTTACCAAACATCTAGTACGACTCACAAGAAATATATAAAATACCACTGTCCAAGACAACATGTGTACCAGTCGTAGGGCTTTGTTAACTACGCTGATTAACATCTAAAACTACTTATTATTTCATTCCCTGTAGCATCCTAGTTTTTAATACATCCTCTTGGTTTCTGAATCACCACGTACTACCAAGTCACTACCCAAACTATCTCTCAAGATTTTTACTGTATCCAACATCGATAAAATACTAACTACTTTTTAAAAACAATAAACAAAATTCGCTAATATAAAAACATTTCCCTATTCCATAAGAACAATTTGTCTTGCTTTATTACACTGTAGGTTCAACATCTACGTTTTGTTAAAATAACATTTAAATATCCCAATCGGAAAATTAACAGAAAATATCACATAACCATCGGTTATATTGAACTATATTAATAACACATAAAATGATTATCGTATGCATATTTTTAAAAATCTAATCACATCTCAAAGTGTTTTAGAGTGTTGTTTTCAAAAATGCGTTTTACAACAATAATAACAATAAAACTTTTGCGCTACATTCATTCGATTCTCAGCTGATCTAAATAAATAAAACATACATTATATATCATTAATAATTATAAATGTTACCAAAAACAATCTTTATCTTCCTATCAGAGTTCGTAGTAGGCTTCTTTCTCTTCGAGCATCGCAAATATACAAATTTCCACATACATACAATTTTATTTTAAAATTCAAAATCAAAACATATTATTTCATATAATGTTATATCACGAATTAATGTATTTTGTTTTCCCTATCGCTATCTAAAACTTAATGTTTAACTTAGATTAGTAAAGAAAATAATTCAAACCATAATCACATATTTTTCTGATGGTAAATCTTGGTTAGTCCCATAATATTTATTATTTCTTCTTTTGTCCGAATGTTCTCCTTTATGCTTATTAAAGTTTTAAATAAATTAGTTCATTTAATAAACTGTTTAGACGATCTTTAGTTTTAGTGTTTAATCCAAAATTATTAGAAAACATTTTATTTAGTTATCCCACGAAGCTTTTTAATGTTCTGGCGAATATTACCTCGGCGCGTTGATGCATCTTTATTTCTAGTTAAACTACAATTATTTAATAATTACGGTACCAATTGCATTTTCCATGGATCCAATATTTTATATTTCTCTTCTGTAAAATTTTTTTTTTCTTTAGGCAAGTGTTTTCCTTGGTAAACTTCATTTTCATTCATTATTATTTTATATACACTACTTTCGATCTTTAACTATTTTCTAGAGTATTTTCTCAAGTCATCTTAAAGAAAGCAATTCAAACTATTTCAATATTAAAATTCCTTTTGTCCATTTACTCTTATACGAATAATACTTATTTTTATTTTCCATTATCTTCATTAACTCTGCGCACAATGTCCTTTCATTGATTTTATATGCACTAAAACAGCTTTCATAGTGATACGCTATATAAACTATATCAATGAATAACATTAACATATTTGAAATATTATAACATTTACAACTTGGTTTTAAGAATCTATCCATTTTCTATTGAAAACTCCGATTATATTTCGATAGAATCCACTGGCAGGTTACTGTAAAGTTAGTGAAACATTACTATGAGAAACTTTTTTAAAAATTTTATTCTAAGATTCTCTTCGGATGATTTTTTAAATTGTCAGTTGGTTTCTTTCAAAGATATTATTAAAATTATAATAAAATTGACTAATAAATTGAAGAAAGAAAAAAAAATTTAGAGAGCTTAAAATTTTACCTCTGCTCTGGAGTCAACACATTTTTGTTCTCCCCGTTTATACAATTAGTTGGCGCGATTTTTTGTTGTCTGCCAAGATCTATTTTTTTATTGGTCAATTCCTACTTGGATTGATAAACAATTTCTAAAGTTTTAAAATCATGACATAATAGACTTAAATGTTAACTAATTATTATTTTTAAATCAATTATTATCTATTACAATTTAACTATCTTTAAAATAATTTTGAAATAATAATTAATAAAAATGTATCCTACTTATTTTTATTATGATGTGTGACAATTCCATCCAATTCTATAATATACTATTTCAATATTTTAATTATTAGTATTAATTTAAACCAGTACTTAGACATAGAATATTTCAGACAGTCACGTGGTCATTTCCGGTGTTTAGTCTGATTTTATCTGTCTGAATAAATTTGTTACTTATATTATATAAAATAATTATATAAAATTTTGAAAAACAATTTAGAAAAATATAGAATTAGATACAATTCTCACCATCACAACATTTATTATTAAATATATCATATTAATCTTTTACTGTTTAATATAATCTATAATTTTAAATACTATATAATATTAATTTTAAAATTTTTTAGTAATTGACCGTTTATAACCATCATTGACCTCTAGAAAAGGGCACAATATATATATATACACATTGTGCATAAGTGAAGAGATAAAATTTAGTTCTTAGCAATATCATTTTGGGGTTTGAATCCAGATGTCACATGGAAATTTTTATAGATATCTAAAGTTTTTTTAAGGCTAGGATGTATTTCAGGTAGAAATTCAATTCTTAATATTTGATTCAATGTTACTGTATGATTTTAAATAGAACTGGATTCCAGAGTTAGCAAGAAATGTTCTACATTAGTTTTAATTAACAATAAAGCAATTTATATATATATTGTGCCCTTTTCTATAGGTCGGTAATAATTCATAACAGTTAATTACTAAAAAAATTTTAAATTTAAAATATGTTCTTTTAATACATTAATTGTATTAAGTCAATTATATCTTTAAAGTACAATTTGAGGATAAAGCAAGTACGTAGTATATAAAATTATAGCGAATTATTTAAAAATGGTTATGTAAAGTTTAAAATATTATTTCATATGGTTGTAAAAGCTGGCCATATTAAATAACACATGTAAATAATTAAAAGTATATTTAATAAATTCGATTTTAATAGTTTAAAATGTATAATTTAATAAATACAGTGTTTAAATTCATAAAGTCATATTTAATAAGCAAAAATTAATATCGTACATTTTAAAAATAAACATAATGATGGTGAGAATTGTATTTAATTCTATATTTTCTAAATTATTCTTCCAAATTTTTATAATTATTTTATATAATATAATAAGTGTATCAATTTTATTAGTCTAGGCAGAGAAATAGATTGAAAATCATCTGTCAAAGTTATTAATCAGGTGACTTTTAATGTATACTATGACACACATGCGTGTTTGAATTAATAACAAAGTTTAAAATATTTTAAAAGTTATATTATAGAATTGGATAGAATTATTGCCTATCATAAAAGTAAATAGTATTAAACATTAAGTTAACTATCGTATGTAATGTTTTAAATAATGTAATAAAGAGGAATACATTCATAATATAAAAAATTAAATATTTTATTTAAATAAAAATAGATAAATTGAATATTAAGAAATGGAATAAGTTATTAAATGTTATTTTAAAAGTTATTTTAAATGTTTAAATAGTTTTAATAAAATAATAATTTATTTAAAAGTGGTATTTTAAATAATATTTTAAGTTCATTACGTCACGATTTCTAATTTTGAAATATAATTCTACTATAAACTAAAAATATGTAAATTTGTTCTCAAGCTAAAGTAAGAATTAACCAATAGGAATAGGTATTCTTACAGACTATAAATATCATCATAACTAAGTTATCGGGGGGAGATTAATAATGTATTGAAACCGAAGAAAGTCAATTTTTTTTTTTTTTGGTACTTTCTTATCATTTATTTTGCAAAAACTAATTGATACTTTTAAAGAGTTTTGCAAAAGAAAGTTTTAGAAAAAAATTATATATTTAGAAACTTCGTGGAGATGATTTTCTAATTTTTAAAGTACTTACCAGTCGTATTTTATCTAAAAGTTTAACCTAAACTTCGCAATAAAAATGGATATACTACGAAATAAAATGGATATAAGTTGTAATGCTGAAAAAATGTTTGGAATATTTATTGATACAGCTTTATTAATATTTCACTGAAGAACTGTTTTGGTACATAAAAAACCACAGCTCGGACATCATACGGAGTCTAATGAAAAAATTGGAGACGCATTATTATTTATAAGTTTATCCAAGATTTATTTTTAAATAGTAATAAGACAATTGTATATTGCATGAATCATTTTATAATACATTATATCAAAAGTAGTAAAATGTTATATCCCCTCTGAAGGTAACATTTTTAAAAAAATATTTTATATCATATATTATCAAACGAAAGTTTAAATGTATCAAGAAGGAAACATAGAAAAAAAAAGTGAACACATAGATGAATAAAAAAATGGATCCATGGAAATACAAATAGTACTTAAAAGTTTATCGAATATTTTAAAAGTTAAATTAGATAGATTGATGCATCGGATACACAGAGAATATTGGTAGAGAAGATTAAGAAGTTTCACGGGATTAATTAATATTATGATTTAATAATTATCATCTTAAATACTAAAACCAATGATTATTTTCTATAAATTTTACTAAATGGATTAATAATTATTTTTATTTTAAACTTTAACACGCTTGGAGGAAAACATTTTTAAAAAACTCTAGAGAAAATGATAAGCATTTTGGACTTATCAGGAACTATTGTCAAGAAAATATGTAAATATAGTTTTGATTCCTTTTATTTTGTTAACCTAGTTTAAATCTAAATTTTTTATATAAGATTAGAAAAAACATAAAAACATTAATTTATTAATATTAAAATTTTATAATATAACAATCTAATAATTTAGCTAAAAATATTTTAATATAAAGTGTATGGGTGTGATTTTTTTTTTTAATATCTGCAATGCTCAAGTGGATAAAGGAAGCCTACTGAACACGATGACTAGATAAAGGTTATTGGTAATAATAATAACTATTGATAATTTATAATGTATATTTTTTTTGTTTTCTTTAGATCATCCATAAATTGGAAGAATAAAGTATAAAAGTTTTTTACTTATATGTACCGCATTTTATACAACATTTTAAAAAACATTATGAGATAGGATTGATTTGAAGATATGCATACGACAATTTTTTTTTAATTTTTTTTTATTAGTAATATAATCCAACATAACAAATAATTATGTGATTCTTTTAAAATTTTCATGTTAGGATATTCAAATATTGTCTAAGTAGATTGTATATGATTAGACATATAGAATAATGAAGTGAGCAGACTTTTCTTGTGGAACAGCTAGATTGTTTAACTATTAATGAATTTTATTTATTGTTTTTGTAAATGCAGATAATTATTTTATCGATGTAAGATGTAGAAAAATCTTGAGAAATAATGTTGAGATAGTGGCTTGGAAGTACTTAGTGAACAGGAAACCAAGATGATGTTTTTAAGAAATAGGATGTTATAAGGAATGGAAATAATATTTAGTCTTTATGTGGTTATCAGCATAGTTAACATAGCCCTATGACTGATACACATTTTATTGGACAGTGTTTATATTTCTTTAAATATTTGATGTTCTAATAAAGCTGAAGAAATAGCTTTAACATCATCCCTGTACTAGAGGATATTAGGCAGATAAATGTCCTACCTCTTCACACTGTGCCATGATTTTGAGATATGTTAAGAGTAATACTCTAGCTTTCTTCCTTAATCCTATGCATCTGTTTTCGCTATCTTTATTTCATGTAACTGCATCATTTAGTAAGATATTTTAAAAGAAATGATAAATAATTTAGAACTAAGGTTATGCTATCGTTTTTGGATAAGATTAGTTTATTTGCTTATAAGGAGCAGAAGATTATAACTTAAAATTGAAGATCCAAAGTATCCTAAGGAAAGAAAAGAATCATAGAATATATTTTGAATTTTATTTCGGAAATGAAATATAAACTTTTTTAAAATAAAGTATCTAAACAAAGATATTTTCTTTAAAGTGATAATAATTTTAAATGCTTTAGTATTATTTTTTTTAAGAGAAAAATAAGTATTGCATATTTTTAAAATACAATAGTACAAAGTAAATTATGTAAACAATATGCATAGTATATTTTTTATTTATTGATTAACAGAAATATATTGATGATTACACTTATATCATACTAAAGTAAGGCTTAAAGAAGAATATATTATGATTAGTAAACATTGTGTGATAAATACTAAAATCTAGTACTGAATTTTGGATAATATTTTGTGTAACATCTTTGACTTTGCAAGATGAAAATTTTTTTTTTAATATTTTGAGAAATCCATACTCATTATAAAATTTTGTTTTCTATAGAATGTTTTCTAAGCATGAATTTTTAAAATAAGATAGTTTAATAATATTAAGGATAAAATGCTGTTGCTAATAAAGTAGATAAATATTTGTAATAAGTTAACCATAATGAGAAACCAAATGATAACATTTTTTTTTTAATTTTGTCCTAAATCTAAATAAAATATAATTGAAATATAAATTATTTTTTTATAACCCGGTAGATCAAACTGTAAAGTAAAAAAGTTAAGGATATCCACTGTAAATAGTGTAAATAAATTGTTTATTTATTTGTTGTTAGTAATAAACTTTGTTAAATTTTGTTATTTCAAAAATTTTGGGTCCGAGTTATTTATTTCTCACATTGCTGCATGATATATGCATAATAATCGAAACAAATATATAATTTTGCACAAAAGATAAATAGAGAATTATTTTAAGAATTTTAAATATTTTATTGGTATTCATTATAATTAAATAATCATAATCTTACATTATTTTATTGGTCATAAATCAGTTATCACAATATTATATTGAATTATATGCTATCAGTTGCCACACATATTTTGTTTGTCAGATTATTAAAATGCTACCACGTATTTATTATATCATTACATGAAGGTAAAGATTATATAAAATTATTTTATTATTTTATTATGGTAATAAAATTATAGTAAAAAGAAAAGATATACAGAATTAGTTAAACAATGAAGAATATTATTACTTTTACTTATTATTATTAGTTTCAGTGTAGTAGATTATGACATAAAATCCCTTCTCATATTTTACTACCGTATTTTTAAATTAACTTAGAATAAACTTTATGAACCTGAGATTATTTTATTTGAGCTAGATTATTATTATTAAATAGAAGATTAAGATTTAATTATTAGTTTAATATTAGTGAGTAGAAGTTATTAAAGTTGTAAGAATACTATGAGTTTGTTATTTGAAATAGTAATAAAGGGGGGATAGTGTTCTTATACCATTGAGGTAATATCCTGTGGGATATTCACTCAATGTAATCTATCTTGTCAACTGTATTTTCACTTCAAGTCTCATAAAAATATTAAATATTTATTTAATTTATTTTTATAAACTGAACCTTGTTCGTATTGTAAATTTGAGCTAGTGAAACATTTTAATTTTAATGCTGAATATTTTATTTATTAACTATTAACTGAGCTAGAACCTATTTTATTTTATACCATATATTATCTGGAAGTGAAGCTTCATGAGAGCAAGGTCAGATTATGGCCCCCAACGTGGTTGGCATGATGTGTAGTGGAGCTACACATAGTTGAAGGTTAGAATATATATATATATTGTGCCCTTTTCTATAGGTCAATTATGATTATAAATGGTCATTTACTAAAAAATTTTAAAATTAATATTATATAGTATTTAAAATTATAAACTATGGTTAGGCAATAAAGGGTTAATGTAATATATTTAATAATCAGTATTGTGATGGTGAGAATTGTATCTAGTTCTACATTTTTCTAAATTATTTTTCAAAATTTTATATAATCATTTTAAATAATATAAGTAGTAAATTTATTAAGACAGATAAAACTAGACTAAACACCGGAAATGTCTACGTGACTGTCTGGAATATTTTATGTATAAGCACTAGTTTAAAATTAATACCAATAATTAAAATATTTAAATAATATATTATAGAGCTGGATGGAATTGCCACACATCATAATAAAAATAAATAGCATACATTTTTATTGGTTATTATTTCAAAATTGTTTTAAAAAAATAATTAAATTGTAATAGATAATAATTAATTTAAAACTAATAATAGGTTAATATTTAAGTCTATTACGTCATGATTTTAAAACTTTAGAAATGTTTATAGAATCCAAGTAGGAATTGACCAATAAAAAGATAGATTTTGGCAGACAATAAAAATCGCCAACTAATTGTATAAACGAAGAGAACAAAAATGTGTTGACTCCAGAGCAGAGGTAAAATTTTAAGCTCTTTAAAATTTCTTTCTTTCTTCAATTATTAGTCAATTTTATTATAATTTTTAATAAATATCTTTGAAAGAAACTCACTGACAATTTAAAATCTTTCGAAGCGAATCTAAGAATAAAATTTTAAAAAAGTTCTCATAATAATGTTTCACTAACTCCACAGTTACCTGCCAGTGGATTCTATTAAAATATAATCTGAATTTTCAATAAAAAAAATGGATGGATTCTTAAAACTAAGTTATAAATTTTGTAATATTTCAAAAATGTTAACGTTGTTCATTGATATAGTTTGTATAGCATATTACTACGAAAACTGCTTTAGTGCGGGTAAAATTAATGAAAGGACATTATGCGCAAAGTTAATGAATAGAATGAAAAATAAAAATAAATATTATTCGTGTAAAAATAAATGGACAAAAAGATTTTTTATGAATTACTTTCTTTAAGATGACCTGAGCAATTACTCTAGAAATAGTTAAAGATCAAAAATGTCGTATATAAAATAATAATGAATAAAGTGAAATTACCAAGGAAATTACTTGCCTGAAGAAGAAGAAGAAGAAAAAATAGTTTACAGAGAAATAAATATAAATATTGGATCCATGGAAAAACGCAATTTGGTATCGTAATGATATAAATATTTGTAGTTCTGATAGAAATAAAGATGCATCAACGTGCTGAGGTAATATTTGCCCGAACATTAAAAAACTTCGTGGGATAACTAAATAAATATTTTTAATAATTTTGAATTAAACATTGAAACTCGAGATCATCTAAACAGTTAACTAAATGAACTAATTTATTTTAAAACTCTTATAATCAGAAAGAAGAACATTCGGAAAAAGAAGAAATAATAAATATTATGGGACTAATCAAGATTTACCGACAGAAAAATATGTGATTATGGTTTAAAATATTTTCTTTATTAATTTAAGTTAAACATTAAGTTTAGATAGCGATAGGGAAACAAATACATTAATTCGCAATAACATTATATAAAATAATATGTTTTTTGATTTTGAATGTTTAAATAAAATTGTATGTGTGTGGAAAATTTGTATGTTTGAGATGCTCGAGGAGAAAGGAACCTACTACGAACTCTAATAGGAAGGTAAAAGATTATTTTGGTACATTTTATGGTTATTAATAATATAATGTATGTTTTATTTATTTAGATCAGCTGTGAATCGAATGAATGTAATGCAAAATTTTATTGTTATAATTATTGTAAGACGCATTTTGAAAAACAACACTCTAAAACACTATGAGATGTAATTAGATTTTTTAAAAATATGCATACGATAATCATTTAATGTATTATTAATATAGTTCAATATAACCAATGGTTATGTCATATTTTCTGTTAATTTTCCGATTAGGATATTTAAGTGTTAGTTAATAAAACGTAGATGTCGAACCTACAGTGTAATAAATCAAGACAAATTGTTCTTATAGAATAGGGAAATGTTTTTATATTAGTGAATTTTGTTTATTGTTTAAAAGGTAGTTAGTTTTATCGATGTTGGATACTGTAAAAATCTTGAGAGATAGTTTGGATAGTGACTTGGTAGTACGTGGAGATTCGGAAGCCAAGATGATGTATTAAAAACTAGGATGCTACAGGGAATGGAATAATAAGTAGTTTAAGATGGTAATCAGCGTAGTTAACAAAGCCCTGTGACTGTTACACATGTTGTCATGGACAGTATTATTTTTATCTTTCTTGGGAATCTTATTAGATGTTTGGTAAAGCTGAATAAATAGCTGCCACATCATGCTTAGTGCCAGGGTTATTAGACAAGGAATGTCGGCCCTATTCACACTGTTCCATACATTTTGAAGTATATATTTTGATAAGTTATCTATCTGTCTTCCCAATATCCTATACATCTTTCGCTATCTTTATCTGTATTTCTTGCAACTACATCGTTATTTGATAAGTCTATTGAAAGAAACAATAGATATTTTTAGAATGTATGTCATGCTGTTATTTGAAATAAGAATAGTTAAGTATTAACAAAGAGTAGATTATGATCATTGAAAGAGAGATGCAGATATCCTAAGAAAGGAAGGAGTCAGAGAATTATGTTAATTTTTCAAGAAATGAACTATAATTTTATAAAAATATATCTAAGTAGAAATATACAAAAATATTAAAAAATGATTTAACGTTTTCTTATTGTTGATTATATTTAAAAATATAAGTATTGCATATTTAAAGAATATAATAACATTCGATAATTATATTATATGTGAAACTAAAACAGGTGATAATTAAACTCGTGTTATGGCATTAGACATGAGTATGGCTTATGAAAAAATGTATTAGAGTTTACGAGCATTAGATAACAAACGTAATAGGTAGTAATAATATTTGAACAAGATGCAAAGTGACTTATATAAAGTTACAAAAGAATGTAATTTTTTTAGAGGAAAAACCATATTGATTATAAATTTCTAATGTTTATAAATGATGTTTACCCACATATATAACTTAGAATACTGTAATTTTTAATATTAAAAGGTAAAGAATAGTATTACCCATATAATAGTTAAACTAAGTAATATAATAAACCTAATTAGAAATAAATAAATAAATTATAAAAGGTATAATAATCTTAATCAACTGTAAAAGAAATCTCAAAATGTATAATTTAACTTTTGTAGTGTTAAAAGAAAGGAGGATATCCCTGTAAATAAATGTAAATAGATTTGTTTGTTTTATCTTAATTTTGATTGTTGTTAATAAAATTCTAAAATTTGTTTATTAAAACTTGTGTCTGAGTTTTGTTTTCTCTACATCATTACATGAGTTCACAGGGTATGTTTACAGTCATTAAACTAAGTATATAATTGTTTGCACAAAATATAAATAAAGAAGTATATTTAATCTTAAATGTTTATTGGTGTTTTGTAATTGAATAATTATGAAATTGCATTACGTTACTGGTCATAAATCCATTGTCATAATAATTTGTTAAATTATATGTTATTAGTTGCCACTTGCTTCATTTATCAGATTATCTAAACACTGCCACTTACTAATTTATTTTATTACGTAAGGGAAAAGATAAAAAAAGGAGGATATTAGATTATTGACTAATTTATTACGGGTATAAATTTGCGATAAAAGAAAAGCCGTACTAGTTAGATTAAACAATGAAGATTGTGATTATTATTATTATTATTTTATTATTAATCTAATTTCAGAGTAGTAAATTATGACACAAAATCCCTTATCATATTTTGCTACTTTATTTTAATTTAACCTTGAATAAATTTAAGAACCTGAGATTATTTTTTTCTGAGCTAGATAATTACTATTATTGTTATGATAGATAAAAGATTAATACTTTAATTGTTAAACGAGTTTAGTGATTAAAAGTTGCAGAAGTCATAAGAATACTATGTAGTTATTATATGTAATAGTAGTATAAGGGGGGATAGTGTTCTTATGCCATTGAGGTGGTATCCTATGGGATATTATCTCAATGCAATCTACTGTGTCACCTTATTTCCACTTCTAGTCTTATGAATTATAGAATAGTTATTTGAGTTAGTCTAAAACAGAACCTAAGGTAATTTAAGAAACCTGAGCTAGTAAAGTATTTAATTGAATATCTCATTAATTATTAGAGCTAGAACCCGGTGAGGCGATTTCACTATATTATATTATTATTTTGGGAGAAGTGGAGCACACATGTACACGTAAATACATGTAGGGTGAGAGGGTAGATTGTGGCGTAACGTGGTGGGCTCAAGGTGTACGTGGTTACACAACGTACAGAGAGGTCATAACATAGGCCAAATTGTCACGGTCCAATTTTAGAGAGGGGCCAAACCCGATGCGATATAGAGAAAGAGGTTATAAAATATATATATATATATGTAAAATTGTGGTAGGAATTACTTTTCACACGTATTCTAGACAATTGACATGCAATCTCCCACCAATAATTGTTTTTAAACCGTAGATGGTCCACTTATGATTAGTCCTTATTTATTTCTAACCTGATTTGCACAAGTTCAGGTTATCTCTATTAGTTCTTTTAATTCAATAGCTGCTTTCTTCAATTTATTTAATCTTTGTCTAATTTTTGTATTGGTCTACTACTTAAATCTGAGAACAATATTATTCATCAGTTTCATTTCCAGTCATTTTCTATTGTTAAAATATTAATCTAAAATACACAGAATTTTTTTTAATTCAGCTTCTAAAAATAGAATAATTTTAGATTCAAATTGGTTAAATTTAATGAAAAATTAAAAATAATGTTAATAGCTGAAGAAAAATATAAGAAAAAACATTTAAAAAAATAACCAGTGGTAAAACAAAAGAATTATATTTCAACCAATCTGTGGTGTCATTATTCAGTCTGTAGCTGTCGATGTAATTTACTTTTCTGAAAAGCTATTATTTTCCCAAGCTTATTTTTCTTGTAGTATTTAAAATTTTTCAAATCAAACTTTATATTTCAATAAAGTAATGTAAAATCTTATTTATAAATGTAAAAAATTATGATAGATATAATTATTTACTTCAAAATATGAAAGTGTATCACATTTCATTTTCATTTCTGATTTTGTCATTTAGAAACACTAATTATGGTCAGTAGCGATACATGTCTAGAATAGTGATGATTTCCCCAAGTTTATTTTTCTTATAATATTTAAAATTTTTTGAATCAAACTTTATATTTCGATAAAGTAATGTAAAATCTTATTTATGATTGTAAAAAATTACGATAGATATACTTATTTACTTCAAAATACAAATGCATAAAAGATTTTATTTTGATTTCTTTAGAAATGCCTATTATTCAAATTACAGTTGTTAAGTCAATAACTAGTCATGAACAGTAATTACTTTTGCAAGTTTGTTTTTCTTGTAATATTTAAAAAATTTTGAATCAAACTTTATATTTCGATAAAGTACTGTAAAATGTTATTTGTGAATGTAAAAAATTACAATAAATATATTTATTTACTTCAAAATCAATTATGAACATGTAGAACATTTTGTTTTAGTTTTTGGCTTTGTCATTTAGAAATGCCTACAGCACAATTTCAGATTTAGCAGGCATCCAATCAGAGAAAAGAGACTGGTCTAAGCACCAATAGCCAGCTAAGAAAATTGATTTTTTTTTTTCAAAATATAATGCTATATACGGATGGTTTTAAAACTACAATTTTAAATTTTGAATTTCCTATAAAATAAGCCTAAAATGAAGAAATTGTGACCAAAATTGACCACGAGATGGTGCATGCTATGTCTAAAATTCATAAATAACATTACGAGCTATTAAAATAGCAATGGGCACTAATTGTATATACCACAGAAAGAGTTAAAAAGTATTTTTTACATGTATATGTCATTACAAATTTAATTGCTAATTTTGAAATACCTCTAAAATCTTTCATTTCTCAATATAGAGTGTCGATTTTTGAAAGAGTCCATCATATTGTTATCATATGATATTTCTGCTAGTTGTTTTTCTTTTCAGAAGAAAGATATTTTAGAACATTATCTACAGAAATTGGCTTTTTTAAATCCAATTTTCATTTTGTAATTCATTGGAAAATATATTTAATATTTACAACTGAAAACTGATTTTTTATATGACATTAATCTATTTAATGTTAAATTAATTTCTCCAATAATATTTTCTAATGTTGGCAGGAAACTCAAACATTTTTATTTAAGTCTGATAATGAGTTCTCAAGTTTTATTTTTATGGTTGTATTTGCTTGCCTCTAACAATAAAAAAAAATGTACATTTGATCTTTATAAAATTGGATTCAAATCATACAGTCTTTCAAAAATTCCCATAAGTTTTCTCATCTAACTATGATTAATTGAAGAAATAATCTTTTACTTTATATTTAAATAGCAAATGAAAACTTGTACTTTTTATTGAGATTATAAAACCTATTAAGACTTTGCTCTAAGAAGCCATCTAACTTTGGATTGTATCAATAATTTTTATAGTCACTTCTCAAATACAATGCATATGATTTAATAATCAAGAGCAATTTTTAGACCTTCAGACATTGTATTTGCACTCCCATACGTTTATATATTACAGTGTGTATTTCCAAAGACTGTCATCCTACATTTTCAAACATTTCCTTTGCAGTTGTCTTATCAAAAAGATATTTACAAAATAAAAATTCTTCACATATTATAACTTCTGTTTCAAATCAAAAAATATCAATAATTACAAACATTATGTCAATCTGTCTGATCATTATAATAAAAAATACTGACTTTATTTTATCTTTTGAAGAAACTACTATTTACATAATCAACTATTTAATAAATGCATATACATATAAAGTATTATTTGATAATAAAATAGCATGCATACTTTGGTGCAGTGGTGGAGTAATAGACTCGTACACTCATGGTGCATGGAATGCTTTGTCATTTAAATGTTCAAACTTCTTATGAACTTCTGAGAAATAAACACTTCTATTAATTTATTTTTTGCAAAATAGAATCAAATCTGATGGGTTTTTTTGCTGCGTGTGTGTGTGTATCTCAGAATAGAAAGTGCTAATGTGCTAAAAAAAGACAAATATGTTGAAACGGGAAGTGTTAATGTGTTAAAAAAGATAAGTAAACATAAAAATAGAGAACAGATTAAGCAGGTAATTAATAAACTAACCAATAATAAAAGAATAGAAGTTTTCTCTGAGGGCCATATCGGTTCTATAAATACTTGTTAACCAGTTATTCTGCATCGTCTATATTGATATAAACATACAACCACAAGCAAGCTGAGTGAACTTCAGCCCAATAGAATCCTCACTGAAGATGAAGAAAAGAGATTTAGATATGAAAGAGGCCACCCCAGCCTACATTATAATTTCTGTATGCCTTGTGGTTCAAATTATAATTAATGTTTACTATACTAATAATTTGTATGTAATATAATGTATTATAATTCCTTATAACTAATTGTCATATGTATATAAATATATAAAAATATTATCGATTCCATTTGTATAAATTAATGTTTATTATCATTAAATAATAGATAACTAAACGTACTCATATCCTCATTTTTTATTGCGCTAGTTAACTCAATCCATAGCAGCTTCTCTATTATCAAATAGAGATAAAATAGTGTATAAATAACTATTACTAATATCAATTTCTTTTTAGTAGTCTGGGATTTATCAGTTTTAGCTCAAACATATATAAAAAGTTTTTAAAACTTCATTTGCATAAATTGTTCAAGAGGTTTTTTTAATTATCATTTTAATTAATTTTATTTTAAAGTAATCAACATATTTGTTCGCTTTTCATTGAAAATATTTCTTTAAAACATGCTCAATATTTTTCAAACATCTGTTTGCCATTGGCCATCCTTTTGTTCCCATATCCATTGGTATTGTCTGCACTGAGCACAACGCAAAACAAAAGATTAAGGGGGCATGTTCCCATTTTGAAGAACTGGCCCATTCGCGCATTCATATGGAAATTTATGTAAACTAACATAATTCACTTATATATATACATCCACTCTCCCTTTTATAGCCGTCTCTACATTTATGACTTGTATTAGTCGAAAGCTAGCTAAGTCTAGTTATTTAATTTGTTAAAGCTTTTCTGCATACGTATGCATTTAGACACCATTAAAAAGATTTAATACGAATAATGAATAACAATTTAAAACAAATTATACATTGAGTTGTATGTTTATTTGCATTTTATTCCGTGTAAATTCAAATTGCAAATAAAAATCATATTTTTAATAACACCTTTTTTTTTTTTACTGATGCTATTCACTTTCGATTCCTTTTTCTGTGCACTTTCTTTAGTTTTCTATTTGAACTTTCTTAACTTTTCTATTCAAACAGTAAAATGTTTTTCTATAAATAAAAAAACATTAATTTTAATGACTAATACGTATGCTTGACATCTAAATTATAACTATTTTAATCATATAAAAAAATAATTTTTTTTTTTTTCTTTTACAACATATATCAAACTTAGCATCTTTTGGGCACACAGTTTAAAATGGATACAGAGTTCTTACTATCCAAGATTTACAAACACATGGTGGTTGCATACATATATATAATGGAATACCTCCAGTGCTTTCTTAATATATATATCAAATTTGAGATCAAGACTCATAACACTCAGATGTTATATATATATATGTGTGTGTGTGTGTGTGTATAAATAATAACATGCTTGCTATTATCTTCTACTCTGTCTAACAAAGTTGATTTGTTGATTATATATACACTGGTTATTGTCTGCAAAAATGCTCTCAGCCAATTAGTCACAAGAAATAGCATTATAGTTAAAATTTTAAACTTTTGTTTTTAGAATTTTTTGGCATTGCATCAGTGGCACAATAAGGCAATCAAAGTGAAAAGCGAAAAATGTAATAATTTATCATTGGGTGTGGAAATTATGTTTTTTTAAGATAAAATTTAAATTATCCATCTATTAGTCACAAAATGAATCTTTTTTTCAAATACTTTCAATGATACACATATTATTAGATGAGAAATTTCACTGTAAAGTATTGCATATAATATTAAACTTTACATGTCTTTCTCACTTTACATTTAATCAGATAATCAAACATTTCTTCCCAGCTATAAATGCAATTGTTTAAACCAGTAGTTCTTATCTGATGTTAAGGAGAGATCAAGTGTGTTTAACAAAAAATGTTGCAAATGTTTCACAAAATTATAAAAGTTATGTAATATCTAGGAAATTATGTTTGAACAACCTTTAGCATAAATTGGAGATTCCAGGTGAAAAGTAACTTACATTTTTGAGTCAACTATCTAAGTAAGCATCTTTCTTACAATTGTTCATAGAATTTATTGACAATGTTCAATTTTAAAACAGGAAAAACTCACTATATGTATTGCCAAACACAACAAGCTAGAGTAATCAATGGATGCCAGAAGGCTTGTGCATAAAATCCCCATCTAGTGCCTATTCATCCAATATCCACAGACTAGTTTCTGGCTTGTGGCCTTCATCAGTGAGAAGCCTTGGATCTGAAAGCACTGCACCTAGATCTTAGGATCTAATGCAATCCTCCAGCAGCCACCTTTTATCTCCACTTAACTACAAAACTATGAGTAGTGGTGGTTATGTAATGTTAAATTTTGATGTGTATTTAATTCATATATTGTGTACAAACATAATCAATAACTTCTTTAACTAAGAACTCTTACTTTATAAGATCAAGTAAATTTTTTTGCATCATAGTAGACCACAATGAATATTATGACATGAAAAATGATTCTAAGCAAATTATTAATAATGGAGTAAGTATAAATACATGTAGCAGTAATGAGGAAGAATATCATAATTCAGTGTCTTATATGTGGGAGAAAAGTGTCCAATAGTGTAATGGTTTCTGATAAACTGAAATGCCATTTAAATTTAAAAAGCCAAATGTTTTGAAAAAACAAAAATTTTGATGAGGCACAAACTACATCATATAAGATAGATGAATTAATTACTGTAAAAATAAAACCATATATGACAACAAAAGATCTTGTTTTATCAGAGTATTATAAAATAGTAAAAAATTACTTTTACAGTACACAAAAAGAAAACTACAAAAATGTCTCATTTGCATGAAATAATAAAAAGAATTAAAAATATGTCAGATAAAATTGAGAAAAATGTTGTACAGCTTATGTAAGCATAAGGAATGGTGATCATGTTATGTTTAGTAGAGAAAATATTTGCAGATAAACTCCCTGACATCTTACTTTACAAATAGTATGATTTTTTTTTTTTTTGCTTTATTAATGTAAATAAAATAGTGAATCAGTTTTTATGCTACATAGAATATTCTGAACATATAACAGCACAAATCATTTTGTCTCAATTACAGCATGGACAGAACTACTTCAATGAGATACTCTATTAAAAGATTTGTTAACTTTAGAAAAGTCAACAAACTCATACATTACATCTATACATTATTTTTGCACAGAGAATCACTATTTTCAAAAGCATTATTAGCAATATTAAAACATATACCAAAACAAGTTATAAATAAATAAATTACCTCAAGTCAATATAATTAAAAACAATGCCTTTTAAAAAAAACTTTGTGTATCTTTAGACATTCAGTATGAACCTTTGCTTTTGGACAATGAACTAAAGCCATTATCCAGATATAAAGTGCTATGTGAATTTGAGAACTTAAAAATAAATTATTGACTTTTTTCCTTTAATTAAATTGCAGTTGTTTTTATAAAATGTTTTGAAAATAATATGGTAAGCTAAAATATTATATTAAATCAATATTTTTAATTACTTAATAGTGTTAATATTTATATTTAAGAAAAAAGGCAAAAATATTTTGACATTCAAATTGTCAGCATTTAAAAAAAAGTGGAAAAATTGTATATCAGAAAAAATATATAATACATATGTTTCTTTAATTTCATATTAGAAATATCAAGGGAATTATTTCCATTGTAAAAGAATATTTAACACAGATGGGAAAAAATTACAAGTTATTTTCCTTTGTTAAACATAAACACTTATGACTACATATGCAATCCATTAGGTTTAGTACATTGAATTGTGAATTTTTGTTACATGAACAATTGATTATTTTGTGAATGAATTGTACTGTAGAAATGAAATTCACCAAAATAACTTTTATTTTTGTCATTGTCAAATATTTAGTTCTCTCCACAAGGCTACTGAAATTTTTCTTATAGTTTTCAATATTATATTTGTGTGAGTTCCCTTTCTCAACATTAACCAATATAAAAATTAAAACATTTAATTGACTTACTAGTATAGGCAAGAAATAAGGATAACTGTAGCACATATTAGGATTTGATATTGTCGAAGTTTGGATCCATCCTGCAAGTTATACAAGATCCATCTTACATATAAAATATTAATTCACATATGTGACTTTTTGATTGAAGGATTTGGAAATCATGAATCTGTCAAAAATTGTGTGTCTTCTCATTATATTTCAATATTTTTATGATTACAACTAATAAACTTTTTTATAATATTTTCAGAAGAATGTTGAATATCTACATGTTTTATAGTTCTATTTTTCTTGATCTTGGTAGACAGTAGAGTATTATAATAATGGCATTTACTTAATTTTACATCATATTTTTGTGTCTAAATTCTTCTATTTGCAAAAGTAAATATGACTTACTAATTTATCATTATTTTCATTTCATATACATTCCTATGTCCTAATTTTTAATTTAAAGTTATTTTCATTAATAACAAAATTTTGAGAGGGCATTAAAGAAAATCTCAGGAATTTAACATCCTTCCATAAGTATATGAGACAAAAAGGGGTGCAAATTCTTGGTAACTTATATGAAATATTAATGTTCACAACAACCGAACTGTTGAACATTTCAAATTGATACTTTGAAGTAGATGAATGATAATAAAATCAATTGTGATGAAAAATTACTACTTACTCAGAATGATAAACTAGCATTATAATAGATAATAATTGGAAAAATATTAGTTTTAACAGAACAAATATTTGCAAAGTTCAATACATACCTGAACACTTCAATGATAACTCCAATAATCTCCAATAATATACTATGAAATTTACATGCAACATTATAACCCAGCTTCTAATTCAAAGTAACTGGTTTCTAATAACACTGCTGCAAAATATATGCAATAGTATTAAAATCATAAATATGGATCATAAATATTGAGAAGCAACATTTATACCATCATGTAAATTTAGTTTAAACTAAACCACTGTAAAGATTAACATAGGAAAATTTCCAATAGAAGCCTATTAATCAAACTGCCTTCTTCCCAAATAATGGTTAAACTGTTATAACTTAGGAAACTAAATCACTATTCTGCTTACACATATTACTAAAGACTTAAAAATTTTAAGAGAATAATTTATCATGTGGTGTAAACATTGTTTCCAGACCATGGAAAACAATCAGAAATATTGATTTTAATAACACAGCTATAGTCTTCTGAATTAAATAATGTAAAAGTATTACAGAGTCAGTGAAGGTTATTGTGAATAATGACCATAAAAATAATTCTTGAAAATTATTTTAAAAGTTTATCTTCCAGGAATACCAGTTTTTATACAAATTGTGATCCTACACTATATTAAAGCAGTTATATCATTTAATTCTAATTATTTTGTTCAATCTATTTATTCTTATATAATACAAATTAATTATTTTTATAATTATATTTTTTCAAAACTTTTATTTTTATCATTTTGTATCATAACTTTTTCAATATTATAACAAAATAATCAACTTTGAACTGGTACTTTTATAACATTATCAACCCTTTACAAATTAGTTTGTCAAATTATGGTTTGTTAATAAAGATTCTGTTTTCAAATTTTTTAATAATATGCTTTTTTATATTCAGAAAATTAAAAAATTATAAACATGTTTATACATACAAATTAGCAATAATGAAAAAGATGAAATATTAATAATCATAATAAAAAAATAGTAATTAATTTTTGATTCCAAAAGTATAACTCTACATGCAATAATCTGACTTAAGCAATATTGATCTACAACATAGATGATGTTAATAATATAATGGACTATGATATATGCTATATTTTATTCCAAGCTTCCCTCATGTATATCATATATTGCATATAATAACTCATGTTTGCTGACAAGATTTGACTACAAAACAATAAGAATTTACTAGTCTGTCACTTTACTCTACAGTACTTTTTAATATTCGTACTTACATATATATAATAATCTTCATGTGTATAATATGCATATATAAATTAAGATTATAATATGAACAAAATTTTTAAAAAATAATGTAGTTAATAATAATAAATCAAGAAAACCCATTTGCATATGTATGTATATAGTGCATTTCTGTATTCATTAAAAAAAGTAATAATAAAACAGATTCTTGGCTAAATTCTTAATAGAGATTTAAAGCTTTCTGATGCAATATAAGATGTTCATCTGGAATGTTTTTACAATTCACATCATTTAATCATAGATTTAAGGCATTTTCCATTTTAATCAAAAAATTATTTCTTAATTACAAATTTAACTGTTATAGGAGCACAGGCAATAGTGGCTTGAATTGGCTTCTCTCTTTTTATAATTTTTCTGATTGATGAATTATTCTTCTCAAACATACAACTCACTTTATCTCACTTAATGAAAGAACTTTATAACTTTTAGGGATTTATTACTCATTGTATATTTATTAAAGATATTATATCTTCTCTAATTAACAATTATATATTTTACATATAATGAGAAATAAAGCTATATTTAAAGATATTATTATATTCTAATATAATAATTTTTTTTTAAAAAGTAAATGTAAAGAAAAAAATATGTACACATGCTTATAAGTATGGTATTGAATTGTACAGAAAATGTAAAGAAAATGGAATTAAGTAAATTCATGTTTGAAATTTGATAACATTATATTTAATGAGACAAAATGACTGCTGTTGTATCAAGATTCATAAAATGTAATAAGTTTGTGGTTTTCAATGTTTTTATTATTTGTTTACATTTTTTGGATAGTGTATAATTCAAATCATGGATTTTGATAGATTGTATATTGTGGCTTCACTATACTGATTATAATTAAAACAATAAAATCATACACATTTTTTCACTTTTTACCATATTTTTTAAAGATATTTCTGGCAGTAATATAATCACATTAGTTTATTTTTAATTTATATTTATAGATACAGCCATAACAATCTTACATAGTAGTTATATACTGTAGACAGTGGCTATGTTGAATAGTATAAACTTATTAAAACAAATAAATTTAGAATGGGGAATTAGAATAATTATTTTTTCCCATGTTTTAATCATAATAATGATTAACTTATTTAAAGATGTACATTTTTTAAATGTTAATATGAAATTCCAAACATTTTTAAATAATAAGTATGTGAATATTTATAGTTTGCTATGGATAATTGTAAAAAAGAAAAAGTATAAAAAAATAATAAAAGAAATAGCTGTTTTCTCTACTTCAGTAATTTATTGATGAGTTTCAATTTTTTTTAAATAATAATAATAAGACATATAAATAAGTAAATTTTTAAATAGTATTTATCAGTATTTAAAAGAAAATAAAAAATAATTTTTCAACTTTTTGTTAAAGTTGAGTTTTTCTTTTATCTTTATTTCTCTAAAAAATGATAATGTATTTTTCAAATCAAAGTATAATTAAAGGATTATACTATTTTAGTAATTAAAAAGAAAAAAACTACAGAAATTTTTTGATAATTAGAGTATAATTGGAAATTTTAATTAAGAAAAAATGGGAAGAAATACCTTTTTGTAAAAATAGATCAATGCTGCCATGTCTGAGATATGTGATTGGATGGATATAAAATTATTCCAAAATATGATAGGGGACAGGTTAATGCTCTATATTGCAGTATCTTGTCTAGTCAGCAAGTCATTTTTGACTTAGCTTTTGAGAGACATCCACTAGCAGCCCAACTTTGAAGGGAATAATGAGAAGTTAAGTTTTTAGTCTGAAGTAAGGTTAAGTTTTAATAAATGGTGTTGAAGTGGATTTGAAGAAAACTGTGCTAAATTTTAGCCAAAAGCTAAGGCTCACCAAATCTGTCCATGTAGCTTGTACACTAAGAAAAAATGTAAAAAATAATACCCCTGAGAGAAATCTGCAACAAGTTTTGTGTTATGTCAAGAAATGTGATTGTCTCAGCCTGTGTTAACCTGATATGAAAATTATTATATTAAAAATGGATAGATTCAACCTATACTAGCCTAACAATTTTATTGTAAAATTGATAAAAATTTTACTTACCCTGGAAGTCTGTTAATGTGAAAGTTATCTTTATAATGGAAATTGGAACCTACAAAATGAAAAGTTAATAGAACTAGAAAAAAGGATTTCTTAAACTCAACATTTGAAGCTTACAATAAGAAAAACTAACATGAAAAAACTGAAAGTTATAACTACAAAAGAAGGACTAAAACAATGAAATCATGGTAAAATAAAGTATAATTGATGTGCACATATTGATTTACAGTTTCATTTATATAACACTTTCAAATGATTTTTTAATTATCAGTAATAATTCTTAGTAATTAATAGTTGTTTTTTTTTGTTGAAACATTTTATTTTATTTATTTTTTTCTCCAACATGTAAAACAGTATGGGACTTTCCCATTCTCATAAAAAAGGAAAAAATGTTTTAATTAATCTTCTATGAAATATTGTTTTTCAATTTTAATCACTGAAAGAGGAAATAATTCTGCTTAAAGTAAAGGCTAACTAATTTAATTAGTGAGGGTAAGCCACAAGTTAATCTTATTTGCTATATGAAACTATGTTTTACACAAATGTATTAGATTTGAAATTATCATATTGTATCTTTTCTGGATTTATTAATTTATTAGTTAATTTTATTAAATAATTAAAAAATAAGTGTTAACATCTTTATTTTTCCAGCTATATGTTTTATGAATTGGCAGTGTGTCTGATTTATTTTTAATATAGCATGGTGCTTTAAGAGATTGATAGCTTATTCTAGTAAAATTATTTAACATTGAAGTAGATTAAATATATATATTTATATTTACTCTTGTTTACAATCACAGTCCCTAGGATCCTTTGAATCTGAGATACTGTAGAGCAGTAATAGTTAATTTATATGTATGTTAAGGTACATGTTTGTGTTTGAATATCCAGATGAGTTTCTGAATGGTGTTCAAATCAATATCATTTTTAAAGTCTATTCACTGCATTTGATTTATACATATTAGAAATTAATTTACAGTTGGCCTATACACTAATAATATCATATGGCCAGAGCATTTGAGGATGATCAGAATATATCAAGATTCAGAATTATTTTTATGATAGATACTTTTGCACTTAAATATGTGCATCTAGGTGATTGTTTTAGATTTTGACTTAAGTTTTGATAGTGACTAGATGATTAACCTACATTTTATAATGATTCTTTTAAATTCAATCACAAAAAATAACTTGATTTTTCTTGTTTATTGCTGGTGGTGTAACTTATAATTGTTTTACTGAGTGATTTTCTTTTATGCTGATACTTCATGATCATTTTATATTCAATTCATTTTATATTTGTTAATGATTATTCATTGACAATGTTAATTATTTTTATAATTGATGATGATGTTTTGCTATCTCACCATGTCACTCCCTTTTTCTTACCATAAAACATATATATCTTATTTTTTATAATTGTATTTTTTTTATTTTTAGTCTATTTAATATGAATGTGCATACACATAAGAATAATATAATCATATTTGTAGAATAACCAAGTTTGAGAATTCTGTTATGATACTTCACAAAACAGATGTCCAAACACTCCTTTAAAGAGTACTTTTTTAATATCAAAATAGATGTTATTTTCAAGATTATTTAAATTCTTCTTTGTAAACCTGAGTTGGGAATTATCATATTAAAGTTTTGGGGTTTGATTGTACCATGAATAATTTTATTATAAGAATTGCCTGTATAATATGCTATAATTTATTTATATATTTGTTAAAATTATTAAAATTTTATCTGAATTAATATTTGGAATTGTAAGCTGGCATGGTTTGTTTTCATTGTGATAAGCTTTCCACTTTTATTTTAGTATTAAACCATTATTATATATCAGAATATAATAAATTTGACTTCATTTGATATATATTTTTGTTTAGAAATGAAATAAATTCTAAAAAAAATCACATTTGACATTTGCAATTATTTTAAAAATTTTATTTTAATCAAAAGAAAGCACTGTTTCATCATTAAACTGTTAGGATGAGCAGATTGAGTTTGCAAAATGAATGAAATCTTTGTTTGTATTTAAAATATGAATGAATAATTATCAATATCTAGTAAATCTATCAATTAATGTTTAAAAGTTTAAATTTTTTTAGTAATTTTTATGATATTGCATTGTATTTGCTGCCACCATAATTTCCATGGTTACATTACGCAGAAAAATATAATTGTCTGTATTTAAAAATGAAACATTTTTGCAGAAAATAAATATATAATAATACATATTGATTTCTAATAATTATTCCATCATTATTGTGCAAAAATAGTCATAAACTTTCCAAAAATATCAAGATTTTAGTCATTCATAATATTTTCTCAAAGTAATATGGATACTCATCACAATGGAGTTTTGCAAGCTTTAATTTTCCCACATTTTTTAATATCCTGACATCTTCAGAGTTTTTGGAATTAAAATATTTTTGAAAAAAATACACATGAATTTTAACTCTCGATACAAAAGTTAGCAAAATCTGTCAATAGAGGGCCAAATGCAAATTGATTTTTTGGATTTTTGTCATACGAGAGAAACTAATGAAGAAAAGACATTAAGTTAAAATAAAAATTAGTGCTAGTAAATAGTTTCAGTTTTGTTGTGTATCAATCTTGATTTATTTCTATATAACAAAGTGGACATCAGATAAAAGTAGTCATTTTTTTTATCTGACATATAGATTAGCACTAAAATAAAAAAGTTGGGCATTATTAGTCAGATTATTTTCAAATAACTGAGATCTACTTTGTGAATTATCATAGAAATATTTTTTTGGTTTGGTTGTTCCATTAATATATTATATTATTATATTTACTTATTTAATAGACTGTAATATGTTTGCAAATATGCTAAAAGTGTTAGAAATACAAATAATTTGTATATTGAATAATAACAAATCATATGGCATAGTGTACACAATATATTATAAAAGATGAGTGGCTATCTATTATACTTACTTTTATAGTAAGTTCTAGCTTAATAAAATCCTAAACATCATTCATAAAAGAAAAAACAAGAAACTGGTCTGTGGATGGGAATTTAAATGCACTAATTAAGTAGCCAATAATTACTCAAGTTTATTGTGGAAGATAATAGAATATAGAATTATTCCTTGGGTTTTTTTTAAATCATCTATTTATTTTATATATATATTTATAATTTTTAATAATCAATAACTAAATTAAATTTTACTATTAAGTTGCAATATAAAATCTAAATTTTATTAATAAACAATATAAGCAGTTGTGTATATTTATTATAATAACAATGATTTGTAATTTTTTAATATTAAATTTGTTAATATATATTCTTTTAAATAATTTATATAGAAACCTCATTAAAATAAATAAAATTAGCAACTTTTAAAGTAATTTTAAAATACAAATATTTTAATTAATAATATTATCTGTTTTCTATAAAATTAATATAGTTTGATCTTTATTGAAAAAGAGCAGAAATAAAATAATAATAATTAATTATAAAAACCAAACATTATTATTATTATCATTATAGAAAATATATAATATTAATAATTAAAATATAAATATTTTAAAATTAATTTAAAAATTATTAGTTTTATTTAATAATTTAATAAGTTTTGATGTAAGTTTTTTAAATCATGCTATTAACAAATTAAAAATTAAAAAATTAAAAACCATTGTTATTAAAATAAATACATAGAGATAATATATATATATATATTGTTATTAAGTAAGTTTACGTTTTCCATTTCAATTAAAACATAAAATTAAATTAATTATTATAAAAATAAATAGATTTTAAAGAATGAAATAATATACAAATATATATATACTATATAGTGGAGCTGCAGTATCTGCTATATTTTGTTTCAAGCACCTCTCCCCCTTCCTGCATACATCACATAGTATAGATAGTATCTCACATTTTGGGGATAAGCTTTGATTATTATTTACTTTTTAACATGTACATGCATACACATTTATATATAACGCATATGATTTATATATATAAATTTAGATTATATAAACAAACTTTTAAAAAAATAATACAGTTATTAATAATAAATGGAAAGAAAATATTTACATATATATTTAATAGGTGTTTACTCATTCAAATTAATTCAAATAATAAGATATTAAAAAAGTATTACTATACTATACCTTTATTTTTTAAAAAATAAAATGAACAGGGAAGTGTCAGAAGCTGAAGATAATATGATTTATAAAAAAACATAAATCACATACTCCATTTAAGTTCTGGAAGCTGGGAAATCTAATCTCCAGCTGAAACTGCAGTTTCCAGTTTGCAGCCACAAAAGCAAAAAAAAGATGAGTCAGGAACCAGAAACTGCAAACACCATGAGCTACATTCCATAGTTGAAAACAACAGAAGGTAATATCGTGTTAATAGCAGCTGACAGAGAAAATGAGAAAGCAGATGACAATAAAAATATAGAGGAATTCAAAATAGTAACATGGCCAAAGACCTCAAAGATAAAAAAATCTGCCTAGGTATTTAAAAGATTATTTTTGTTAAAAAGTATTTTCAGTATCATCACAATTAAACATGCTCTGAATAATATTCTTTTTCTTCAATAACTTTGATTTTTTATTGAAGTTTAATAATGGTCTTATTATCAGAAGACATAGCCTCTCCAGTTGTTTAATGTTTGGAATCTATATTCAACTTTATTATTTCTACAGTCTACTCTACATAGTTACCCATTTCAGATTTTCAGATAAACTTTTCATACAACTTTCATTTTTATTGCTTAAAAAAATACAATATGAATTTTCTTAAATTTTATAAAGGTTTTAGCTTTATGCTTAGAAAATATTATATTACGTGGGTCTTTTAGGTAATAAAAAAATCTAAAGAATTAAAATACATGCTCTCAATATAATCTAAAAAAAAAAAAAACATTATTTATAAACATGGTTCCATATGGTGCTCTTAATTTTAAAAATGGCCACTGCCCAATTTAAAATTCATTACATTTATTAATTTTAATGTTTTAATTTTTGGTTATTAGCATTTTTTTTTCGATAGCTGTAATTGAAGGAGTGATTGTATAAGTTCATGGTACATGTGAGTCTACACTTTCATATTAAATACTTTATATTAAATAATTAAAAAAATATCAAAAGATAAATGTGTGTAGGGAAAAACAACTATATAAGATTATTATATATTATAATGAAGATGTTTATGCTTATATGATGAAATTGAAATATTTTTTGGGTTGACAACATGTATTAGTTTTTTTTTTTAAATTGCTGATGTTTTAATAAAATCACATTCATCTTTATCATGGTTAAGGCTATAATGAAGAACTGTTCTGTCTCAAGTAATAATGAGATTGTGATTGTGTGTGTGAATTAAAGAATGTTCATTCATATATATATATATTAGATGGTTGTCCATTCAGAATAAGAGGTGGATTAAAACATTTTTTCACTTCCTTCCATTTTACAATTAGTTGATTTATTAAAATTGATTTTAGAAGGAGATAAAATAAATGTCTCCTATATGGCTGGAATACAATGTATTTCATCATATTTATTTAAATGGTTAGACCTTTTTCAAATTTCAATAGACTCTCTCATAGTTTGTAAATTATATTTTTCCCAAATAGCTAATGTTTTCCTATTTTCAAAATCAAGGGTGTATATATATTAGAAGCCAATTATTTTATCTCTTTCTTCCAAAATCATTTTAATAAATCAACTGATTATACAATGGAAGGAAGTAAAAGTATTATTGTTGTTAACATTTTTTTATTTCATGCACAATCAGAATCTCATTATAGCAGCCTTAGTCATGAAAAAATGAAAGTGATTTTATCAAAACATTAGCATGACTAAAAAAGATTTTGATTTGATTATAATGTATGTACTTACAAATAAACAATAAAAATATCGGGATAAAATTGTATTTTACGGTTCTGTCAATGTTGTCAGAAATTTCTTAATAAAAATCATTGTTAAAAAGTGCATGTGTGAAATAATTAATGCAAAAGTCGAAAAAAAATTTGAAATTGTAGAACATTAATATCAATTATATTATTGTCTTACAATTTTAATTTAAAAATAAAGGAAATAAGTTATTCTGATATAAATACTAATAACTGCTGTGAGTGCCACCATGTGGGTAAGAGGTAACAAGGTAAAGTTTAGCATCCCCTCCCATTCTAATGAATACAATTTGTAAATTAAAAGGCATTTTTCCCAGCACTTCTGCAAAAAAACTTGAAAATATAGTTTTAGAGATTTAACATGTTTGGTAAATAACTTAACTTGCTTTATTCATTTATTTTTATAAAATAAACTCTTAAGATTAAAGCACATGCTAAAATAAAACAAATTAATGTTTAAAAAAATAATTTTTGAAACAATAATTAAATAATATCTTAAAACAAAAATTTTTATTTGGTAAATTTGAAATTTTTAATTTTTTCTTTCTAAAGTTTTCATATTATTTTTTGGAGATAGTTGTGCAAAATTGCTAGTACAGATAGCAAATAATATAATTTTTTTAATATCTAATTTTTTTTATATTTTAAAGAACCACAACACGCATCCATGAAAACATTACTCTGATTCTCTCCCCTTCTCAAGCTGGTTCTGTTTAATTATATAAATAATTCTAGTTTACTTACCTTATTATTAAATAAATCTACAGACAGATTCTCCTGAATGCTCCATCCTGTATAACAAAATTGGAACATCAATAATTTATTAAAAATAGTTGTTCTTTGTTTGAAAACCCATTCAAAATCTCTCATGCATAAACTTATTTATGTTTTCTATTAACAAAGTTATATTTCTTCAGTAATAAAATATTTACACTATTATTTAATTTTTATGTTATGTTATTTCACTATTAATAACTATAATTATATATATATAGTCCAATATTTTAAATTTTTATACTTACATTGTTTATTGATATAACTTATGATTTCATTGGATTATCAAACTAGATCAACTTTAAATAACATAACTGATATATCTCATTCCATTAGCACTAACTTATTGAAAAGGTTTTTATTTTAAAATTTCATTAGTTACTTTCAATTCAGATTCCCTCACACACATAACTTGTTTATGTTTTCTAGTAACAAAAATATTCTCACTTTTTTGTTCAACAATAAAATATTTACACTACTATAACAATTTTATTTTTAATGCTTATTAATAACTAAATTGTATTATATATTTATTATACTTTATTATATAATTTGATAATTAGGGATTTAGACAGAATTTATTTGAGGAAATTAAAAATTTTTATACTTAGATTGTTTATTCAATACATTTTTAGAAGTTATTAAAATGTCTTGCAGTTTATTTTATTTATTCATAGATTATGTTGGATAACTATTAAAAAATTTCAAACACATGGTTTGTTCCACTAGATACATTTTTTAGACTTTGTCAATAGTGCAGTCATGTAGGAGTTTTATTATAATCAAGAGAATTGCCTTAAATAATATCACTATGCTATTTGTTCAGAATTACATATTTTGGCATGCAGTAATAGCTTTTCAAAATTATGTTTTTTACTCACTCTAATTTCTTTAGATTTAGACCATAGTGTGAATTATAGATGAATTATGAGTTTTTGAAAGAGAACAATCTGAGTCCACATCCAAGGAAAAGCTGTTTAGTAAAATATGTAAAAAAATAATATGGCATTAAAAAAAAGAGAAAGATAGTATTATTAAAAAAGCTTTGCATATGAAAGCATCAAAATTGATCCTAAAACCTCACTTTTCAGTGTCAGTTGTGCTATCACTACTCCAAAGTGACTAAAACACATAAACTCTGTAAAATATTATTGATAAACACATTTTCATCACATGCAGATTACTGTAATTATATGGCAATATTTTTAAAATAAGTTTTATTTTTAAATAAATTATTAATAATAATGCATTTTTATATAAATTAGAATATTAAATAAAAATGATTGGGAAATCTAAAACATTTTTTTTTCATTTTCATATGAATTTTATTAATTATAGCAACAAAATGGTGTCAACCTGTTCAGTTTATACAATCTTAGAGTATATATTGTAACCTGACCCCCATACAACCCCTTTATTACCTCCATTGTAATGATTTCCTGATGAGCATGTTGCAGGAAGGAACTATCAATTGGCATTCCCCAATGCAGATGTTATCCTCCCCTACAACAATATTTCCTGCTCATCAGAGAATGTAGCACCATAGAGACTGGAAGCATCTAGAAATTTCTGTGTTTGGTTTTTCTAATGGTGCCACTAGAGTTCCATCTCACTACAACCTGACTTACCTAGGTCTAGTTATGCCAGACATAGTTCAGGAGGCATGAAATTCTTGTAAACAAGTGCAATGAATAACAAGTGATGCAACATGAACAACTGGATAACTAAAATTAATTTTAAGTAACAACAATTCATTTCACCTTACCCCCCTCCTATTTTTTATTTATCAATAATTCATTTGCAAGTCCTTCTAATAAAGTTCATTCATATCCATGTGAAGATTCATTTTCAGTTCAATTATGAGAAGTTTAGAAGCAATTTATTTATCAATAATTCATTTGCAAGTCCTTCCAATAAAGTTCATCCTTCATTTCAAATGAAGGCTCATTTTAATTTATCTTGGGTGAAGAATTCAAAGGGTCTTTTATCAAGTAGACATCTACCATTACTGCATGAATATTTTTAACTATTTGTTCCATATCTGTATATCTCTGTTATGTAGGTAAATAGATAATGTAAGCAATTCCAGGTTTGTGGACTATTCATAATTCAGTCAAGTATAAATGTGCATTTATGCGCATAAGTTTAATTATTTTATTCATTTACAGTCCATTGTGTCTCTTGGTATACATCCAATAATAGTACAATATGAATTAAAGAATGCAAGTTCTTTAACAATTTACATCTTTAGTTATTTAGTTAATTCACAGAGAGGAGTGCAATATATGAAGACAACAGAGATAATAATGAAGATAACTGATAGCATTCTATTTAATTCAGAGTTTCACTTAATTCTGATCTGTAGTCTTTTAGGTAGTTGTCACATGTAATGTGGCTTAAATTAACTCATGTATGAAGATATTCTTTACAGACAAGAGCATTTCTATTATTCCAGTTAATTTTAGGTGAGTCAAAGCATAATAAATATATTTCTATTCATTGTTATCCAAATCCAGGTTTGAATCCATAATATAAGCACATTTGTCCTAGGTTCATTGGTTATCCATTTCAGGGTTTGAATCGGTCGATATAAGCACATTTATATCCATTGGTTATTCAGGTAAAATATAAGTTTATGTATTTCCATTGGTTATTCAGGTAAAATATAAGTGTATGTATTTCCATCTGTCCAGATATCAATTCATCTTGCAAATGCATTTATTTGGTATTTCCGATTTCATAAGACATATATATATAACCTATACGCATCAATAACTCTAGGTATATCATTGTACATTTAACCATGACACATTGTTTTGGTATTCTTACTTCTCAACTTGTATATATAACATGTTTTAATTCCGTGTTTATATTCCTTTTCTCAGAGTTTTCAAATAATAAATAAAATTTAAAAAAAAAGATTTTCTTAATCTTTCAACTTATTTAAGTATGTGGTTCATTATACACATATAACCATTAACTTTTATTGATGTACTAATTCATATTTAAATGTTTGAATTTATTCATAATATAGTATAAATTTACTAAATACATTCATTTTGTATAAATACATTCATTTTGTATATTTTCTAATTTTATCTGGGTTATAAACACGTTATTATAATTTAGTTAGTTATAGTTATATGTAATAGCTCAGCATTTCTAATTCTTCCAGGTATACTTATTTGTATATCAGTAATATAAATAGTTATAAGTATTCATTTTTATTTTATTTTAATTCAGATGTATCTGCATATAAGAAGTTAATCATTTATGATTTACCTTATTAAAAATGCCTTTTGATTATAGATATTTAAGACATTTACGTATTTATAATTTATCACTAATAAAACATTTTCACATAGCTATAATTATTCATAATTTAATTTAAGAAAGACTTTTTTTATAAACACATATAAGTATTGAATATTTCATGAAATTGTTACCTTCATTTTATCCAGTTTGTTCCTTCACTTCAGATTACTACTGCATTTCAAAAGGAGGTCCATTTATTTGAGTTGAATGGCATTATTTACTTTCTATGATGTTCACTCAGGCAAGTCTTGGAGGTTCATGGCTGTGGACAAAGAGAGGAAGCTATTATGATTAGCCTTCCATTCTTATGATTTCCTTATTAATACTTTCTTTTTCATCATTAGCAGTGTGACTGTAAATATTATATTCCAAGGTGACAAAAATCAGTTTCAACTAAACAGTTAAGCAACACTTAGATAAAACTTTTTAACTTTTTTTAACTCTCACTTTTCTTACTTTTTGTCTGCTCTTAAAATCTTTTTTTTAAAAAAATCTCCTCTGAATTTCAACCTCAACTATTTATATCCTGATCTTTGGATTGATTCTGCAGCACCCCCACTATATCTGATTTGTTACACAGCTTTCATTTAAGCCCAAGTGCTTTTCTCTTCTTAAGGATTGGGCCACTACTTTTGAGTGGGACAGATAAGGAATCATGAGGATTAAGCCATGTTTTTCAATTTGATAACTTTGCCTCAAGCTAATATTATATTTTGTACAACATCATTTCAAAAATTAAAATGTACTATTTTTAATAAATGCCAGCTTTAAGTAAATACTTAGAGACATATTTATATCATAATTTAAAATTATAAAATCAATAATGAAGGTTTATCTTTTTTTTAATTATAGAAAATAATGATTTTCTTTTAAATTTATAAAATTTTTGCTTTATTTTTTTTAAAAAAATATAAGATCAACTTCTTTCATATATATCTGCCTTTTTTAGATAGGAGGATAAAATAGCTCTTAGAATACATACACACATGAAACAGAGGTTCTGTTTCAATATGTAGTATATTTTGAGGCTTAGGCAATTGTTACAGTAAATTTAAATAAAGAAGTGTTCCCCTTATAATTAAATAAAAAATATTTACAATCAAAATGTGTTTCTAACAATAAAGTGATTCAGAAATCTAAACATTTACATATAAGTTTTATTAATTATCACAATAAAATGGCATTAGCTGGTTAGTTTTAGCACAATGATAAGAATATATATTTTGTATATTTGAAGCTTGAGCCTAAAAATTAGAAGCTCAAGCAATTGTTATTTCTCATATTTAAATCAAAAATATTTACTTGCAGAACATATTTCTAACAATAAAGTGATTCAACAATGTAAAAAATTTTTATTTATATATAAATTTTATTTATCTTATTGTCTTGTTGAACCCAAAGTGAAGTACCTTTGTGCCCCACAGAACCTGCTCATGGCACCCCTGATTTCAAGTTGTATATCTCTATATATAATTACTTTAATAACATTAGTTTTTACATTTTAAATTTGAATATTTTAAATTTACATCAAAATTCATAAATAAAACTAATAATTTTTTAATTAATCTTAAATTATGTATAATTTAATTACTATTATTAAATATTTTCTATTGTAATAATATTAGTTTGTTTTTTATAATTATTTTTTCCTCTTTTTTAATAAAAACTAAATTGTTAATTTTTTAGAAAATATATAACATTATTAATTAAAATATGTATATTTATAGTTTATAATTTTTATATAATTATTTAAAGTATTATATAATAAATTCAAAATTAAAAACATTAAACAGTGTTTCAGATAAATCTAAATAAAAAAATAATGGCCATAAGAGAGAACATGTTAAGTGGGGAAAATGCTATATGTTAAAAAAAAAAGTGGAATTTAAAAGCAAAAGAAAATATAGTATTGTTAAAAACATAGATTTTCAAAAATAAATGATTACTATTGTTTTCCTGAAAGTTTGTGATGATAATGTTTTAGTTGTATTTGTATGTTGGACTATTTCCATCATCAAATATGAGTATTGAATGTTTTTAGAAAAATTTAACTTTATTTAAATATTCCAAATATATTCAACTCTTAGTAAAGCACACAGATTAGTATATACACAATGTTTTTAGAGGTATTATTTTCCCCTATTCTTCAGGTGTTGCTGGCCTGACTAATAACAGTATTATCATGGGAATCAAACTTGGACCCTTAGATTCTTTGAGTACTGAATTTTAAGATAATGCTCTAACAAACTGAGCCATCCTGCCAAAGATATTCAACACCCATATTAGATGATGGAAATATTCCAACATATAAATAAACACAAACGATTACTATATCTGTGGTTTCAGTTAAATTGAAAAAAAATATTCTTTTATATTTTAATTTTAAATTCTATTATATGTTTTAACATTTCTTATGTGTTTGTAATTCAAATTAAATGCTTGGAAGAACAAACTATGAAAAGCTTGAAAATGAAATTATTATATGAAACAAGAAATAAGAATGGGCTAAAATGAGATAAGAATAGCCTAAAATGAAATTCTTATATTCTTAATATAGTATGTTGAGCATGCTTTCAATATCTCTATAACAATATCATAATCATAACAATACAACTGCAAAGTGTTGGAAAATAATATAATATAAAGAATATGTAAATAATATTTAACAAGAAGGCCCACTTTTTAGAGAGGGGGAAGCAGGATTATTTTTATTTATGGTGTTAGCATTGTTGGCAATGTTCCAAGTCTCCTTTACCTTATGTTTTGCATTTTTCTATTCTAAACATACCACACAGGACAATGTAAGTTCAAAGGTATGGCCAAGTTTGTTTTCATGATCTATAAATATGGATTTATGATCAGAATTGTTTTTCGCTCTTTTATACAGGTATTGTTGCTGGAAGACCCTTATTGATAGGCTAGCATGAGATTTTCCCAAATAAACCATGTTGCAATTAGCATGATTGCAGGGAATCTCCATGATTTGGGAAGTCTGTTCAGGGGGAAGTTTGTCTTTAGAGTTATTAAATGATTTAGAGTGGGTGTGGTGCTGAGTCTGATTCTGTATGTTTCTGAGCAAATGTTGTTTATACTTCTGGACATGTTGAGAATGTAGGGTAGAGATATCCCAGATTTAGCATCAATTGATGTAGGTCTGGAATTGATTTTGGTATAAAATCTATTAACAGTATTAATGAGCATCTTGTAATTATATCCAAAGTGGCATAAGGCTTTGATATAATTGTCAATATTAGATTTGTGATGTCATTTGAGTTTGCACAAACTGAAATTTCTACATAGAAATGCTTTCAGACCTGCAAAGAAGTTAAGGGTTCTTTCTGGGCATATTATACCTTTAACCTGTACGGTTTTTATTATCATTTTTTGTTTATTTTGTCACTATCCCTCTGCATATACAAGTGGAGGATTTTTTTCTTTGAGGGGATCTTCATGCTCAATACTCCAGGTCAGTAAGGATTTTTGGGCTAGCTCATGTTTTATATTATTGATTTGAGGCTTGAGAGCACAAATAAAAATATATTTGATATATCTCATATATATAATCCCAGATGTTAATTGAAAAATATTTTACAAATACCTTTTTTCACACTGTTTAATGCAATAATAGGTATTATGTCACTGTAAGTAGTCCTATCGGCCAACCATTTTCCAATGTATAATATCATCCTTTAGAAAGGGTGATTATGTCTTCATTAATCCAATTAAGACATTCAGTGATAATTGATTCTTTTAGATGTGTAATTAGATTTTATTTATGCATCATTAATTATCTCGATTGTTTTTAGATACAGATCCATATAGTTCTGTGATATCTAATAATGCAAGTCTATACTGATTTATTGATTATTATATTTTTAACCTTGTGAATGCATTAAAAAGTTGATTTAATTGCAAATGAGTCATATCCAAGTTGTTAAGTAAGCCAGTCATTTATCCTTTTTGTGGCATTGTAATAATAGGCGCCTCTAAAGTTGATCATTAATCTCATAGGGTGATCAATTTTATGTAATTTATCATTAGTGAACATTCTAGGGAGATTTCTGCCAATGGATAAACTTTAAAATATTTAGTTTTTGTGAAAGCACTGTTGCAAAATTTTCTAAGGATTAATAAAATAAATTTATCTTTATTTTTAGATTATATGATTGTACCGGTTTAAAATTTAACTTATTGATTTGTATATTAATTTTGTGCAGGTACTATTGTTTATCAAATAATACTAATCTGTTACCCTTATCCTCTTTTATACAAATAGTTTGGTTGTCTTGTAAGTAGCACTTGGTAGCATTTATATTTTTTTCCAGGTATTATTCTTTGCTTTAATTGATTTATGTCTAACCACTTATGCAATTTGCCGAATAATCCTATCTATATGCAAGTTGTCTCATAATTTTGTTTCAATGTCTATGATGACTTCCATTATAGGGTGATTTCTACTGCTGCCAATGAATCATGTTCCAAATTCTAAAATTGACTTAACATTATCAGGTGAAATGTTATTGGTTAAGTTAACAAAGCTGTAAGTGGTAGGGTGATCTATTTTTATTTCTTGCTTTTTGCTAGGAATGTCAATTTTTTCATGTATTTGGATGTTAACTTTTCTGCATTTTCAGAGCTCTTTTGCATCCTTTAATAACATTATTAAGCAGAAGCTTTTGTAATTGAGCTAGAATTTTGTCATGGTTGTGAATTGTGTTATTTATTTGTACCTTACAGCAATTCGGAAAAATTTTATATTTTGAGCATATTTCCAGGAAATTAATCCTTTTGACTAGAATACTAAGCCTTTTGTTTATGATGAGAATCCATGTTTTTTTTTTTGTAATTCTATTATATGTTTTAACTTTTTTTATGCAAATATAATTCATATTGAATGCTTGGAAATGCAAACTACTAAGAAAAGTTTGAAAATGAAATTCTTATATGAAGCCAAAAATATCCTAAAATGGCATTCTTATACTCTTAATATAGTATACTAAGAATACTTTCAATATCTTTATAATGATATCATAATTATAGCAATACAACCATAAAGTGTAGGCAAATAGTGGAATATAAAGAAAATGCAAATAATATATAAATAATTAAGTTTATATGACTCACTTTTTAGAGAGGGGGAACAGAATTCTTTTTTGATTATGCCTACTAGTGGCATAATATTTAGTATCATGTTAAAGAGTATCAAAACAAAAATTGTCCCACAATATTTCCAACTTATACCTGGAATTATATACATGAGATACATCAACCACATTTTTTATCTATACTCCTGAGCCTTAAATCAATAATATAAAACATGAGCCAGCACAAAAAGTTTTACTGACATTGATCATCTAGCATGAAGACCACCTTAAAGGAATAAAATTTCTTAACTTGTATATTCATAAAGACAGTGACCAACTAAACTACAAAATGATAATAAAATACATCCAGGTTTGAGATATAATATGTCCAGAATCTTTAACCCAGTTCATGTAAATTTGTAGGTCTGAAAGCATTTCTACATAAAAACTTCAGTTTGTGAAAACTTGAATCAGATTGCAATTCTAATTAATATTCACAATTATAACAAAGACTTGTGCCACTTTAGATATAAATACATGATGCTCAATAATAATGTTAATAGATTTTATACCAAAATCAATTCTAGAATATATACCAACCAATCTGAAACTCTGGATATGTTTATCCTCCATTCCCACTGTGCTCAGAACTATAAACAACATTTAATCAGAATCATACAGAATCAGCCTCTGCATTCCACTAACAACAAAGACAATCTCCCTCACTGAGCAGATTTCCCAAATCATGTATAATATTTCTTGCAATCACCCTAATTGCAATGTGGTTTATTTCAGAAAATATTGTGCTAGTCTGATAGTAAGAGTCGCCCAGCACCAATATTTATATAAAAGAGCCAAGAACAACTCTGACTATAAATCCATATCTATAAATCATGAAAACAAACTTTGCCATACCTTTGAACCTATATCAGTTAGTATGGATGTAAAATGTAAGATAAAAGAAGGTTGACATATTACAAAAATGATAATGCCATAAACAAAAAAGAATTCTGTTTTCCTCTCTCTAAAAAGTGGGTCATATAAACCTACTTATTTACAAATTTATAAAATTAAAAAACTTTTCTTAGACAATTGTAAATTATATGCACTGACTTACTCTCATAAGAAAAACTATAATTGTGTGAATATTGTATCAAAGTTGAGCACTTTCGAGGGTGTTAAATGTCCTCTTACTCATAAAAACACTTAATGCCCTTGAAAGTGCTTAGCTTCAATAATATTTTTCATGCAATTATAGTTTTTCTTATGAGAGCATGTCAGTGCATATATTTATAATTTATAATTTATTTACATATTCTTCACATCACACCATTTGGTCACATTTTATGGCTGTGTAGCTATTATTATGATATCATTATAAAGATATCAAAAACATGTTCAGCCTGGTCTGTCACATGTGTGGACACACCTTTGTTCAAGATAAATTTCAGCACCCCTAGTCTCATGAACAGAGCTGGCCAGAGTGAATTGCAATGGTACACAACCTTACTTTTATCAAGGCCCCAAATCTGCTTGATCTGTGACTTTTGTAAAAATTAAAACATTTTATCATATGCTAAATGAAATTACATTTCCTTTTTTTTTTGTTTCCTTAATTTATAAGTCCTACAATGATTATTATATGTGAAGTAATACATTGTAAATTGAGTAATATGTAGTAATGCAGATTTTTTAGTTATGTTGTTTACTTAAATGTTTCTGAATGTTCTGGCCATGTTAATGTGAAATCAACTCTTCATTAGCATTTTTATGTATTGCATTAGAATATGCAAAAAATAATATTAAAATTAGGATATTATTAATGAATTCATAATAAAACATAGAAGAAAAATATTTTTTTGCAATATATGTATTCTATTTTGTTTTCTCAAATATTGATTCAATAAAATTGCACAAAATCATATTTATAATAAATAAGCAATTATTTATATATTAGAAGTACTAATATGTGCAATTTTAATATATCTATTTTTGCAAATAAACTTTTAAAAAAAAACTGCTAAAGGTTTTTATCATGAGGAAAAGACTCCCCTCCCTTCATGAAATAAAATTATTTAATTAAAACAATGAATTCTATATAATTTTGTTTAACAAAATACACAATAGAATATGTGTATTAAAAAAATTATAATTATTTATATTTTTACCTTTTTATTTACATAATAACTCTCCTGATTTTGATGGTCATAATGTGATAAATAGCAAACCAATATTAATTATATCTTGTTTTTTATTTTGTGTCATTCGGAATCTCAATAATAGAATAATTTTTTGAATGCTTTTTATTTCAGTTTAAAATCTTAGTCATGTGGTATAGTTAGATATCTAGGAATTTTAAAGATTTACCTTACATTTACTTAAGGGAAGAAATTTTCACACATTATTTATTCATAAAATTTTAGAATTATACCATGTCTTGCAGTTTCTTTTGTTTAATGATAAATTATAATAAGAAAAAAATCAAGCAATTGGATTCTTCTGCACTTTCCCAATCAAATGGTTACAAGTTAAGTTGTATAGGTGTTATAATAATGCCATGTTAATGAAATGCAACAATATCTTTATTAAAAGTTGTTTTTAACTAATTCCCTTAGCAATAACTTGATAAAAATATGTTTTAAAAATCCAACCTTTCACAAATAACTTGTTTGCATTTTCTATTAACAAAAATAGCCTCTCTTGTTTTTGTTCAATAATAAAATACACTACTTTATTATGATATATATATAATTAAATCATATTATGTATATTATACTTTATTATATAGCTGGATAATTAAGATTTAGCCAGAATTTATTTAAAAGAAAAATTTTAAATGTTCATACTTAGATTGTTTATTCAATAAATTTTTAGAAGTCATTAAAACATTTTGTGTTTTATTTTTATTTGTTCATGGATTATAACATGAAATTTGTTAAGAATTAAATACTTTGTTTTGCTTAGATTTGCATTGTGATATGGATTATGGATCAATTAGGAATTTTTAGCTAAAGAACAATTAAAAAGTGAATACTGCATTTAAAGAAAAAGATAATATCATTATTAAAAATAATAAAAGTTATTTAGTAAAACATGTAAAAAGATAAGACAGGATAATAATAACAACAAAGAGAAAGATAACAGCATCAAACCCATACCTGACATTTCAGAGGCAGAAACTCTACTAGTACTCCCAAATGAATAATACATTTAAACTTGTAAAACATTATTGATAAAGATAATTTTATCATATGCAGAATTACTATAATTATAAGGCAATATTTTTAAAATAAATTTTATTTTTAAATAAATTATTAATAATAATATGTTTCTTTTTATATAAATTAGGATATTTAAATAAAAATGATTAGGAAATCTAAACATTTTTATTTATATATAAATTTTATTAATTATAGTCACGATAAGGCATCAGCCTGTTTGGTTTTGTGCAATGGTACAATATATATTAAATATATTTTGAGACTAGAGCAACTGCCACAATAAGTTTAAGTAAAGAGACATTCCTCTTATGTTTAAACAATAAATATTAAAAATCAGAATGTGGTTTTCAAAATAAAGTGATATGAAAAATAAACATTTACATATAAGTTTTATTAGTTATCACAACAAAATGGCATTGGTCTGGTCGGTTTGGCATAATAATAGGAATATATATGTAGTATATTTTGAGCTTGTGCCTAGAAATTTGAAGCTCAGGTAATTGTCACAAATGAGTTTAAGTAAAGAAGTATTCCTCTTATATTTAAAAAAAAAATATTTACACCCAGAACACATTTGTAATGATGAAATGATTCAAAAATATAAACAATCTTATTTACATATAAATTTTATCAATTATTTTGATGTCCTAGTAATGAACTGCACGCAGCAGCTCTGTGTTCAGTATAATATATTGAGAGATATAAGAATTCCATTTTAGGCTGTTCTTATTTCTTCCTTCTTATAAGAATTTTATTTTAAAGCTTTTCTTATTTTGCACTTCCAATCATTTTTAATATGAAATTTCAACTTGTTATTCATAGTGAATATGGATATGTTCACCCACCTATATTGGGTGTGTCATACATATTTTCATCATGTGCATATCTATAGACAAATATATATAAGAAATTTCAAATTTTGTGCTAGGTATATACACAATAGAGACCAAGTAGAACAATCAATCATGAAAATACTTAATTGTAACTGCAAAAATGTACAATTTCCTTTAGGAAAACAAATTAGTATTTTTCTTTTTAAATTTCCACTATTTGATTGAGGATTCTTTCAAGATTTTCATGTCATTTTCAAAATGTATTTACTACAGAACAATCATAATGTTCTTTAATTAATATTTTAGAATTTGCTAAAATAAAAGAAGACGTGATTTATTATGATTCAGAGTATAAAATAAACTGATGTTCCAATGGCATTAAAATTATAAAATTCTGAAATATTAATTAAAATAGCATTATATATGATTAAAATTTGACTATTAGACAGCTTTTTGAAATAAGTTTTAAATAACATAAAACTAGTGAAAATATTAAGTGATTATTTAAGATCTCAAAGAAAAAATAACAGTTATTATAACAAAATAAATTTGTATATTTCTACAATTATAATTATTTATCTCAATACTTTACTAATCTGCTTAACTTATATGTATATATGTGAATTTACATGCTGTATGCATGCATAAAAACATATAGTGTGATTTGACTTTTTAAGAATATATGATTTCATGAAGTTGGGACTCTTGATCCTAATGAGGATGCTTCTATTGTTCAATTTTTTAAAAATAAAGGAAAAAGACAAGATTATATTAATCATGATGTAATATTATTCTTATTCACTACAGCAAGGATATTGTTGAATAGGTTGCTTCCAGTCTGAAATGAATGGTTACTCACTAGCATTATATTTATGTTTTTGTTATCAGGAAAAATGTCAAGAAAAAAAAGTATATGGCTTTTATTGATTTGGTCAAAATATAATTCTATCAATTGAACAGATCTACTGTATTGTTTGAAGTTGATTGGTTGTTCATCAGAGCTTATTAATATTTCACAGGTTCTGCGTGGTAGAATGAGAGGGAATGTAAATTCTGAGTCATTTAAAATAAAAACTGGTGTTAAACAAGGAAATGTACTTATTCCATCATTGCTTTTGATTTTTATCACAGTGGTGTTTATAATTGTTTATGGGTAACTTAATGAAATAGGAATGAAAATACGAAACAAGTTTGATGATGGAATTTTTAGTTTGATTCTGGATGTATAGTATTGCTGATGATTATGCTGTGTTTGGCAATTCAAAAGAGAATCTTCTGGCTATATTTAATGTTTTGAGCACATGGTTTAATAATTAATCTTCATAAACTCAAATTCTTTATTATTGAGTGATAAAATAAAAGTCTTTGGCAACATTTAGCTTGGATAGTTATCAATTTGTGATTGAAAATTAATTTAAATATCATGGCGGTTTTATAAGTAGAAAGACAAACTTGAATCCTAAGATGCTACACAGATTCCAATGTACTACTGCTGCTTTAAATGAGTTAAAAAATAAGGTACCGTAATTAAAGTAGCTCTATGTAGGGCTATTATTTTACTAATTTATCATATGGAAGTGAGACTTAGACACTCTGTCAATGTAACATAAAGTAATTAAATAAGTTTCATTTAAGGAGCTTCATAAAAATTTAAAAATACAATGGCAAGATCATAAAAACAATCAGTATGTTTTTTAACTTGCTAATCTTTAAAGGAGAATCATCTTTACAGTACTCGCATGTTTCCGATTTGGAAAATATTATCTCTCACTAGATTGGGATCAACTACAAAAATAATTGATTAGATATGTATGTGTATGCATCCATAGATACATATGTAAAATTAAATAAATCACTGTAGAAAAAACTTTCTCTAGAATTCCTCCATATTATTTAATAATAGTTTTATTTACTTTTATTTTGAAATACAGAAAAATGATTGTTAATGTATGAATTTAGATTACTGTATATACAAATGTCTGAAAAGTCATAATATACTGCATTTTCAAAAGTTATCCATATAATTATTAAGTATAATCAGTTTTTATCGATTAGTAGATAACATTCACCATGTCAATGTTAGAGGTCAGCACAGATACATTTTCGTTCATTTTTAACCCTTTAAACATCACATGATCACTATTTCCCATGCTTGCTCATAACTTGTTAAAATAGGCAAAACTCTCTCCATTGGATGAGTAGGCACTAGATAGTGATTTTATGCACAAGCCTTCTGGCATCCATTGATTACTCTGTCTTGCTTTGAGTGGCACTACTGTATGAAGAGAGTTTTGCCTATTTTTCGTTCATTTTTATTAAGAAATATTTGCTAAAAGATATTATCTGAGACAATTCTTTATGTTTTACTGTTTGTTGATCTGCCACATTGACCATTCTGTTATCTCCGAGTTTTAATAAATATCATCAAACTTTATATCTTAGTTCTTTATATGATATTTATTGTATTAATTGTATGTGTGTATATATATTATTTGGAAAAAAACAATAATTTACATATATGTATATATATTTTTCATGGAAAAATAAATAGTATTTATTATTTTTCTATAAATACGTGTCATCATTTTATGTGTTAATTTTTTTTATAGACGCTACTTCACTTTTTAGACAGATTAGAGAGCAAAAATATGGCAAGTTATGCAACGGGTCTTGAATTTGTTTTCAAAGAATTTGAAAAGGTAAGAAACATACAAAGTAAATTTTGTTTAATAATCATGCCTTTATTATATAAAATAACACGTCAGTATAAAAGGTTGTTTACTTATATATATATTCTAACCTCCCCCATCGCTCGTCCGTCCTCCAAAATTTATATATATTCCGGATTCTAGCTCAGTTAACAACTAAATAAATGAAATTTTCAGCATTAATTAAAATAATTACTAGCTCTAATCTTTAAAATACAAATACGGTTATATTTTTAAAATGAATTAACAAATATTTACTATTTTCATGAGACATGGAGTGACGATACGGGGAACGAGATAGACTACATTGAGATATTATCCACATGATACTATCTCAATGGCATAGGAACACTATTCCCCCTTTTTACTATACCAAATAACTAACTTATAGTATTCTTACGACTTTCTAAGCTCTATTCACTACGATTAAAATAATAATCATGTCTTAATATTCTTTATAATAAGAATCTAGCTCAATTAAATAAAAATGAAGAAAATAAATAAAATGAAATAGAATCTCAGGTTCATAAATTGTATTCTAACTGATTTAAAATTACGGTAGTAAACTATGAAAAGGGAATTTTATGTCATAATTCACTACGCAGCAATTAACAATAATAAATAATAATAATAATAACAATAATAGTATAACATAATCTTATTTCTTCCGAAATGAAATAAATAAATCCGTACGTGGTAGTATTTTAATAATCTGACAACAGAATACGTGTGGCAACATTAGCATATAATTTAATTTAATATTGTGGCAACCAACTTATGACCAATAAATAATATAAAATTATGATCTTTTAATTTTAACATACCAATAAATTCTCAAAATTATTAGAACACTTTTATGTTTACCTTTTGTGCAAAAACTATATGTCTGTTTCAATTATAAGTGTATTGTGATATCATGCATCCATGTGGAGAAATAACAACGAGGACACAAAACTTTAAAATAAATTTACAACAAAGTTTATTAATAACATAAACAAATAACAATATTTTACATTATGTACATTGGATATCCTTACTCTCCTATCACAAATTAGTTTTACTAGTTTATAAAAATGAAATGAAAATCAAACTTCTATTTATTTTTCCTAGTTAACTCTTATCTTTCAATGCTTAAGAAAATATAGTATTATTATTATTGGATTTCTTATCATGGTTAGCTTGTTACAAAATGTATTTCTTGTATAATTATCGTTAACACTTTGTATCCCTACTATTATTAAATTTATATTTTTACAAAATTTACATTCTTAGTAAACATTCTACAAAACAATAAAATTCTAGTTTTATATTAGTTGTATGGAATCCTACAGATTCAAAAAAAAACATTCTTATACATTCGGTATTAAGTTTTATTGTTCATTATCCGATGTTTATTAATCTAATATACTCATTCAAGCCTTACTTCGGATGATAATTACAACTATTAACATACCATGCACAAATATATGTCTATTACACATTATTGAATTATTTTCTTAATAAATATGCAATATTTATTTTCCAAAATATTATTTAAAACATTAAAATTTCATTATCACTTTTAAAATAAAAACTTTGTTTAGATTTCTCTTTGTTAAAATCTTATATTCATTTCCGAATTAATTTTAAACTGTATCATATGATTCTTTCTCTCTTTATGATATTTTGTACTTTTACTTTTAAAATTACACAATTCTATACATTCCAGTAAATAACTATTCTCACATAAACGATAACATATCTTCAATTCTATTTTATTCATTATTTCTTTGAGAATATCTTTCTGACGATGCAGATTCACGAAACACGGATAGCGAAGATAGATGCATAGGATCAAAATATAACTAGAATATTACTCGTCATAAACCTTTACAATAATGGCACAGTGAATTTAAAAGACACTATAGAGGAGTGACCTTTATCTGTCTACCAACCTCTATTATAGGAGTGATGCTAAAGCTATTTCTTCAGCTTTATAATAACATCAAAAAGTTTAAAGATACGCAAAAACACTGTCCAAACTATGTGTTCAGTCATAGGACTTAGTTAACTATACTGAAATCACACAAACTAAATACGATCCAAATACTTTATTTTTCCTATTTCTTAACAAAACATCATCTTGGTTTCCTCTTCACTAGTACTACCAAGTCACTATCCGATCTTATTTCTCAAGATTTTTCAATACGGTACATCGACAAATACCTATCTACATTTCTAACAATAATAAAATTCATTTATTTCAAAACTATTCCGCTGTTCTCTAAGAAAATCTTTTTACTACTTTCCTCGTATATTTTATCATATACAAACTATTTTAAAATATCTGAATACTTTATTACATGAAAGTTCAAAAGAATCACACAATTGTTCTGGCAAATTATATTATTAATTATACTTTAAATAACTTATTGCATGCATATTCAGAATTACTCCTATCTCATAATATGTTTTAATGTTGTATAAAATGTGTACATATAAATTAAACTTTCACACATCATTCTTAATCAATCGATGATCTAAAAAAAAATACATTATGCATTATAAATAAATACCAAAATTACCAAACGATCTTTATCTTCTCGATCGCGTTCTGTAGGCTTCACCATCCCATTAATTCTTGTAGATATTAAAACTTCCATACATACATTTTATTTTTAAAACAATATTTCTATCATTCTATTAAGCTATTATATTTAATTTTTTTTTTATATTACTAAATTTATGTTTATATGTTTTCCCTAATCTCACATAGCATTTTATATTTAAAATAAATTAGTAAAAAATATTTAAACTATATTTACGGTACTTCTTCATTGAATTTGCTTGAAAATCGTTCATATTAAAGCTAAAAAAAAAAATATTATTTTATTTCTTCTTCAGTCACTTAATGTTCTATTTTACAGCAAAACAATTATTGTTCTGTTTAATAAATATTCATAGATGACAATCCTTGGTTTTCATAATCTTGAATATAATTATTAATTCTTGATATCAATTCATCCTGTAAAGAAAAAAACATCTCCATATTCTCTTCTAGTATTGTCTGCTAATATTTTCCCGCGCGACTTTTACGATGCATCTTCTATGTACTTTTATTTAAATATTTAATAAAATTTTCTATTTCCATGGATCCATTTTCATCAAGTAATTTAATTTTATATTTTTAAAATCCAGCCTTTCCTCCATTGAATACGTTATAATATTTTTTAATTCCTTTTGGAGAGGATTTTCCGTTCTTTTCCATAAAATGCATAATAACTTTCATAATATTCTATTACTTTTTTCTTTATTTAAAATCCTGGTACTACATTTTTGTAATGTCTCTTTTTTAAAATAAACCTTCTTTCTTCATTATACATTTACATAATTTTTCTTTATAATAAAAACGCATATTAAATTTTTTCCATAGAGAAGAATAACAGAATAACTTCAAAGTAGCCTTATAAAATTGGTGCGTCATAATTTTTTCCTGACGGCAAGTAAGTTCTCTTTTAAGTTTTCATATAGCGTCCCAATTATATTTCTCTGAGTTATAATAATAATAAGTTTCTGGTTGAGCATAAATAAAGCTGTACTAAGGCACTTTCCAAATATTTTTTCTTTAGCAATATTTTTAGGTATTTTTTCCTGTACTTCCATTTTACTGTAGGGTTTTTGGTTAAACTTGAATAAAATATCCTGGTAAGATAACTTTTAAAACTAGCAATCCATATAGAGGCAGTCAAAATATATTATATGTTACAAAAGAACTTTTAAAATAAATACAAAATTTTAAATTTATATCACTTTTCTAGCTACGGTGTTATCAGCTAAAAAAAATATGTTACTTTCTCTTTCACTTACACATTACTTCTCCTCTCCCGCTTCGTCTAATTCTTATATTTTGTCTGCTAATTTACCTCCGTTGATTGGTTAATGACTTTTTAGCGCGAACAGATTTACACATTTTAGTTTTATAACATACTAGATTGTTAAAAATGAAGAGTTGATGACGTCATGTCTTAAAATATTATTTAGACTAGTATTTTTAAATTCAATTATAGTTTTATAAAATCATTTAAGCTTTTAAAATAATTATTAAAATAATATTTAACATTTAAACTTTTACTTTAATGATCGATGGCAATTATATTTAGTTTCAAATTCACAAACTTTATTATTATTTTAACAAGCATGTGTGTGAAGGTATATAATATACAGTCACGTGTTTACTACTTTTATCAAATGATTTTTTATTTACGTCTCGGTCTAAATTACCAAAACTGATATATTTTATAAAAATTTGGAAAATAATTTAAAATGTTGAACTAAATATAATTCTCACCATCCCAAAGTCTATTTCAAAATATATTCTATTAATTTTGTCTATTAAATATATTTATAACACTACATATAGTATTTATTTAACTTATTAGTTTTAAAATATTATACTCAAATTATTAACATACTTTTAACTATTTATAGCTGTGTTATTTTATATGGCCAGCTTTTACAACCATAAGCAAGGATGTAATTAAGCTTTATTTAACTGTTTTCTCTTAAAATAATCTATTACACTTTTATATACCAGGTATTTTCAGCTTTAAATTGTACTATAAAATCTAATTATCCTACTATTATTTATATATCATACAAATATAACTTAAAATTTAAAATTTTTTTAGTAATTGACCTTTCTACCTTATTATGACCTATAGATAAGGGCACAATATATATATATACAAATTAGATCTGTGATATTTTATTTGTCGTATTTTGCATATTTAAATTAAATTAATGATATATATATATTTACATTTTATACATCAACTACATGATATAATTGCTCTAAATTTTTTCCAAATACCTGAATTGTTTGTTCCAGATGTTCAAACTATCTTGATAACTGAAAGATAGATACAAATATATTAAATAAATAAAATAGATTTTTCTAATTATTTTTTATAGATTATATGTTTTATGGAATAGCAGGGAATCGTAATTGGAAACATGGTGATCTGTAGTGAAAAAGGTGATAGAGAAGTCAGCGACAGCTGCTTTACAAGCAGTTGTCCCGGGATAGCGGGTTCGCTTCCTGGCTGATGTTATGACACATGAGAAAAAAAAATCTTCTTTGTAAACATATTTTTGTCAATATGTTTTATGTGTAGTAAAGTGTTCCTTTTTAACACTCTCTTTTATTTAACATTAAATTTAATAATAATAGCAGGACCATTAATCTTATAATAAATAATGGCATGTTATTTAGTAAGTTTCCTTTCCCTATTTCTAGCTTCTTTTTATACAAAATGGTTATAATAATTTTATTGATTACACTGTACAATAAAAAAAATTTCTAATGAATTTGAACAAACTTGTTGCTATTTTTATATTACTCTGTACTACATTAAAAGTGAAATTCATGATTTCTCTTTCTTCATTTGCTTGTGTCTGAGGGACTACTGTGATTTTAAAAACAGTTGCTACAATGACAATTCATGCATTCATTGTGGGATGGCTATTTTCTTTATCATTCTCTTAGTTATACTTGTTGAATAATATCTCATTTAATTGAGGACCTTTTTTTTTTCTTGTATTAGAGTCACTTTTGTTACACCACTAAAGTTACTGTAATTTTTTTGCAAGACTTTCATTATTCATTTAATTCCTTTAAGAAAACTTTTTCCCCCTAAAAACAGAACAAACATGTCTCCATTTATTGTTTGGCATCTTGTCTGATATAATTATTTGATTACCAGATCAGTGTATTCCAACATTAAACTGCAACACAATATTATACAAGGCAAAATATCTACATATTTATCTATAAACATTTTAAGAATGCATGCATTAGTGAAAATATCAAAAGGTACTTTTCATTTCAAGTATGGCCGCTCTTGCATCAGTCAATAGCACTTCTATTTTTTTAAAAAAAACAAAAAAAAAACAATAATAATAAGTATTCTCAATATTGTCTTTTAAATTTCCTCACATCTAAAATTGGCATTGAAATTTTATTTACTTGATATAATTAACAGAATATTAAATCAGATTCATATCAAACAAATAAGTAGAGTATTATAACTGTGTACAGATTATAGATAAAAAAAATTTAAATAGTCCACTGGAGGATAAATGTCTTCAACAACTCCACATAAACCAATAATGTGATAGAATTTATTATTTTCCAGACTTCCTAGTTTCCAGATGGTGGTAATTTGAATACATTTTAATCCTTGATTTATCTTAACTAAGAATAGCTAAAACCATCTGCATGATCTGCCTTTTGCAAAAATAAAAAAAAAAGTATCACTTACTAAATATAGCTACATTTTCTTTTCCTTTACCAATAACTCCATAATTCATAAGCCTTACAATGACTATGATATGAGAAGTAATAAAATTGTAGCAACACTTTATTCGGTGGCACAATTTTTTCAGCTACATATAACATGTATATATAAATGTTTCACAACATTCTGATCATGTTAGTGTAAAATTAGCATAGGTAAAGAATGATTCTCTTATCTATTGAATCAAAATTCAAAGAATAATTAAATTATGACTATGTTATTAACGGATTCACAATAAAACATTTAAAAAAAAATAAAATATAATTTTTTGCGATATTATATGTATTTTATTTTTCTCAAATATTGATCCAATAAAACTGCATAAAGTTGTATTTATAATTTATATTAAATAAGTAATTATTTAAACACTGTAAGTACTAATTTGTGCAATTTTATTGAATGAATATTTGAGTAAAACAAATAAAAATACATGTAATGCAAAACATATTTTATTTTTTTGACTATTTTCTTTTAGTAAATTCTGATTCAAAATGAATAAAAAAATTTAATGAAGAAAATCATTTTTGACTTTATATATATTATTTGTAAAGCAGTTTATATATTTATATATCTGCAAATAAGATATTTTTTAAAAAAACATTTAAATGTTTTTTACATATGTAAAAGAATCTCTCCACCCCCACCCTGTATGAAAATGTTGCACCAGGCCACACTTTTTGGGTGGCTGTTTCTGCTCATTAACAAATATTAGATGATTAGCTGTTTGTTAGGGCCATTTATTTAATAGAAAAACACTTAGAACCTGAAACAATTGTCAAAGTTTATCGTCTGAAATTAAACTTATGGTCATATGACTTGGTAATTGAATATGTAAATATTATGCTGTGAAGTCTTCACTATTTTTTACATTCTCAATGTTTCAAGTTTTTCTTCTCAATCATTATGTCGAAATTAGTGCTTCCACATTTCTTTCTATCTTTTTTAGCAGTGAATATTATGTTAATAAAGTTAGAATTTTATAATTGCTAGAGAACATTTTAAAGCCTTCAAAACTTCAATTCTATGACAAATTTGAGAATTGTTTAGAACTCTGGTGGGCCTAGTGGTATTATAAAAAAGCAGTTGTATACTAGTTTTTATATTATTGCTATTACTTTTTATCTTTTGCTTCAAAAACTTGAAAGTTGTGAATAAACTTGTTCATACTTGTTTGATAAATATATAGCTTCCAAATTTTAAAACTAATATTTAAGTAGATAGATATTGTTATCAATCGATAAAACTAATATGTATTTAAAATACACATTATGATTGTTATTTATTGAATTTGTAGATTTTATTTCTATAAAAATACCCTGGGTAATTAGTTCAGTATAAGAATAATTGATTGGAAAGCAAAAGCTTCTTATTCAATTCTTAACTCGGGAAAATATTTAAAAATTGATAAAGAGAAAGCAACAAATCGTAATCTGATCTATTAGACAGAACTTCTATCACAATGTTGCTTAAATGTCACTTGATTTCTAAGCAAGTGATCATGTGAATATTTATATTATATTAATTAATATTTTTATCTGAGTTTAAATATCCTTATTTGCATTATAGTGTAGAAGACATTGAAAGAAGAAAGAGACAGTAGTTTATACTTTATTTGCTATCTTTTGAATAAATTTAACTATTGAACACGTTTATAATTTATTAATGTTATAGTTCAGAGCCAATGCTACTGATGGTCAGGGAGCCCACTGCAATCAAATCATCATGTTGTTAACAGATGGTGGAACCGAAATGCCAAAAGAGACATTTGAAAAGTATAACTGGCCTGACAAGAAGGTAATTTCATTTAATTACTACATATATTTTCTTCATTTTTTTTTTAATGATAATTAAAGGGAAAAAAATTATTTAGAATATTTTATCTCTTATCTCACACATGAACATACATGCATGTACATATGTATATAAAATCATTATATCATTATATTATATAAATAGAATAAATTTTTAAATTTTCAAAACTACCCCTATGCCCGCGGGCATCATGACGCCCGCAGACCATTTTACGTGTGCCCGCCGCTATCCAAACACGATGAAAAATTATTTATCTGATGCAAATAAATTTAATTTTTAAAATTTCTTATAAATTATTGTATTAAATTGTAATCAAATTGTAGGGCATACTATACTTTTACAGTGTAAAAATATAAACGTTAATTATATGTTAAAATTTTATTTTTGAAATAAATATTTTTTTGTACATTATGTGTATTATTGACAATATCCAACTATAAATTTACATTGAAAAAATAAATGATGCCCACCACCTGGTTGAAAAAATAAATGGTGCCTGCCACCTGGCCAGTATTATAGAATGTGCTCTTAAGTGCAAAAAAGTTGGGGACCCCTGGTATAGTATTTCGCAATGACAAAAATTATAGAACTTTAAAATTGACAAGAAAAAAATAAAACTTATTCTCTGGTGATAAAAAAAAAATGTAACACTTTTTTTAAGGTTCAAAACTGAGAATAGTTATCATTTGTGCATACCATATGATTTCAACAAGTTCACCGATTATTTTTTTAAGTAATCTTTGAATGTAAATGTTTTTGGGGGTTATAATTAACCATTTCTTTCAATTTTGCTACTTTTATTTATTTCTATTTGGCAAAGAAATTTATTGAACATGAGTAATTAATTATGAGATTTAAATAGGATACTAGAAACAATAAAATGTCTGCTGCTATATAGACAAGTAGAACATATATATGCATGTACTTTGTTGAAATTGTGATTATTGAAAACATGAATATGTGGACAGATTGTATTTGTAAAAAAAAATCCATTTTATTTTAATTTCTAACTAAACTCATCTAAAATAGTCGGGATGAATCTAAATAAAATTTGCATAATTAAAACTTTTTTCATGATTTTTGTTTGTAAACACTACCCCCTTCCCTTCAATGATTCGCTTTATTATTATTTTTTTATGATTTAGCAACAAACAATTGAAGATTCATTGTTTTCAGCAATATGTGTAGTGAATTGAAGTTAATTTATTGATAGTGAGTGTAATAAAATAAAAAATCTAAAATATAATGGTATTTGCAATTAAATATAATTCCATATCAATTGTGTTTTTTTTTTTTAGCTATTCACTGGTTTAAAATGCATTATTTTTTTTTTTGTGTATTTAAACAAATTTTGGCATCATTAACATGCATTTTTTATTTTGGAAATATCTCAGTACTTCATAGGTTATGTCTAAGAATTTGTAATATAAGCAGAAATAATTCAACACTGATTTATACACAGACATATTTATAAAATAAAGTAATGTAGATAATAAAAGATAAAATCTATACATTATTTTTTAAAGGGGGGGTATGGAATACTTTATATAAAACTACAGATAATATAAATAAAACATAGCTATGTCAAGCGTTAGTGGCCTAGCGGTTAGCGTAGCTACTTAAATCCGGGTTCGCTATTGCCTATTTTAAAACATGTACAGGTAAGTTTTAATTATTTTGACAATAAATATAATGTTAGGTGAAACAATTACAATACATAAAGTTTAATAACTGATCTATTCACAATAACAATGTGCATTAAATTTAAACATAAATGCTTATCCAATTATTAAGTTAAATATTTTAAATATTCATTAAGGTGTATAGACTAAAAAAGTAAATGGCTTTTAAATAGTCATTCATGAAAAAAGTCTGCTTGTATCTCTTTGTCTATATAAAAATAGCAAAAGAGACATTGTGTTTATAGAGTTGGGTAATGAGGTTTTTTCAGTTTTGTTTCAATGTTATTCTCTTTAAGTAAGATTAACTAAATGTCCATTTACTGATCAATAATTGGATGGGTAGAAGGGTTGACTAAACCTTCTTAGAAAATTTTCATATATTATCTAGATTCAAACACTAGGTCATGTTCTTGTGGGATGATATTCTATTCACTATTTGTCCAGGAACTGAAACCATATACCTGTAATATAATATATTTCTATAAAATGTTTCAAAAAAATATAGTTTATAAATTTATGTAATTTAGATTGTGCTTTGCACAAAAAAGTGAAGCTTGTCTCAATCTTATTAAAAAGTTATATGGCTAAGCACTTTCAGAGAACTTAAGTCTCCATAAGCCACTAGAAATTCGAGGATTTATACATCCAAACTCGAACTCACCCAACTCACATAAATTGTCTGGACTTACTTCCTTCCTGCACAGAAATCACAGACTATGTAAATTTGAAGCTGACTGAAAAATGAACCTCACAAATTATATTAAAGATCTAGAAAAGGTTGGATTTTCACACAATGTTATCTATAAAAAGATCAGGCAATTTCAAACTAAATTATAAACTGACATGGTAAGAAACAATAAACCCAGAATAATGCTACCGTACATACCATCAATTGCTAGGAAATATTATAAAATATTTGCTGAGTTCTTCAAACTAGGATTCCATACCTCACCATCAACAAACAGAATGATAAACAATACCAAAGACAAAATACCTTCTGATCAAATAGCCCAAGCAGTTTATAAAATTTCATGCCAACCAATGGATGTAGAGTGACATATTATGGGGAGACCCATGCCAATGTTACAACAAGAACATCTCAACATCATTGTCTGTACAGGAGAGTTATAAATAATGATGAAAACAGATCCATATTCTTCGAGCACCAAAAAACAACAGGCCATGTGTTCGAACCCACTATGGCAAGGGCACTATGCACTGAACATAATGATATGAAATGAAAAATTAAAGAGGCGTGCTTTATTGCAAATGACAACTGTGCAATAAACTGGAAAGAATTGTGCTTTGCAATCTCCAGAAAATGGTCATTATAAAATTTGCATAAATTTTACATAAACCACAGCTAAACTTCAGTTAAAAGTAGGCTATGATTATGGAGACTCAAGTTCCCTGAAAGCACTTAGCCATATAACTTTTTAATAAGATTGAGACAAGCTTCACTTTTTTTGTGTAAAGCGCAATCTAAATTACTTACTATTCAAAGGTGAAGTAGAAAACTAGTATTTTATTTATAAATTTATATAATTATTTTAATGCATACACCAATGAAAAAATTGAATAGTTGAAAAATCAAATCAAAGTGTACTTATCCTTATGCAATATGAATGCCTGTAATACATATTAATTGTTAACTGTGTACAATATATACATAAATTGCAATTATATACTAAAAGTTTACTTTTAAAACAAAACATATATTATGAATTATCAAAAAATATATAAAATATTTAGTCAAAGAATATAGTATCTTTAATATATTCTGTTCATAAACTGTTTGGATATGTATTTATTCACAATTTTATACACAGATTGTAAACAAATATGAGATTAATTTATTCATAAGCAGTATGTTTAGTTAATCATAATTTTGTATGACAGTCAAATCAAAACATTACCAAACATGTGCTAAAAATTCATTTACAAAAAAGAAATACAATATTGAAAAATTCTGATCAGTTTTAATATCCATACAAAATTTTAATGTAAAAATATATCTTAAGAAAACAGGATTTTTTTAATGAAAATATTGAATTAGTAAAAAGTTATTTGTTGCTTATTCTCAATTCTGAACAAAATTAAAACTCAAAAAGTTTACAATTAAGATTTCCGTCAAATATAAAAACAAACAGAAAAATGTAACAGTTATTTTTATGTTACACCAGTTTTTAATAAAGCATACAAAAAAAATCTTCAGTTTTTATTATGAATATTTTACTATACATTAGCACAAAATTTCAAGTAAATGTAGGTAGATAATGTATTTAAATTTATTTTTTTACTTAATTATTTTTTAAAAGCAATATAGGTAATAAATTAAACAAGTTTGAATTTCTCTTTCTATTATCAGTTTTACAATGCAATATTTCTTTATAATCAGGTAAATATAAATAATGAATTTAAATTTATTTATTTTATTAACTTGTTCAACAGCAAACTCTATCTTTCTATTTTGGATGGGATCTAGAAAGTCTTTCATTAATATTCCTCAATATTTGAACATTTTATTTTACAATTAAAGCTTTTTTTTCTATATCATAAATTGATAATCTTAACTTTATTTATTACAAATGTAAGTTTACAAGTGATAGACATTCTAAAAGTTAATATTTGATGCTTGTAAAATATGAAAATAAATTTCTAAATGGTGTTCTTAACTATAACAATGGCACTTGGCAATTTGGGGCATAATTTATCTATTCAAAAAATTAGTAGAACAAAATATTAAATATTTGAATTTTATGTTATTAAAAGGATATATTTAGGTTTAATTATTAAAATTTTTAAAAATATTTTTTTTACCATTTTGACAAGGGATAATTTTAGTTAATTTAGTAAAAACAGCTTCCACTAACCTTTAACCAACTTTTTAAGAGTTTTTTTTTAAAAATAAATTGTTTTCAAAGAAAACCTTCTGTTAGGGTCATAAGTTTTTAGTTTAAAATAAAATCTTTTAATTATATATATATATATATATTGATTGTTACCTTTTCTTAGACAAATTGTAATTCAATTAAATCATAAGTATTAGGAACACTTAGATTAAAAAAAGCTTATAATTTAATTGAATAAGTCTTTTATAAAAATATTGCAAAATAATTTGTTAATAAATTATTGAAAATTCTAATTTATCTTTGAAAATGTAAATGATTTGATTATTTGTTCTCAGACTAAAACACTTTGTCACTAAGAAATTTTCATTTCTCTTGACATCTAAGTAACTGCCTCATGACATTGTCATGCAGAGAGAGTGATAGGTGGGTGATGCTCTTTGGATTTTACGAAGAGGATCCTGCCATTCACTTTCATTGTGCCTTAAGGATTTTTTCACCTCTCTGACTTGCATACTGTAAGATAATGTTGACAACTTCAGATTTTTTTCCAACAAGTAAATTTAAATTCAGTAAAATATAATTGCTCTCTGTAATGTAAGATTATAGAAAGGCTTAAAATAATATAAGCAAGATATAATAACCACAGTGCCATTGTAACACCTAAAACCATGAAATCTTGCAATGTTGCTGCTCTTTTTACTGCAAACTGTTAAATTATTTTTTCAATGAATATTTATTTATTTAAGTTGCTCTAATATTTTGCATTTAATTTTTAAACATCTTATATTTTATGATATAATTAAAGATTTCTATTGAAGGGACTATATTTATTTCTGAAAATAATCTGATGTTGAAAAATTCTGATTGGAGGGGGTAATTAAATTCAGGTTTGGGGGTTAATAGTGGCTTACTGGGTATATTACTAGCAAAGAATAATAAAATGTGTTTCTGATTCAAGTTTATTAAAAACTAATCAAAGAAAATATTAATGGATTTTATTTAATTCAAAATTAAGCTCAAGATTATTATTTCTTCACATTATCAACAAGTAATACAGTTCATTAAAAAATTAATTGCATTTTCAAAATTCTAATTATTAAATTATAAATAAAAAAAAAAACAATTACATTTTGAATTACAAGTGTCAAACTAATTCAGTCCACCTCTTTGACACCATCCACTTTAGATAAATACAGTAATGATGATTACTAATCATTTATTATATATAGAGCTAGCAAAATAAGCTCTTAACAAGCTTTGCAGAATATCCCCAACCCCAGACCAGTTTCTGCTACTGGTGTAAGGTACTAATCATTTACTAAATTAGTGATCGTTTTTAGCACAGATATAAACTTTAAACCTCAATTAATGGTTTAATATATCTGATTTTTTTTATTAAGCACACACATGCATGGAGTTATTCACATTTCTCTTTCCCACGTGTAATATCTTTATAAATACACCTGGGTCTCGTTTTATGCAGATTTATTTAACGCAATTTTGAAGTTACGCGATTCATGTTTTTTTTGGAAGTCGAACTCTGATAATGCGCTATTACTTTAAATAATAAATTTTGCGCACTTACGTCATATTGAAAGTAATAGCACATTATTGGAATTCAACTTTCATCTTAGTAATTTCAATATTTTCAGTGCTTTATAATAGTAAGATTTTATGCAATAATGAAATTAAAATCATGATTTCCACATTTTATGTATACCCACATTAAATTTTACAAGATTATAATGTAAATTTGTTCAAACATTGTGCGTGTTAATTTTGCATTTTAAATCACATTCTGCTTTTGCTTTTTAAAAAAGAATGTAATCAATTATTAATCATTTAGTGTCCACAAGTTTATTTTTAATTATTTTCTTACTAATGTCACTAATCATGAATGTGCTCTTAAATTCCAACGAGAGCTAAATGGTTGTATGTCTGGATATTGCGAGCTTCATAAACAATTAATAAAATCATCATCTCAAAGATTAATTACTAATTATGTTATCACCAGAAAACCATTAACACAACATGAGAGTGAAGTTGGCGCTAGTTGTATTTCCTCTTGTGAAGAATCTGATTTTTTACCAGTTTGCAAACGAATCTGTTTATCGGCAAATAGCGATAATAATTCAAACATGTATAAAAAATGTAAATTACTATACTGTAAATTATGCATAAAAAATATATTGTTTTGAATAAAATTAAATATTATAGTTAAAAAAAGTTTGTCTTGTATCAATTTTTTTCAAATTTAAAATTTTTTATTAGTCATATTTTATTTCCTTATTTTTTTTTCTTGCATGAATTTTAAAGTAATTTTACATTGGTGCTTTGCTTTTATATGATTTTTGAAAAATCACAGTCCATATCCCCTTTTTTTTTAAGGTAAGTTACGTCTATTTTTGTGCGATTTCTTTTGCGCGTGTTTTCTGAGGAACCTATCTATCACGTAAAACGAGACCCAGGTGTATATCAAATAACCTCAATACTACTATTTTTTTTTAATTTATATATATAAATTTAAAAGAATATGTAGTAATATTGAAATTATTTAATATATTTATAAATAAAAAAAACCCCAACAAAAAATTAAACAAACAAATACAATCTTAAAAAATTAATGAATCATTTATAATAGCCACCTGTTGATTACATTTGCTTTAATAAACAAATTCCTTTGCAATCTCATTTATATATCTTTTCATTGTTTTAAAAAATATTTTCACTTTTTAAGTTCTATTTTTGTTAATTCTTATATAAAAAAAATTAAAAAAATGTTACATTTTATTAAATTATTTTAATAGTCTAGATTAAACTAACTGTTTTATTAAATATGTTTTGATAATTGATGTATAATATTTAGGAACATTTGATATAAAAAATTTCCAGTATTTGAATTTTGACTCATGCTAAGATTTTGCTGCAGCTTTTTAAAGAATATTTTGAGATATTTTATATATAAATGTTTAATAAATTAATACATTGATTTTAAATGAAAGTACATATGTTTAATTTGAAAAAAGTAATCAAGATAAGAAAGTAAACAGTACTATACATTTATATTTGAATTTTCAATAGATTTATAATGTAAACATATTAAAGTGTGGGATTATTTTCATGTGAATTAGCTTCAAATGTGCTTTAGTAGTGATTTTGCTAGAGAAACTTAATTGCCATTGGAAGTTCCTGAAGCTAAATCACTTTTTTATTTTATTGTTCACTAAAGCTTTTTGTCATAGGTTTAATTAGAAATAAAAATATATTTATTTCTAATTAAATCTATGATTAAAAAAACTATTATTGAATAATAGATAAAAAAAAGTACATAAGTAGGTAGGTAGGTAGGTATGTAGGTAGGTAGGTAGGTAGGTAGGTAGGTAGGTAGATAGATAGATAGGTAGGTAGGTAGGTAGGTAGGTAGGTAGGTGGGTGGGTAAGTAGATAGATAGATAGATAGATAGATAGATAGACAGACAGACAGACAGACAGGTAGGTAGGTAGGTAGGTAGGTAGGTAGGTAGGTAGGTAGGTAGGTAGGTAGGTAGGCAGGCAGGCAGGCAGGCAGGCAGGCAGGCAGGTAGGTAGGTAGGTAGGTAGATAGGTAAATAGAGTTTACATATTTGAAGCTAATTTATACAGAAATGATCTCACACTTTAATTTATAAAACTATATATTTAGTTTATACATATATATTTATAATCAAAATTATCCCAAATTCACTACTCAACCAGACTAGCCAAAAAATAACCTCTAAAACACTACCAATAGTTTCACTGCTACAAGCAAACTTCTCAAGTGTAAAGAATTACAAAATTACAATATATTTAAACTAAGCATTATATATTTATATAATCTGTGTATTTATCTTATACAAACATTTATAACATAGACTTATCTACGTATGTCAAATGTTCATTTGAATTTTTCCATTCATAAGAATAAGCAAGTAGGCTTTTATAGCAAGAGAAATCAAGAGATAGCCATTATGATAATTATTATAACTAAGCAAATTGTTTGCCTATAGTTTAATAACAACCTAGTTATGTTTGTCTTGGTGCAATCTTTGTAGATAATTGTATATATAACTTTTGTCAAATTTTTCAAATTTGATATTTAAAAAAACGACAAAAAAAGTCAAACGTTGGTAGCTGAGAGGTCAGAGCAGTTGCTTGCAGACAGTTGTTGCGGGTTCGCTTCCCGGCAGATGCTTTGACATATGGAGAGAAAAAACGACAAAAAAAATTAAATTACTTTAAAAAAACATTTTTGCTTCCCCTCCTCTCTCTCATTTTCTAAATATTTAAATATACATAATTTTCAATGATATGGATGGCTGAAGAGTTGGAGAATGGAGAAGATTGACATCTGTCCATTAAATTTTGAAGATTTGCTTTCTTAATATAAACAGAGCACTGATTATATATATGTGTGTGTTGGAGATGATGATCTGGACCAACTGATGAGTGTTGGTTCAGCACGAAGTACGTGTGTTGGAGATCATTTATCTTTTCCACATATATGTGGTCATGTGTATTGATTGTATAAGATGGAGTCGATGACTAAAGGAAGCTTGAAAGTCTAAGTTTAAATACCATCTAATTATATAAATTTATATTTTTATTTACATATTTCATAAATTGCATATTAACTACATTATAAATTAAATTACAATTAATGAGTCAATAGTGCATTATAATATAGTAAAATGTTTTAAAGATTAATTCTTTAAGTTTGTTTATATATTATTTATTTATTGTGTGTATTTGTAAGTATTTATTCCTACTCCTTTTTGAGATAAATTTATTTAATAGTTAAAAATAAAATTTGATATGTAATTTATTTTACATAAAAATATTGAATAATAAATTACTGCTATGAGATACAAAGCAAAGTCAATTTACTACAAATGTGATCATGCATAATGAACGGATAATTAGATTTCCACAGTATATAGTGAAACAGATACTTCAAAAAAATGGAAAAGGGTAGAATTAATAAACAATACATTTAAATATTAAAAATCTACGAATCCAGTATATCTTTAGATAGATCAATAAAATGACCAGAAAATACTTAATTCACTGTGAATCAAACATTTGGCATTAATTATTTTTTTAATTATATTATTTGAATTATGTTTCACTCCATTGTAAAACACTCCAAATGAAAGTCCAATATTCTAGCGTTTTATTTATTTATTGGGGAGGGGGGTGTAAACAAAAGATATAAATTCACATTATTTAGTGTGAGCTGAAGATTAAAATAATTACAAGATGAGATGTATTTTATAAAACAAAGCGCTAGGTATTTTTCCAGTATTTTTAAATAAAGGAGCAGTGAAAGAGAATGCTCACTCATTTAAATAATCACCTGCTGGTTCAGGATTTAATTTTGATCTTTTCTTGTTTTATTTTCTGAGTAAAAATAGATACATAAATATTTCCAATTAACAATTTGACAGTTATCAGGGTTGGCAATAGGGCAACTATTTAAAAAGTTCTGTTTGCTTGAAAAAAAATTTAAATAAAAAAAAAATTTGAAATTCCATTCAAATTCGAATTCAGTTCATTAACATTGCCGATAGATTTGCTTAACCCTTTATGTCGTGACGCTTTTAATAAGATGTAATAGAAAATATTAATTAGACTTTATATAATTTACCGTATGAAAGTAATAAATAAATAAAATTAAAAAAATAGACATGCATTATATAATAGAGTAATCTATATATAGTATTAAAAGTAAATGTTTGTTAGATAGAATTATGGGTAGAAAAGTTATTTTAGAAAGATTAGCTGAATTGGAAATTAATCTCTCAGAAAAATACTGTCTCTTCGTTCGACTTTTTCTATCAGTCATTTAAAAGAGCAAATGAAAAATTTCAATGAAAACGAAAAAAAAAAAATTTAAAACAGTAAAGCAGAGTGAGCATTATTATGAGAGATTTTAATACAAAAATTAAATCTCATTAGATTCTATTAAAAAATAAAAATATAAAAGGGATAACATTTTCGAAAAATAATAGTTTCTTTTTTTATTTAAAAAAAAAAAAAATCTAAAAATGAACATAGAATATTCGAAATAAAATCACTTTAATTTGGAAATAATAAATATATAATTAAAGAAGAGATCTCGCATAATTTTATTTTAATAATGAGATCATTTTGATAAAATTGAAAAGTCAATTCTTTAACGAAAAAGATAAAATCTACTGTAAAATTTTTTATAGGAATTGATGTGATGCACTGTGACTTCTGGCTTATACGCAATCAGGAATCTCTCAGCCACTATGCCCAGAGAATCCTGTTAGCCTCTTTAACTTCTCTTTCCATTCCCTGCCCTAGTTTTCCCATTTTCTTCTCTATCCTGCTTCATCCCATTTCCACAATGTAATCTTTGTCAACTCCATAGCCTTTATATCTAAATCCCCTTATCTTTTCCCAAACCCAGCATAAAACCCAATACCCATTTTTGATATAATCACTTTGTTTATATTTATTCTTCTACAACTTCATTATTTGTACCCTTTCTGCTTTCAGGTATTTACATTCAATTAATAGATGCCTAATATTTTCTACATCTTCTTTACACAACTTGCAGACTAAATCATCCACATTTTTTCATTTATCTTTCCTTTGTTGCTACAGATCCTGTTCTAGTCTTAAACAGTAAATTACTTTCCTTGCTATTATCATAAATTAACTTGCACCCAATATTCTGTTTACTTCTATATATATTTAAACTTTCTTTACTCTCCATACTAGTTCTCTATCTTTCCAATTCCCTATTCTTTACCAATGCATCTATTCTTCTATCCCATTCCTTAGCACTATAACACTCAACAATTCTCCTAACACAATCATCACACCTTTTGTATAAGTATACTGACATAAATTCTTTATCCAAATCTTCTGCATATCGCATTACCTTTCTTACCCATCTTGTTGCCTGCCTTTTATTCATAACCCAATTAAATACTATTTTGGCTATTCTTTTATTATCCATAAACTGCAATCTACCTCTACTTTTATCATAGCACTTTCTGGTAAAGTTATAAGAAATCAACTATAAAATAATATGTAAACCACTATTCACTATAACAATCATTGAAAATTATACATTTAATTTCATTCATTAGTTTATATATGTGCTTGTTTACATACCTTTACATATATATTACATTCACATGTATATGTACTTTTTTACATATATTTTTGTGAATGAATACAGTCAAAAACCCTCCATGAGCTCATTATTTAATTGAGATATGAGATACTATATAAAAGACTACTCTCGAGAGAATCCATCTTCAGTAAGTATGCCAAATCCCAATATTATTATATATGAATCAGAATATGCTTAAATTTTATTCATGTGTAGCAGTCTGTACTAATTTCAATTCAAAGTGTGAAAGTTATAACATTCTTAATTATTAAATATCATGCTTTTGTAGTATGTTAAGTTTTCTGCTAGAGAGGAAGAAGACCAAATTAGGCAGTAGTATACTATGGCCATGTGGTAACATATAATCATTGTCAATAATAACTTTCAATTGTTTAACACCTTTTTAATATAATTTTATTTTAGGATCACAATATTTAAAGAAATCTCATAAAAATTAATACAGTGTTTAATGTGATGTATTGTGTATATGTTGTTGTTAAGGGGTTAACTAATTAACATATGAGACCAGGGACATATTTATGAACAGATGCTTTCAGCATAAAAGTTGGAGAAATGCCCTAAAGATGCATTTGACAGAAAGATTTTAAAATCTTTGGAATATAATCATGGTTGAGGACCTTGCTACTTAAGAAAGTCTTATACTTAGAATAGTGTAATAATGAATGTAAATTATATACATATATATTCATATAATTGTAAATAATCATAGGTAAATGACATGAAATTGAAATGAAAATACCTGCTATTTCCAGTAAGCTATGTTTAACCAAGAGTTAAATTTTAATAAACTATGAAAAGTATAGAATGATACCACCCATTCTTTTTGCTCTGCTAGTATATAAGCTTAGTTTATTTACATTGTTATAAATCAAAGAGTGAAATCTGTATGATTTATGTGCAATGCAAATGATTTAAAATGATTATTTATGTTATAGATAAATCAAACTAATAAACAGATTTCACTCTTTGATTTATAACAGTGTCAATGAACTAAGCTTAAATACTAACAGAACTAAAAGAATGAGTGGTATCATTTTTTACTTTCTATAATTTATTGACATTTGACTTTTGGTTAAAAATAGCTTACAAGAAGTAGGTTACTTCCATTTCCATTCCATATCATAGCTATGATTATTTTCAATTATACTTATTAAAATGATATTTCACTTAGTATTTGGATATTCATAAATCTAAAATATGGCTTTGATCTTCTGCATAGTTAAATAGTGATTTCAGGGCATTACCTTGCACATAAATCAAATTAAAACACACATTTCATTCTTTTCATAGTTTTGACATTTGACTATTGATTAAGTATAGGTTATTAGGAATAGCAGTTACTTCTGTTTCAATTTCATATATATATATATATATTGAAATGAATAATGTCTCATTCATGTCATTGTCAGCCATGTTGTCTTCCATGTGACAGGAAATTGATTTTCTATTGCTATGGAGATAACTAATAATTATAGCAGTACAAAGGTTTTTAAAGAAAATTATATAAAATAAATTTAAAATGATTGTTACAGGTAAGGTTCAAATTTTAGAATAAATTATTAAAAGTTATATTTTAAAATAATAATAAATATTATAATAGGTTTATTAAAAGTGTTTTAATTCAAGATAAACTAATAAATTATATAAACTATGCTAAAAATGTCTCTCTTATCAAAGATTAAAAGAATGTATGAAATGTATTGCAAAACAACTTAATTAAATATACTAATATTATAAAAGAAATAGATTTTAAATAATTAGATTAAAAATAAGTTAATAAAAAGATTAAGCTTGTTTTGAGATGATATTCAAAAACAATGGAAAAATTCAATCAATTTAATAATAAAGATGTTTTGAAAACTCAATCAATTAAATAATGATGGTGTTTTGAAAATTCATATAATTAAAATAAAATGAGGTCATAAATGTGCTGAAAATAAGAGATTATTAAAGATATTATAAACAGGAAGTCAAAAGTATATATAGTGTGTTTTTCTTGAAATTAGTCATTCGGAATTCTTACTTTATTCAGACTGCATTATGAAATAGAAAAGGAAAAACCATAGACTGCCTGAAATCTAACTTGGACCTCTTGTGAATCTGACAAAGCAATCTAGAAGGAATCTCTACTTAAAATGAAGGGGGAAATGCTTACATTTCAAATTTCAAAAACAGAAGATTGATGAAGCACATAATTATAAATGGAATCAATTAATGCATGCCATTGTGGAAGAAATATTATCTCACATAAAATCCTCATAATAAACTACAGAGAATTGCAATTATAAAACTTTATTCTATGTAAGTTTTTTTTTAAAAAAAACTGTTTATAGGTTTGACTGTTATCCTAATATAATAATCATTTTAAATTGTATTTTACAACCTCGTAATGTATATTTAATTCTAACATACTATATTTTATTATATATAAAATGTTTATATAATATACTATTTAATTGATTGATTAAAGAAAGAAATGCATATTTGGTTAAAAAAAATCAGCATTTCCTGTTAAGCAGCTATAATTACTCAAGCTACATTTTAAAACAATGACAATACAAAATTTGTTTCATCTTTTATTTTATATATGATTAGCTAAAATTTTATCTCCTTTTAAAAAAAGCAAGGGTTAACAGAAATTCTCAGCGAATGTGTAAAGCCAGATAAAATAATCTGGATATGATATTCATTTTAAACATATGAAATGGGCATGGGTATAAAATATTTAACATAAATTGGCCAAATGTTAAAAATAATGAGTGGTACTATAATTATTCCAACCAAGTTTAATTCTATGATTAATTTAATCCATTATGTGCAATATATGGGTAAGAGAACAAACAGGTGTTACTAACATTGTTGAAAGAATTAAAAGATTGAAGTGGAGTTGGGCTGAACATTTTGCTAAAAGAGATGATAATAGATGGACAATTGAAATCTTAAACTAGATTCCAAGAGATTGTAAAAGATCCAGAAAGAGACCACATGTGAGATGGATGGATGTAATAAGAAAGTCTACAGGGATGATGTGGAGAAGAGAGGCTAGAGATTAGAGATGGATTGAACTTGGAGAGACCTTCATCTTGCAGTGGGTTGATAATTGTTTACAATGATGGTGATGATGACAATAATTATTAAAATTTAAGTTAAACCAAAGGATTGTTTTGAAAGTTGATTAAATCCATTTCTATGTAATTAATCCTCACATTAATTACCACAATTAGATTTTATATATAAAGTACTTAAAAATGCAGTTGTTAGATCACTGTTGAATGGTTAGAATATATATGGTGAATTTATTCACACTTTTGTTTTGTATATTGAGGTAGTATTTAAAAGAAACCACCTCACATAATTAGGTTGAATTATTATTAAATTCAATATCAGAATCAAGCAGACTAGTTCAATAATTAAATTGTGTTATTATTAAATCAGGTTTAAATTTAAAGTAGTCCTTTTTCCTAAAATTATTATTATAAGGAAAGTATATTGATTATAATAATCCCATATTAGATATATGTGTGTGACTATGTTATGAAACTTACAATATGAATAAATGTATTCTATTTGTAAGAGTAAGCAATGTGTAGGCTTATATTTAGGGTGGATTAAAGATCAAAGTTTTACTCTATGACAAGTGTGCTTAATTATAGTACCATGTTAATAATATAATATGTAATTAAAAGATTAGTGTTTTAAAATTAATCAGTATAAACTTTGGGTCCTTTGCAAATAAATATATCATTTCATATTTGTTTTCCAGTGCTTGTGTGAATTACATGTTAAAGATAGGGAAGAAATGGCTTATTAAAGTAATCATTGCCATTAAATTATAAAGGTAATCAAATTATTAAAAAAAATTGTTATAAATTCTTATGATACAATCTGTAACATCAACATATTTAGGGTAAAAGAACATTATATCTTGTCTGACAATTATGATACTTTGTAAATAAACCATTATTTTTGTTATTTGTTTAAGCAGTATGTTACCTTCTTTATACATAAATATTGTCTGGTTTTATGTTAATTCCATATCCATTTCATTGGAAGTAGCTTATATTCTGCATGATTTGGACAGATACTGCAAATAATAATTGTGTAGTGGTCGTCAACACAACATATTAAAAAACTATTTTCAAATCTTTTATAATATATAAATAAAGAATATGTGCCAATATATTTTCTGATGTTTAATATTAGGTGGAATCTGGATCAATTAAAAGAAATGTAAAGTTAAACATATATAAGCTGACAATTATAATATATATGTATAAGATGTATATAATGTGATAAAAACAATGTTTTAATAGCCCACAACAGGGTACATAATTCTTTAAAATTTCATCCCATAAAACAGTGAAAAAGAATATCCAACTATCAAAATAATATATAAGCATATATATGCAAATGTATTTTTAAATAATAATTAATTTCTAATGCTTTTCTCTCTTGTAATTTATAGAATAGCAAAAAATATCAATCCACAGATCCGGTTCACAATCATGCTACCATCAGCTGCACTAAACGTAAAAGATCTTATTCTATTTTTTTAATAGAAATCTTTATTCATATAAGATAGTTTTATTATTAGAGCAAATTATTTGAAATTTGAACAAATATTGAAAATATAGCCATCAAAAACTATGCAGATATTTTGGAATCAGTCATATATATTTTAATAGTGTTATTCAAAATAAATTATTGTATATCATCAATTGAAAATAAATATTCATTCTGAAAAACGTTTTTATTTGGATTGAGTTTTTTATTAAATTAACAAAAAGATAAAATTAATTATAACAAATTTTCTTAAATCCTTGAAAAAATCAGTCATTTTATTTTAAACCCACATTGTTTTCTTCTACCTCATCTGCCTGACCAAAAATACTTATCTCAATATATAATTGTTTTCAATCACTCATCATTTTATTCTTTTTTCCATTCTTGTGGATTAAAGCTTTTAACAGATTTTGTAAAACAGTTGAACAAAAAGCATGACATTTCTGAAATTAAATTAAATACAATTAGCTAGGACCTAAGTGATAAATAATTATTGGTTCATATTGAGTTTAAGTCAATTTGTGTAATAGGTAAACAATTATGTTAACAACCAAAGTATGTATATAGTTTATCTCTTAATATCTTATGTTACAATTATATATTTGAATTTTAACCAACTTGTTTGTTTCTCTGGTGTACACTGTTTGTGTTGCTTGAGATATTTTGAAAAGCTCTGTTATTACTATAGTTACTTGAAGCTCATGAATTTACTTAAGTAACCATTTTATTTTAGTTAGAATTTTGGTCAATAGGTGAAACCTTTTATATAAATATAATAATTGCATTTGCATGATAGTATATAAATATTGTAAAAATCAATAATTTTAGATGTAAAAGAAATTGAAAATGTATTTTTTTATTTAAAATATTATATATAATAAATCAATTATATGTATATTAGATTTAATATGGTTTTTATATATATAATTAGAGATAGAAAATATGCAGATACATGATTTTTTAGCAATAAAGTTGTAATAAATATTAATTTTTTATTATTACCTATAACATTAAAAATTATAATTAAAATTATTTGTTTTTGTTTGTTTTAATATTGTGTTAAAAGTTTTTTTTTCCACAAATAAAATAAAGGTCACATCAAAAGTATTAACATCATTAATCACTAAAACATAGAGGCTAATCATACTATACATATTTTGGCAACAAAGTATCCTCAAATTCTTTTTTTATATATTATATACTTGATGAGGCTGTGTTGCAGCCAAAATATATATATATAATATGAGATAACTTGATGAGACTATGAGATTATCCGTGTTTTATATTATATAGTGATAATGACATTAACACTTTTGATATATATTTAATAAAATTATTGTTTTTGCTATATTATATATACGTTATTATAAATGAACTGTTAAGTAACTTTTTAACTAGTTTTTTCTTTTTTCATTTGCAATATGAGCTGTAATTCCATACGGAGCATTTCTTCATTACTATTTCTCTCATCTTGAATTATAATATAATTAATAACCTAAACTTTTTAAATTTTAGTTTGGCATGTTTAGAGCTCCAGACATGCATAAATCAAATTTAAACTTTTTGAAATGACAAAATTCCAAAAGCCTGCAATTTCCAAACTTAATAATGTAAAGATTTTATTAAATTTATTATAAAAACAAGCTTCAGGAACTCATAAATTTTCAAAAATATTGAAATGACAGATTAAATTATATTAAGAGGATGGCAAACAATGAAAAATTATGACTGATGATGATCATGTGTAAACATTTATCATAGTAGTCCATTTATTCCCATTATTATTAATAAACACATATACAGAACATATCTCCTAAACTTTTCACAGCAGTTTTGCAAGAAGTATTTTATGTATTAAGAAGGAAGCTAAAAGAGTAAAAATAAATGGAGATTATTTAAGTCATCTAAATTTTACAGGTGATGTAGTTGATTTTGCTAATAATGTTTTAGAGCTTCATGAAATATTGCAAGAGTTATCAGATGGAAATAAGAAATAGCTTAAAAGTATTTTTCAATAATAAAATTCAATACAGTAACCAGGACATATTCAAGCAAAAAACCATCTAGTATGTGTGATTAGAAACGAACAACTACACTGATCAAACCACCCAGAGGCACAATCAAATTCAAAGCCTAAAGCCGAAGTTTGTAAAACCAGCCATTGCCTGATTTAATTATGTCATGAGGAAAGAAATTACTGTACCATAAAAGTACCAGAACTAGTAATAACATCACCAATACTACTGAATACCCCATCTGACATTAGCAGTGCACCAAGAGAATAATTACTATCTTTGGAGGAATTAATGAGGACTCATTCATAAATATAGAAAAAGAACAATATCTGCAGAAAACCATGGTTTTAACTTTTTTTTTTCAATTTTTCACTAAGTAAGATCTTATCAGTATAATTATCCTAAGACCTTAAATTTAAAATATCTCTTATTATCTTTAATATATTTATTAATCCATTTAGTTTGTGCTTGTTTATCAAACTCAACCCAAACATTATCTATTAATATTCATTTTGCTATTAATATCCATAGCCCTAAGAAAGCATACAATTAATTCACTGGGGGCATGCAGAGATGGAAGTAATAATTTACGAATGATCATGATAGGGCTTTAATAAGTTTTCCAGAAATAAACTTTCTATCTAAAAATGTTTGGCATCTTTAAGTTTTTTTTTTAATTGAAACTAGAAAAACAAATTGAGGATACTTTTGGAGGGACTGATACTTAGGTTAACCTTCAGTGCTAGGTTATAAATCTTCATCATCACATAGTTTGATTAATATTCTTATATATATATTGTAACGTTTTTCGTATTACTTGGCCCCTATACGCCTCAAATTTATATTTGAGCGTGAGTTGATCAAGCTGTATCAAAAGAAAAAAGAAAGTTGTATTTCTATTCTAAAAACACAGCTATTTTTCCTGATCAACTTCAGCCTACTAATTGTTACGAATTGTGCTATTGACAAAATCAACTTTTAATTTTATTTACTATGGGCGCCAGAATTCCTAAGAATCCGCTGAAATATGTCGCCAGCACCTCTCACAAGTTGTAAAACAAAAAAAAATAAAAAAGATTTTTATTATTTTTTTTTTTTAAGGGGCGGTAATTCTACCGTAATGAGAATTAATGATTTTTACGATTATTAGTCCTGGGCGTATTGAAACATATTGACAAAGGTAACTTACGTTTAAATCTTATTACACTAAAAATAAATTTAATAATAGACGTAATACTATTATTAATAACGCACAAATGAGAATTGATATTAGAAATATTTTTAATTTTGACAAACTAAAATACTTCATGTTAAGTAGCTAATTAATACCTTGGAGAGAACACATTTAATTCAGGTGGGAAATATCCAGAAAATATAAATATCAGTTAAAATAAACAAAAAGTTCTTGGTTAAATAAGAGTCTCTCATATAGAAAAATTAAAGTCACTATTGGGATTCTTTTATACGTATATTTTTACGAGTAGTTTTAAATAGTTAACTTTGTCACAATCAGGATAATTATTCTTACCGGTAAGTTTCATGAATTCAGTAGTAGATAACTATGCATAGTTTTTTGGTTATAATGAGCTCGGCCTTTTGGTTATTGCTTGATCTTGTGGTCCATTTCCCCAGTCGGTCACGAAGGCTTTTCCTGGTGTACATCATTGGGTCCGATGTCTTCAGGAGCTCCGGTTCACTGCGACATGCCGAATTCCTTCAGCGAAGAGCGATCTTGGATATATCAATGTTATCCAAGACCAACTAGAGAAACAAAACAAACAAGACCTTCCTTCAACCGGATCCCTCCTTTTAATCCAGTTTTCAGGACTTCTGCGCATGCTAGTACCATGCCTTTTAATCTTATCCAGTCTTTATAAATTTTATGTAATAAAGTCTTTATTTTCTTCAAGTTTTCGCCATCTTTAATTAATTTGAGTATTTCTACTTTCAGCTTATCTTTTTTACTTGCTTTTGGAATTCTTTTGTTCTCTCCAATTACTGTTATTACTAATCACATAAAAAAAAATAAGAAGAAGAATTCAACCCTCATTGTACGTTTTTTTTTTTTAAAAAAAAAAATTACTCAACAAAATTTTAAATCCGCTTTTACCTTTTAGTTTTTTTTTTACCCAATGCCAATATATTTGTAACGTATATAAATAAACGTTACAATATATATATATATATTTTCAAAGTATATTAACCATTTTTAATCTAAATATTATCTTTGCTCAACTCCAGTCAAAATTTATCATTACATATTTGTGAAATTAAGAAGCCTGAAAATTTACTATTATATACTTGGAACAACCAATGTGCGACCTGAACAACTTCTTTCTTCTGCTTTGCTGCACTTCTGTATAGTCACATAATGTACTGAATATGAAAGCATGAATAAATTGACCATATTATAATGTATAATAATTAACATGCAATAAATGTTTAGAATGAGTAATAAGATTAGCAAGTTTATAAAAAGTAAATGTACTAATATTTTATGAAACCAGTAGTTTAGGTCTAGATAGGTAGGGAAATATTTAATAAATGGCAGTATATAAATAAATAATAAATATTAAAGCAGGTATGTCATGTTATTCTGGAGATGATTATATATGAAAGGTTAAGATTGGTGTGTTTATTTAATGATAGTGTATAATAATAAAAAATATTTAAGATTGTAAGTCTGGAAAAGAAAAAGGATAAATAAAATAATAATAAGGATAATCAACAATAAAATTATAGAACATTTAGTTTTATATAAATGATAACATCTTCAATAGCAAGAAGGATGGAAGCACAATTAATATAAACCTATCGGCAATTCAAGAACCAATGCAGCCAATGTAATCAAAGCTGATAGAACAAGAAGTCATTCTGACAGTGCAAAAACCTTCAGAATAGAAATCAGACACATTTTATAAGAAAATGCTGTTTGCATTTATGAAAGAAGCACAACAGAGAAATCAGCAAATGCTGCAAAAAGTTGAAGAAAAGCAACAAAAGAGAGATACTGAACTTAAAGAAATGTATTTAAAACTTGAAGAAAATTGACAAAAGAGACATATAAAATTTATAGAAGAAATGCAGCAAAGGGATGTAAGAAAAGTTTAAAAAATGGATTCTAAACTTGAAAGTAATCTGACCTCCTTAGATGAAAGCACACATAAAATAATAGTGAAGGTAAAAGTCAAGGACTTACTGAAGTAAACATAGAATAAACTATTGGAAATAAAAATGAAAGGAAAAGTATTGTGATGACTTGTTGCAACATGAGATAGAAGCTTAATTTTAGTAGTTATGATGTTAAGAATTTTCCAGATGATTGCCAGAATTCATTGTTTAAGGAATCTCTTGAGGTTTTTCCTTTTAAGCAAGAAGATGAATTTTGCTGTCTGAATATTAAAAAGAAGGATGATGAAAAATAACAAGTGAAGATAATTAAAAATAGATGTGCTTGACATTGTAAAACCTAAAAATTAAAAATACTAAATAATATAAAAAGATCAAAAAGGTAAAATGCTCTAATAATATCCTGAGTTTGAATCCATTGATTATCCTTGATGGGTAGTTACATTCCACTGCCAGTGTGGAAAATAAAATAAAAAATTGAAAACAAAAAAAAGAAAGTAAAACATCCATTGCAGAATAAAGAGAATGTTAGATTTTTTAGGTTATCCTAAATGATATCTCCACCACTAAAGAAATATCTGGAGAGAGGTAAACTTTGGTTTTAGAAAAATAAAGGATAGCTTATTCTCTGATGACTCTGGATCTGTTTAAATAGATGATTTAAGGGGAAATTACTTGTAATGTATTAGAAATTTAAAATATGTGGCAATCCAGAAAATGACAATTGAAATTATCAAAAGGAGAAATTACCAATTTGCTTGAAAGCAAGAAGGGTTTTTTATTGATAAAAAAAAAATAGTAATAATTTAAGTATCAATAACTATGAACATATGACTAGAACATTTAGATTGATTTCTGCAAAGAAAAATTTTTTTTTCTATTAAAGTTTGTTTAGATATATTTAACTTTAAGTGATGTATTAGGATTTGGTAATGTATATAAGACACTATGTTGCCATGTGACAAATAAAGTGTATATTTTATCTGGTACTGCTGCAGCATATTTTTCCCAAGTAGTTTACTTACTCACATGTAAGGCTCAGAGAAAGCAAGGTGTGCTTTGATTGTTTCTTGAATATATCACCTCTCAGACTCAAAAAGGAGCAAGGCTTAATTTTCAAATGTTATATTTATCAGTCTTGATATATTGGATTATTGATATATTGTGGATAGTATAACAGAATTCAACTGAGTTAATCCTTCTAATGTTCATGATTCATAATACATCTTAATGTTCTATGGTTGAATTTTTTATAATCCTAAAGTTGAAATTCTTTTCATTCTATTTACAGCTCAATGTCAGACAAATGTCTAAACAGTGATTTTATGGATTATATGTATCATAAAACATTATTTATGAAAAGGACTAAAATACAAAAATCGTTAGAGAAATAAATTAAAGTTAAAATTTTTGCAATAAGTTTAGAAATGAGAAATGAAAAGTTACACTGACCTATTATTTCATTTTATAAGGAACTGATTTGTAACTAAAACAAATCTGGTAGCAGCTTGAATTAATTACATTACAAATTTGTGTAAGAAAAATTAAAACAGGCAAAATTCTTCATACAGTAGTGCCACTCAGTGCAAGCCAGAGTAATCAATGGATGTCAGAAGGCTTGTGCTTAAAATCCCTATGTAGTGATCTACTCATCCAATTACCAAGACTAGTTTCTGGCTCTCAGATCCAAGGCTCCTCTTTGACAAAGGTCACAAGCCAGAAACAAATCTTGGAATATTGGATGAGTAGGCACTAGGTAGGGATTTTATGCACAAGCCTTCTGACATCCATTGATTACTCTGGCTTGCACTGAGTGGCACTACTGTATGGAGAGTTTTGCTTGTTTTAATTTATTTTACACAAATTTGTCAAGCCAGAAACGAATCTTGGGATATTGGATGAGTAGGCACTATATAGGGATTTTATGCACAAGCCTTCTGACATCCATTGATTACTCTGGCTTGCATTGAGTAGCACTACTGTATGGAGAATTTTGCCTGTTTTAATAACAGTTATAAACAAGCACAAGAAATGGTAATCATGTGATGTTGGGTGGTTCAAAAAAATGTGGAATAAAAGCCAATAAATTGAGTATTAAATATATAAAATGCTGTATATGAGTGTTCTATTGATTAATATCAATACCACTGAATATCCCATCTCACATCACCAGTGCATCCGAAGAATAACTACCATCTTAGCACTAACTAATGAGGACTCATTCATAAATATAGGAAAAGAACAATATCTGCAGAAAACCATGGTTTTAACTTTTCACTAAGTAAGATCTTATCTGTATAATTATTCTAAGGCCTTAAGTTTAAAATATCTTATTATTATCTGTAATATTTTGTATGTGTAGTAATAGTTGCAAGTATATAAGCAACAATTTTATATATATATATAATTAATCCATTTAGTTTATGTTTGCTTACCGAACTGAATCCAAACATTATGCTATTCACACATTTTGCTATTTTTATCCATAACCCTGAGAAATCATGCAATCCATTGGAGAACATGCAGCGATAGCAGTAATAATTTATTAATGATGATGATCATGCATTAGTAAATTTTCCCAAAGTAAATTTTCTATTTAGATGGTTTGGCAGTTTAAAGTTGCATTTTTTTATGTATTGAAACTTAAAAACAAATTAAAAATACTTCATGTGGAACTGATACTTAGATTAACCTTCAGATTATAAATCATCATCATCATCATAAAGTTGGTTAATATAAATATTCAAATTTAATCATTTTTATTCAAAGTATATTGACCATTTTTAATCTAAATATCTTTGCTCAACTTGAGTCAAAATTTACCATTACATACTTGTATAAATTGGAAAAGTTTAAAATCCAAATGAAAAACCTATAAAACTAAAAAGGGAATGGAAATTCTATAATGAATTCCAAATTAGTTGGTATAGTATGTGGATGTATAAAGAGATTTCTAAATCTTTTTGAAAAAGTGAAATAAAAAGCAGATTAACACTATGAAAAAAAAATTCTGAATATTAACTTAATAGAAGATTGATTTTTAATTTTTATTATAAAGCAGAAAATAGATGTACCATCAAAAACATTTGTCAACTAACAAAAATGCTATGACAAAAGCCAATGGTCGATATAGGTAGGATACAGATGTGCAAGATATTTCGGGGCTTTTCTGAAAAGCTGAGGTAGAAAACTGATTGATGCCATGAAAAAAAAAATTCTGAGGGTAAAAAAATAGAAGCAATTTTTTTATTAAAATAAATTTGATTGTTTTAGTTTAAAAGATTGGTTTTAATTTTCACTACGAGAAAAAATAGAATTAGAGTGTGACATAAAGAAAAACAATTTTCTAAACAAATAATCTGTAAAACTAATGAAAATATTATGATGATAATCATTGTTGACCTAAGCCACATTGTGCAAGATGTTTCAGTTCTTTTTGAAAAGCTGAATTAAAAACTGATTAATGCCATAAATATATATATATATCCAAATGAGAAATAACTAACTTTTATAAACATATTTTTTTGCTTTCAAATCAATTTTAATTACAAAGCAAATAACATTAAATAAATAATTATTTCTAAATAAGAAAATGGAAAGTTCTGCAAATTATCTAAATTAATGTTCTCTAAATTTTTATTTGGGTTTATTAGTTGTTTTTATTTTATGCTTTTAAGTAATATTTTAATTATTAAATTAAACAGTATATTAAGTACTGAATTTGATTTTATTTGTATATTCACATTTATAATTTTGATTTTGTAATCTATTTTTTCTACTTAAATGTTAGTTTTGAATGATAGATGTGTCAAGCATTGGTGGTACGAGTGGTTAGCACAACTGCCTTTCAAGCAGTTATTCCAGGGTTTGCTTCCCGGCTGGTGCTTTGACACATAAAAAAGAAAACTTAGTTAGATGTTGGACTGAAACAGATTGTCTATAAATACTGGGTATAACAATTTCAATGTATTCTACAGTGAATTTGATGATATAATCAAAAATCCCCTAACAAATGAAATAATTGTAGCAGAATCTACTATATATGAATGTGTAATGTAATTTTTTTCCCTTTAGAAATATGATTAAATTTTTAATCCTATATAACTTTTTGTTTTATTTATGTAAAACTGTGGTTAACTACTTAGTTGTTTACTTCCTGCTGTTGATTGTTAAATTTTAGATATATTTTTTTTTTGTCTGCATATCTTCAATCTTTATATATCTGTTTTGTATTTGTTTAAAGTCATATATTTTTTATAATTTTTTTTTATTTCCATATCTTAAAAAAACTACTGAAAATGTAATAAAATTCAAACCTCATAATGCAGTAGTGATAATGCATGCATTGAAAACTATATGGACAATCCGGTGTTCTTTAATCTTTGATAATAAAAAGTTTAATTGGTTAAAGAAACTTGACAATGATTGGGACAACTATTTTGCTATGTGTTTGAAATACTGGCTGAAGAAAGTTATGGAAATAGTATGGGGAGGGACTGCTATGACTGTTTGTAAAATGTGGGAGTAAAAATACACACACAGAGAGAAATAAAGTAAAAGTATGTAGAGTGGTAAAATAACGGATTTTTCAAGAGAGAAGAAATGTTCCATGTTTTAAACTAGGAATATGATTTGTAAGGCCTAACTCTAGGATTTAACAAAAAACGATATTAACATTTCAACAATGAGAGTCTTATAGATTTGCATTGTGGTGTTTTGGGACAAGATTTATAAATTTGATGTAAAGGATAAAGTGAATCAAAACTAATTTGTAGATATTTCATGTACATATCTAAATGTTTGTTTAATAAAGTATTACTCAAAATTAATATATATATATATATAACTACAACCATTAAATGTCTGTATTTTTAAATTATATAATAATAATTCAAACAAATATATTTAACACAGTATTCAAAATTAAATAATATATTCCTTACCAGAAGTACTTTCAATTGTTTCACTGACAATCTTTATCAACTGTTAATACAAACGTACAAAAAATAAAAACTTGCATTACCCATCATTCAATCTATTCAAATTTCCCAGACAACAGAATTGTGGGAAATTTGAATAGATTGAATGATGGGTAATGCAAGTTTTTATTTTTTGTATGTTTGTATTAACAGTTGATAAAGATTGTCAGTGAAACAATTGAAAGTACTTCTGGTAAAGAATATATTATTTAACTTTGAATACTGTGTTAAATATATATATATTAGACTTTTGCAGACAGTATATATATTAAAAGTTTTTAATGAGATCTTCTATACATTTTTTAAAATTTTGATATCAGCTATGATATAGCCTAGCAAACAACCAATTAAAAACTGGAACAGCAAAATCAATTCACATATCCAGCAACAATGTTTATTTGTTTTATCTATGATATAATCAAATAAACAATCAAATTGAAGCAAGAAACTGAAATTATCATCTAGCAACAATATTTATTTTTTGATCCCTTAAAATGTAAAGTGCTTCATATTACCTTATTTTATAGTCTTTAAATAAAGGAGATAGATCAGCCATTAATACCTGTATATGTAAAAAGTAAAGTATTATAGTTTTTCTAAACTTTTCACAAGTAACAAATTCTATCATGGAAAGTATATATAATAGATAAATATATTTAATATAGAAGTATTAGATAAGTATTAATATCTGACTTAATTTCTTATTTAATAATTAATTTTAATTTTAGATTGACATTCCAATTGGGTTTTTTTTTTTTTTGCTTAGTTATATCAAAGCTGAATTCAAGATAAAAAAATATATAAAAAATTTCATTAAATATTTTTAATACCTACATCTACAAAGCCATGAAATTCTATTAATTATTATATACATATATTTTATGTAAAAAAAAAAAGTTTGTTTGTTTATATAAAGATTTGAAAAGTTGCAATACTTTAATTTTTCACACATATAGACAATCTTATCTTTTCCCTTACTTCAAAACTATGACATAAGTTGAAAGACTTCCATTCTTGATTTGATAAAGAAACAGACAAATAAATATTGTTGCTATATATCATGATTTCTGTTTGCTGTTCCAGTTTTTGTCCGTTTACTTACATCAAAAATTAACTTAAAATAATAAAAAATACATTATTAAATTTTTTCAATATATATTTGTAAGTCCATGAAAATCTCTTTATTACATATACTTTTATAACTAAGATTTGTTCACTTGTGAAAAGATTTGAAAAGTAGTAATATTTTAACTTTTCACACATATAAGATGAATGCCTGATATTTCTCCCTTATTTAAAAACTAGAGAATATGCTAAAGTAATTCCACCTCAGACAAATAAATTATTTGCTGGATGATGTATTTTCAGCTTGCACAGTGTTTAATTGCTTATTGAAACTTTAAAAAATGCATGGAAAATCTCATCAAAACTATCAATAGCATGTATATGATTTATAAAAAAAAAATATTGCCATAGTTACAAACTCTGCATCTCAAATTATAGTTGAAAAGTGTGAATATGTAAAAAAAAAAGAATTTTAATTTTATTTTCATATTAAAACAAACATTTCATCATTTTGAAACAAAAAAAAGACCTTTATTGCTCTACTTGTTTTAGAACTCTAACAAATAGTTTCATTTTATAGCACCTTAAGTAAATAATTACTCCCTAAATTTATCATACAGTTGCGATATTTATGACTAATTATGAGTTCCATCTATTGAGAAAATATAAAACTGAAATATAGAAGTTTTGTACAAAAAATGTATGACTGCCTACTAATTTTAAATGAAAACAAATCCTCATTGGGAAACCCTGGGCCAGACAGTATGAATCACAGTGGTGCCCTCAGCAAAAACTTTAAGAGAAGTAGAAAAGAATTAATGAATTTAAAATATTTTACCTATCAAAATCTTTATATATTATTTATTTGTAAAAAAAAAAAAACATTGATGGCAAGATATGTCAAATTACTACCAATGATGATGATTAATCGAATAGTTGTAATATTCTATTGCCTAGTTATTATTTTAAAAAATAACTTATAAAAGTTGTTTGGTGGTAAAATTATTGTTTTGTTTTGGAAAAAAATGCTGTAACAAGATTTTAGTTGATTGAAAAAAAAATACAAGGTATAAGTAAGATTTCATATGTAGGCAAAGTAAGTCAAATATTAGTATCATTATTTTTCTGCTTTTTTTTTTGTTATAGTCTATTATTATAGAATAAGATTGATAATAATCAAATGTACTATATGCAAAAAATATTTATTTAACTCAAAAACTACTTCATATAAGTAAATTTAAGTGGAAATTATTTTAATTTATTTCCCATTATAAAAAAATAAAGCTTAAAAAATTTTAACTAGTGAAATGTTAAAAGTCACAGCTAAGGAGTTTGTCATTCATTCTATCTGACCTTCAACCTGAATTTGCATTTTCAAAGCAGAATATTTGTGGAATATGTGATAAGTATTCACAGGATAATAAATGCCAAGATTACAAAAGAGATATGTAAAACGATTTTAAAATGCATCAACTATTTTCGAAAAGATTTAGAAAGAGATTGCCTATGCAATGGATAGGATGAAATAAGGAAGTTTGCTGATGTAATATAAAGGAGAGAGATCCTGTAGTGGATTGATCATGGTTGAAAATGATGATGATTTATATAAGAATGATGATAGAAACCAGATTCATTCTATAGTACAGTATTGTTATACAAGATTTTTGTAAATAATTTCTTTTTGAAATTACATCAAAAAAAAAATTTTTCAGTAATAAAAGACAATTTTTTGTGTGCGAAATGAATAAACTTTTAAGACGTTTTTTCTGCTTTCATTTTCATTTTTATTTATTGAAAATAAATAAACAACATTGTGACTTATTTTTTTTTATTTTCTCAACCTAAAATCATTTCTTTAAAAAAATTTTTTTAATACAGTGATTGTCAATATAATGTTTATATATATATTATAGTAAACCCATTTCCATATCATTTCATTCTAAGCTTTCACATGGATATTAAAATTCATGGGGAAAAGTGTACTCTATACATTATATGTTTTAACACACACACACAGTGTATGCAATTTCTAATCTGTGTATACAAGTACATATATAATTCTAATATTCTCATGGGAAAATGATGAATTCAGTGTTATTTCCAGGAGCTTCTGTGTAATAAAAATATAATAGCTAAATAGCTGACATTTCAGTACAATAATAAGTACTTTCGTCAGAGCTTCTTCTTTCTCAAATGATAAGAATGTGTGTGGGAGATTTAAAATCATTATTTTTTTTCTTTGTTATTTTCACTTCATTCTCAAATTCTATTGGTTGAGAAGTTTTAAAAAATATTTTATCCTCCAATAACTTTTTCCAAATATTGTTAATTTTCTTTAGGTCTTTTAAAAATCTTTATAGTTTCCCTTAGCAATCTCTGGACATATTGTTCAATTTTTGCCAGAATTTGTGCTCTATTAAAATTGGTTTTCGTTATTATTTAACTTAATGTGTAGAAAAAATGGCTGATGAATTAGATTTTTTTCTAACTACCAAAATGTGTTCTTCCTTTCTTATGTTTATTATATGATTGGTCTATCCAATGTATGAATGAAACAAATTCCACATGGAATTTCATATATACCATGACTCTCCATATATATATATATATCATGAGAGGAAAACAATCTTTCAGACATGCCTATTGGTATGCATTCACCCTTCAGTAAGTGTTTTAAAAGGATAGTTGAATCATTTATGTTTAGAGCTTATTTTTGTTGGGTGAGTGCACATGCTTTACATATATAGATTGCTCATACATTAATCACAGATATTCAAAATTAATATAATTCAAAATCATGAGTAGTTAAAACTGAGATATTCTCTCTACCAATGCTATACAGAATGAAATTTGTACAAATAATTTTTCATTTGAATTATCTGGATCCCAATAGAATCAAGTCCTGAATTAAGGAAGATCAATAGATGTTGATTAATAATTTTTATTAGTCATTCATTAGACTTGAGATTATCTAATAATGAATAATATTTCTATAGTGTAATTTTCACTATACCACTCTCATGCAAGATAGGAACTGGTTTATATCCACTTATAACACAGTGGATAGAAACCAGTCCCTATCTTGGGTGAGAGTGGTGTAGTGAAAATTACACTACAGAAATATTATTCATTATCAATAGGGGTAGGTTTATATAAAAATAAACTCTATGCATAGGTGATTCACCTATGCTTTTAAAACACTTATCAATGGGTGAATGCAAGCAAATTAATACCTATAGTTCCTGCCTGAAAGATTGGTTTCCTCTCACATGATTTATATATGTAGATCACTATATATATATATATATATATGTGTGTGTGTGTGTGTGTACAATTTGATTTTAAATTATACATATTTAGCCATAAACATAAATAATTGAATATATATATATGTTTTAATATATATAGTGCAGACATTTTTAATATTTAAATAATATGTGTGTATTAACAATAAAATTTAATTTCAAAATTATTTAATCAAAAAAAAATAACTTAGTAATTTTGTATCATTCTTCTTTGGATGAAACTATTGACGAAATGCAAAAGATACTATAAAATTTAAGCCACTGTCATTGAAAAAGATAGTAACAGTCATTTTATGTGGAATTTTGTGGTTATACATCAACTATTGTTTTAATGAAGTAAAAAAATAAAATTTAAATTGCACTTTTTTTTAGTAATATATTTTTTATTTATTCAACAATTTGTTTTTTAAATGTTACTAATTGAAACTGCACTTAGTAAAAATGTAGACATGAATATATATATAGAGAGAAGATAAATACATATTTATCTCTTTAAGTATGTTTAAGAAAAATTTAGATATAGTCTATGTGAATATGAGCATATAAAAATGTATAATTTCAGTGGATAACCATTATCATGATGTCAGTTACCACATTACTTTTCAAAAACCAATGAAACACATTAAATGAGGATATCTCTATACACTATTTCAATTGCTATTTTTTAATGCAAATACAATTTTTTATTTTAAAAATTATATTAACTATTACAAATTATGTGATAACTGCATATGTAAATATAACATTATAGTGAAAAAAATAAAAGCAATCACACAAAGAGTATAAAACATTAACCAAACTCCTAAATGATATATATGTTTATACATAACTTACCCTGATGTGATAAATTTTATAATCAAAGGCTAGAAATTATGCATAATTAAAGATATTTTATAAAATTAACAAATAATCAAAAAGTGAGTTATGATAGTGTTAACAAATAAACACAGGAATAAATAAATTTTATATAATACAAGAATATTGCAGCATATAATAGTTGCACAAATTATAAGCTTTGCTGACTTTAAGATATAATAAACCATATATCTCAATAATGGCATGCATGTAATATGAATGCAATTTTTAGGTTATTAATATTAGTAAATTTAAAACAAATGTTTTCATGTCAGAAATCATTTTGAGTTAACTTTAATAATTTTAAATGAAATCAACTGATCAATTAACAAATTCCAAACTGTGAATGTTTTAAATATCTCTTGAATAATATTAATAAATCACTTAGTTGTCTAGCTTACATAATATATGATCTGTAAAATCTATAGTATTTATATATCTTATAGTTTACATGTGTATTTATATTAACACAAACATAGATTTTACAGATATTCAAACTAACACATAGTTAAACGTTAAATATTGCAATATATGATCAAAAAGGTCAACTCTCTACTCTAGGGTCATTTATAATAAGTTTGAGTAATCAATGATTATTAGGTAATATTACTTGTAAATTCTCATCCCCAGACCAATTTTTGGCTCTTGCCTTTAATAATAAAGTCTGGGATTCAAAGTTGCAAATACTGCATTTATGCATTTAGAAATTACCTTTATCTGTATTTTATCATTTCTTGAAATTCAAAATACCCTAAGTTTTGAACTTGAGCCAATCTGCCTGAACATTTATATAGAACTGACTGTACATTAGTAAGTATTTATTTTACTACAAAAAATTAAGGATACTAATATATAATTACTAACCTAGAGTCAGATCTATATAACTATTCAGGCAGTTTGGCTTAGGTTCAAAATCTCAGAATATTTTGAATTTCAGGTTTATGACTTGAATTGCAAAATGAAATTGAAAGTGGTTACTAAATGTACATACTGCAGCTTTGAATCTCAAACATTCTTGATATAGATGAAAGCCAGAAACATATCTGTGATGATTTAAGTGGGTTACCATCTAGTAATCACTAATTGAGCTTATTATAAGTAGTACTAGAATTGACAACTGCTTTTGTTTTGTCATGAAACAATATTAAAGTTTTGGCATATATAAAATTTAAATGACATTTAAATATAATCATATTTTCAAGTTTTTTTTTCTTTTTTATCAATGCATATCTCATGACAATTTCGCTGTATTGCAATTATCAACTGACATATGAACTCAGACCAGCCTCTTGCACTATGCATATGCTTATAATAGTATTTATTAAAATGCTCACTATTATATTTTAAAGACATAGATTTAGACATTAGGAGAAAAAAGTTATTTACTATTTAAAATGTACTTTAACCCAACCATACCTCTTCAGTTAGGCCAAGCTCACCGACCACCTCAAAGGTCCTATATCATTCATGTAAGCAATACTTTTAGCTCAAATGCTTACCTAAACTTTGTTGGAGGTTTGTTAAATTTAAAAGTCTATATTTAAGGTTAAAAGAAATATAATAAATTCTAATCTAATATAAAATTAATAATCATTTATGCATTTATTGAAAAACAAGGCAAAACTCTCCATACAGCAGTGCCACCCTGTGCCAACCAGAGTAATCAATGGATGCCAGAAGGCTTGTGCATAAAATCCCTATCTAATGCCTACTCATCCAATATTCCCAGACTAGTTTCTGGCTTGTGGCTTTTGTCAGTAAGGAGCTTTGGATCTGAGAGTCTTGTATGGAGAGTTTTGCCTTGTTTATAAAAAATTATGTGCTAGTATAAGAGATGGTGATCATGTGATGCTTAATGGTTTAATTATTTATTGAAAGTTGAACAAGTGTATTATAAAGTACATTTGTTTAATATATATTAATAAATTGAAAGCAATGGTATGTAGCATTAGCAGATTTATGTTTAGTTTTGGTCGAATTAAATAAATCTTAGAAACCATTATTACTATATTGCTTCAATGATTACAAGCTGTATGTTTGGACTCTTAAGAATGAACATTGGTTATAAGTTGTAGAAATAACTTTTGTAGCACAAGAGCAGAAAGAAGTTTAAATGAAATGTTATAATTTCTAACCAAAGCACATGTTTTAATGCAATGATGAAGTGGCAAATTCTAGAGTTTAAAATCCATGGATCTCAGATCAATTCTCCATTTCGGATACTCGAACTTCATATGAATTTTAGAGCAACAAACTTTTCAGTAAAACAAAAAGGAAAAAAAATTAATACAGGGGATTATTTAATAATTCATCATTTGTGTATTTATTGAAAGACTTGTTATGAATTCACACGTGCTAAAATGCAGCGTTTACAAAGTCATTTTGTGTGATGTTTAGTACATATGTATAACTAAATTAAAAGTTTGTTTTGTTGCTTGAAATACAAATTTTGAATAAAATAAAATTTAATACAGAAACGAATTCATATTATTATTACAGAACTAAGCAAGTTAAGCACTTAAAAAACACATACTTTTTATGTTTAATTAAGAAAATTCAAACTGTGCATGATTTAGTTTCAAAAAGTTTTTTTTAAAAAAAAACTACAAAATATTATTGATCAAAAAATAATCATGTAATAAAAGATTAGTTATTGAGAAACTGAAGCCACGGGGAATGAATTAAATTTAGCCAATAAAGGTATGTCTTTATCGGTTAAATTTATTTCTTCTCATTTTCTCTCTCTATGTAGTTAAATTAGTAGTCTTATAAGTGGAGTAAATAAAACTGATAATTTAATTGGTTAAGCAAATGAAATGCAATTAGTTAACGTTTAAAAAAAGGCAAGAAAATAAAACATATATATAAGTGACTAAGACAGAAGTGTACGTTAAATTAAGATTTAAATCTTTGTTTTCAATTTTTTTGTTTTACATTAAAAATAAATTTCTCATACGATACTGAAAAATTTTATTTGTAATGTAAATAATCATTCAAAAAAATGTATTTAATAAAACATTCAATAATAATTCAGCACAACAAATTGATGTAAATTTAAAACGTAAACTAATATTTCATTAAACTCCAGTTTTAAAAAAAAAAGTTATTGTTGTGTTTATATATACTTGGAATAAACACAGACTCGTACAATACGGTTAAATACAACTATTAAACCAAAGGACTTCAAATTCTAGGAATGTCTGACACTTCCAACGGTATCGTGGCAGCTTACTTCGTTTAAAATTTAAATACTAGTATCATCTAGTTCTACGTGAACATGCCCCATTGCTTTGCCATAAAGTATGGGCAACCAGTATCCATTGTTGCCTGACTCGACCGCTAAAAGGATTGCCATTTTAAAATATAGTTATCTTTTTTTTTTTCATGTGTTAAAGCATCGGCCGGGAAGCGAACCCGGGACAACTGCTTGTAGGACAGCTGTGCTAACCACTCGGCCACCAACGCTTGACTAGTTATATCATTTCGTAAATGAAAACAGATGGATTTACTGAATATCTTTACATATTGACTTAATTCTGTCATTCGTGAATTCATCTACCCATTTTTTCATTGGTCAGTTGCATTGACTGCCGAATGTGGACAAGTCCATTGTGTGAATATAGGTTGAGCTATAACAGTTACATTCTTAAAACATACATTTACAATAAAGAAAATCAGAATATTAGTTATCCAATATTATTCTTGTATTTTACGTTACTTGGTATAATTCTAGTTGCGTTAACTTGATAGTAAAATACAGATAGAATATCATTAAGAAGATTAACTATTTTCCAAAACTTCAGTTATCCAAGCAAAATTTTAAAGACAACTTTTTACAATAAAATAATTAATTTAAACATACATTTACAAGAATTATTAAAATAGAAACGAAGATTCAGTAAATATCTATAAATTAATCACAATGAGATGGCTATTGTTGTTTATTTAACTTAATCGAGTATAGGATTACAATAAAGAAATTAATAAAATGTATTTTTGAAATCTGAAAAGCCCTGAAACCAGAGATGTATAACCAAGTGATGATGAGTAGTTTAAGAGTAGCTAATGTTATTTTTTATATATAAATTAGCTGTATCTTACTGCCAAGTTATAAAATCATTTAACAAAATAATAATAAATAGAGAGATTTGAATTTAGGATTCTTCCACCCACCACTCTATATCAAACAACTGACACACATGACCACATACATGTGAAAAAAATAGATGATCCCCAATGTATATATTTCGTGCAGAACCATCACTCATCAGTTGGACTGGATTATAATCTCCCATACATATATACAATCAGGGCTCAGCTTATATTAAGATAGCAATTCCTTAAACTTTAATGGTGAGGCTTCAATTTTCTCACCCTTCCAACTATTTAACCATCCATTTCATTGAAAAACCAATGATAGATTGATCAAATCCCTTGGTGGATTTGATATTGTAGTCATACCCCTATTGACATTACATCAATATAACACCTCACATTGCAAGTTCATTATTGGTTTTTCAATGAAATGGAAGGGTGAGAAGATTGAAGCTTGTTCATTAATGTCTAAGGAATTGCTATTTTAATATAAGCTGAACACTGATTATATATATATATATGTATGTATGTGTGGGAGATTATAATCTGCCCCAACTGATGAGTACTTAACATGTGTGTGGTCATGTGTGTCAATTATTTGAGATGGAGGTGGAGGACTAATATAAACTGAAAAAATCCTAACTTCAAATCTTCCCATTTACTTATATAAGAAATATTCAATATATTGAATGAATAGGCTAATTACAAAATAATAACATTAATGACTGATGTTTGATATCTCAAGAGTTCATCAGTGTCAAATCTAGGGTCATGACCAAATGAACTTTGAGCTCCTGAGTCTGCCATTTCATTAGTTCACTTAATAACATTGGACATTTAATAGTTATCAAATGAGAAATGATTCCACAACAACATGTAGCAACAATAGATATACTTATGTTCAAATACCCTCTAATTATGTAAATATTATTTATTTCAATTTAGTTTTTATCAATGGTTATGCCAATCATTTTAAATGCATTATTAAACTTTAGACAATCAAAATATTTTTGAAATTACTGTTTTTACAGAAAACCATCAAAATTTCTGGAAACAATATATATATATTCAAACACTATCATTTGTAATATAATCCACTGCAGGTATGAGAAAAATACTAGACTTCTAGATTTCTTTATAAAATACAACAATTCACAAATTAGTTTTTTTGCTTATGCATAAGCCATTATTAGTAATATGTCCTCAGAAGCTCTCCATTAAATTAATAACTTTTTAGTCTTTATGCACTATTTACACCATTTAGACAAATCTTTCCATCCATAATAGCAAATAGTTTACTCATGAGTAATCTACAATTAAAAGCAAATCCCCAATTGTTCCTAGAATTTAGTATTTGCATTCCAGGTGTACTATTTAGTTCATAGTCTTTTGTTGTTGTTTTTTATGCTAGTTTATATTTTCTAAACATATCTTTCTTCACATATTTTATTGGTGATTATTTATCTTTTCAACATATATGTGTTCAAGTGTATCAGTGATATGAGATGGAGTGATGAATGGTGGGTCATATGAAAGTCTGTGCTCATATACCCTATATATTATATTTTATTTTATAAATATTTTTTGACAGAAACTGTTTCAGAATCACAGATATCACACATAACAAATAAAAAGTAGTCTAATATGAATATACAAAATATACTTAAGAAAATAAATGCTAATAATGCATTTGAAAATTTCATTAATCATAAAATAGCACTTTTTTTGACGTCATATAACTTTTAAATGTTAACTTTATAATTGTTTTTAATATTTATAATTTAATTTAAGCATCTAGTTTTTGGTTCAAAGTATGTGAATTTTTCAATGGTTTAATGCAATAATCAACAGTTTTGTTGTATTGTGTGAAAACGATCACTTTGTATATTAAACAGAATTCATATTGAACATGCTAAGGATTTAGATTTTTGGGTGCCTTATTTTTAATTAATTTCTGTGTAATGCAGAGTTTATTAGTATTAGATCACATCTTAACACTGAGTAAATATTATGGGCACAGATCATCTCAGAATTTTGAAGAGGATTTGTAGACATTAGATAATTACTTTTATCAACTGGATGAATCAATTTATGAATCAGCATATGTTTATGATTACACCCCTTTACAATGTGTTAAAAATGGATAGAAACCAGTCCCTAATTTTCATGAGAGTGACATAGTGAAAATCACACTACAGAAATATGATTCATTATTGGATAATCTGTAGTCTAATAAATGACTAATGGAACATATTCATATATTTTTATAAAGTGATTTGTGTCAAAGTTGTGAGGCCAGCATGTTTGACACTTATCAATTAAACTATAGTAATTTGCTATCTATATGTTCATACTGATCATTGATAAAGATATGTGTAAGAGACTGTGATCTGGGTCAACTGATGAGTGATGGTTCAGCATGAAATGTGCATCTTGGGGATCATAGATCTCTTTTATATCATTGGTCATATGAAAGATGTTTTCCAAATCTCTCCTAAAAATAAATACATTATTCTCATTCACAATTTTATTGATCCAGAATTATCACACAGGATAATTCCAAAACATATTAATGATCATAGTAAATGATTATCATATAGTGAGTTCAATATGAAATAGAGGAATTTGACTACTGCTCTAAAAATATATAACAATTCAAGTGCATCTTTTCCTGTGACTTATAAAAAAATTAAATAATATTGGAAATGTATACTTCTAAGATTGAAAAAAAGGTTATTAAAAATTTTTAAAAAATAGTTATTAAAAAGTGTGCAATAAATATGTTAATTAAGCAGGATTATAAAGCAAGTAAATGTGTTTTGAAAAATTTCTCAGGGAAAGAAACTATTTAAATGAAATCTGTATGACTATTAGTTGATGACATCTAGTGAATTAAGATCAATTAATTCACAAAGTTAAACCTATATTATCATTACAGAATTTGAACATCAGAGTGTTGCCAACAATATAATACAGAAACCATTCCATAAATTTCCTTTTCAATATATTATACAAGGTTGAAAATTATCTATGAATTTCTGGAATCATAGGAGGGGTGGAGTGAAACCAAATAATGTACACAATAAAGTTGTATTATTTATTTAAGTTATTCAACATTTTATTCTATTTATTTAATCATATTCTAAATCATTTTTTTATAATTTTATTACTATTGGCTAATGATTATCTCATTCTAGAATTGGAAACTCATAAATATTACATAATTTTTGTACATCATTGTTTGGAATAAGATATACAGCAATAGTTTGGACAAAAGATTATTATCAGGATCAACTAAGGATGAAGAGTAATTAATATTTATTCCAGAAAGATTTAAAAAGCTAACAAAATAACATCAATTTGTTATTAAACCTTACTTCATTAACAAAATCATTTTCCTTTCTTTCTCTTCTCCAGAGCTACTTGTTATAATCTTGAATTCTCAATGTTTATAAGATGGTATGGCATTTAATCTCTATCCTAAACTAGTTTCTGGTTTTTGCCTTATCAATGAAGGCTTGGAATTCTAAGATAAAACTAAGCAGTTATATATCTGGGATCTACCTTTAATTATTTTTTACTAACAAAATTTTAGCTTGAAATTCAACAAACACTAAGTTTTTTAGTCCAAATCATCTAGTTTGTACAGTTGTATAGATGTGACTGCAGGTCAATAACCATACACTTTAGTAGCCTTAATTCTACTTTAAATGTATTTATGCTACTACATAAGCATGTTGAATTACATTCAAAATCTTACTGTTTTTTTTTAATTTCAAGTTAATGGTTTGATAACATAATTTCATTGGTTCCAGCTTTGAATTCTAAGCCTTCATCAGTAAAAGAAAAATCCAAAAATCATTCTGTAGATGGAGATTAAATTCTACTATCATCTTCAACCAATGATAGTTTAAACTTATAATCGATGGCGCTAGATAAGAAAGAAAACAAATGTTTTTACTAATGTATTTTTTTTTATTTGAATAATAATAGTGTTAAACAATATGTTATAAGTTTTTAAGTAGAACTAATGTGAAAAAAAGTAAAAAAATAAAAGCATTTTAAAATAAAACTAAACTTTATTATAAATAAAATAATATGGAATTTATTAGATATTGACTAAATTTTTCACAAAAAAAGAAAAGAATTTGTGAAATCTGTTTCTATTCACCAGCTATTTGTAATAATTAGCCAGTTGAAAGTAATGATTGATAATGAGACTCAAATGCATTTTCTTCAAATTATAATTAATCACGTCCCTCCTAAATATTAATTGTTTCTTTTAGAAATTCAATTTATATTAATGGAACAACTCTGCAAAAGCTTCACATCTATAAAATTATTCTCTCACATTATAACAGTAAATGCCTCACTCTCACATCTCTTTCATTGACTTCATCATTAATGAATTTAAAATGTCACATTATAACAATAAATGTCTCACTCTCAGTTCTCATTCAATGACTCCATCATTAATACATTAAAAATGTTTGAGGTCAGAATTAAGAGTGTTTTACGTCATTTATCTGATTTCTGTATCTATTATAATACACATTCAAAATCTTCCAATGAAACGTTGTCATTAAGACCAAATGCATACCAGATATGAAACAGTCCTTCAGCTAAAATGTGTTTTTCTACTAGAATATGTACTTCTAAAAGATAAATTTAGAAAATTAATTCATCTTACTCGTATAAAGAGGTTCACTTGTCTAATTACTACAGGTAGAGAATTTATGTTATTAAAAATCATTTATGGTAAAGTGGAATATGATTTATTGTTATAAATTTACACCAATCTAAATTTAAACCAGGATACAACATGCAAAATAACAATTACAAACAGATGTATATTTTATACTTTTTTTAATCTTGGTAATCGCTTTCTTAATGCTATTTGTATGCCAGAATTTAGGCATATACTTTTACCTATGATTTCTCTTTATCATTGAAACATTTTTGTGGATTCGGCTTTATAAATAGTCCAAAGCAAGTCTCTTTTTTAAGCTTGTTTGAGATTATGATTTCTATGTTTCTCCACCCATGAAGCCAGATGTAAAACTATAAATTTTCTTTTTTTAAGAAAAAGTGATTATTAAGCTCTAATAATTTTATCAGAATTGTTTTTTAAAACTTTCCAAAAATTATTGGCTGATACCTTATGAAAATACATTTTTTATTTTGATAAACAATACCTTAATACGTGGTATTTAATAATGAGATCATTCTCAGAGTATCTGGATAATTATCAAATTCTCTCTTATGCAACAATCAGGGGAGATGAGAAAATAAACTACTCTCAATTCATAAACACTGCAAATTAGGCAACTTTTTTATGAAAACAAATTAAAAATATGTGTAATAAGATACAATTTTATAATTAAGCACTAGGATGTTAAACCTGCAAACTGTTAAAATAAAATTGGATTGCTTTTATTCAATTACTAGTGTAAATATTTATTTTCTTTTAGATTAATTTTTAAGATTTTGAACTTTTAGAAATGATAATAATTTCATCGATTTATGTTTTCTTTTTGTTGTTATTGTTTTGAGATTATTTTATTAAGAGATATGTTTGTTTTTTTTTAATTTAAAGATTCGAGTGTTCACATATTCAGTCGGTCATACAACTAATCCTATAGCGGCAGTAAAGTGGATGGCCTGTCAAAACAAAGGTAGATCTTATTTAAAATGTAATTTTCCTTTGATTATTTAATTTTTAAATATTAACATTAAAAATTTATTGATATTTTTTAAAGGTTATTTTAGTACAATCCCTAGTTTAGGGACTATTAGAAACAAAGTTCAGGTAAGAGTTTTTATTTAATTTTAAATAATTTTAATATTAGCATTTACTATCTTATTCAATCTGTACATTAATATATATATATACTTATTTTTATGTGCTATGACATCATACATACATACAATGGGGGGATCTAAAAATAACCAGAATTCTATAATAAAAAAATATTTATTTATTTTTAAATGTTATAAATTTAATCGCTTTCAAATTACTATCTCTTTGATGCAATACACTGGTCTAAATGTCTTTTTAATTTTTTAAAGTAGTCTGGAAATACTTGCAAAGTGATGCCTTTTAATGCTTCCATCATTTCCTCCACCATTTTTAAGTCTAAAAAAAATTGAGTCATTTTTTCATTTGAGTGATTAAAAAAAATTGCACAAGCTGAGATCAAGCAAATATGGTTGATGGATAAGCTGGGCCATGCTGAATTTAATTAAAAAGTGTTTTACACTCAAGGCTTTGAGAGATGACAATTTGTTGGGGTGGAGCTTGCACTGTTTTCTTGGCCATAAAATGGCATGTTTACATTTTACCATGTCAGATAAATGTTTTAGAACTTGCAGATAAATCGTCTGACAGTTACGAACTAAATTTAAGAGAAAAATGTCGTTTGAGGCAAAAAAAAAGTCAGTGTTATTTTAACTTTGGATTTCACTTGCATTGCTTTTTAGAGATGAGGTAAATTTAACATTTCCATTAAACCACTCATAAACTTGTGTTTTTACAAGATCAGTTTGCTTGTAATCTGTTTTAAGAAACTTTTTGCTGTGACTTTCTGTAAACAAAAACAGAATTTAATATTTTTCAAACTTTTCAATCGTTGAAAAAAATAGCAAATACATGAAATGCATTTTACAAAAAAAAAGTGATGAGTGGCACCATGATTCCTCATGGTGATGTCATTTGGCAGATTAATGCAGAAGAGTACCTGCAAGAAGTATATAATAGCTGAAGCATATACTACAACAGCATGCAAACCAGAGAACAATTTTGGTTATTTTTGTTTTCCCCCCCTCATATACATCACATACAATACATATATGTATATATCTTTAGCAAGATTTTCAGATGAAAATATTTAATGCATGGAGTTTTTTTATTCATAATTATTTATTTAAAAAGTTCAACAGGAATATATCATGGTTAACTGCCTGAGGATGAAAAAAAAATAATCTTTTAACTGCCATTGCACTAGATGTAAGAAACCAAATATCACAAACTTTTTGATTTTATTATTTTTATAATAAACCCCTTCACTGGTAGGTCAAATATTATAATATAATGTTATGGATATTTAGATGGAAATGTTTAATACATAGAGTTTGCCAATTATAATATATGTATGTGTCTTCAAGTACTGTGGCAATAAATATAAAGCATCTTACATTTAATTGCTCTGGAAAATCATATAACTAAGTATTAAAATGACAAGTGAGTTAAAAAACCCATCACTAAAATTGAATTCTTATATTACCATTTTACTTCCATCTAAACACATAAAAAAAAAATTTAAGCAAACATATTTTCAGAAAAGATTTTTCATTTTAACTTTAAAATAGCATGACATCAAAACAATTTACAGTTTAACAGTCACCAAGCATGCAGTGAAAATATCATTAAAAAAAAGCATAATAAGCATGGGAGAGATTTTTTTTAAAAGCAGTTCACATTTCATTTATAAACATTCTTATATTTCCTACTAAAGGCAATATGTGAACTTCAGCCTAATATGCCATTATTAAATTTCTGATCAAACAGCCCATATCTGAATGATATAAAAATTGTGTTCACCACATAATGGTATATTAATCATATGTCATGAAGATGTTTCAGTTAAAGAAAAATATAGAAAGTTTCATCTGATGTATATATTTTTGCTCTCTTTAAACAATAATAAATGGGCAACTTTGGTTTATTCCAAACATTTATTATCAGGGCTTAATTGCTTAAACATTTTTCCTTGAACTACCTCTTTGAAAGTGCTTTTTGACAGTGTATTTCTTTAAAAAAATACAAATAAGGTTATTAATATTTATCCACACCCATTAGACATAATAATACACATAACATTACCAAACCAATTCATGCCACATGATATAACTGCTCAATAATATATGGGGGAAAAATGAGAGCCATTTTCTTCTGTCTAAAATAATAATAATAATAATAATAATAATAATAATAATAATAATAATAATAATAATAATAATAATAATAATAATAATAATAATAATAATAATAATAATAATAATAATAATAATAATAGTAGTAGTAGTAGTAGTAGTAGTAGTAGTAGTAGTAGTAGTAGTACATATAAACAATGACTGGTGAAAATTTTAAAATTAAATAATCTATTATAACTTTTCTTACATTGGTCGAAATTTAGACTTTTAAGGCATATTAAACAACTACTCATTAAAATTATCTTTTAAATTTATTTCAACCTTTATTGATCAATGTTACCAGGTAGTGTGAGAGGACTGTTTGGGTAATGTTGGTAAATATTATCATTTCTTAATGTACTTCCCGAATGAGCATTGGTGTAGATGTTTTACATATATATTTATATATTGCATAAAACTGGTTAATCAAACTGTGGGGCATCAAAAATAAATAGTTAGTTACCAATATCAAAAAAGGAAACTGATGTCCACCTTCATGTGGTACATATTTTGTTCCCTAACTGGGATCATATGACATCCCTACCTAATATATAGATATTGTGATATATAATGTTTAAATTAATAATATATAATTTTATTTAAAAATAAAAAACTCCAAACTACTTGGGGAAATACATTTTTATGCAATGTATGTATAGAAATTATAATGGGAATGTATGTGTATTTATATAAAAATATTTCAACTATCATGTAATTAATCAAAGAATGAGTAAAAATTAGCATTGCAAATGTAATTATGTTACTTAGAAATAGTATTTTTGTTTATGTGATTCAGCTTGCAATTCTAGTTTTTAATTGTTTATTTGATTATATCATAGTTAAAATTTTCTATACAAATACATGGAATTTTCTACTCTAATTTCAATATTTGTCTAAAAAATTTATGAAAATGTTTTTTATTGTTTTATATATATAGATATATATATAAAGAGCCTGCTACTAGCTCTAAACAAGCTTTTTTTTTATGATAAATGCTACAAGAGAAAATACATTAATCTTTTATCTATGACAGTCCCCATCCCCAGACCAGTTTCGAGCTATGGCTCTCATCAGTGAGGAGCTAGGACATAAGATTCAAAATATTAACTCAAGCCAAACATTTATCTAATTCTTAAATATTAAGAAAAAGATCCAAATCTTCAGACACCTACATGTCTTCAAACTCAGCTCTTTAACCAAAGAAACTATATGAGCCTGAACTAAATTCAGAGATCCCATATATTAGTAGGCTTAGCAATTTAATATAGCCAAAGCCCTAATAGCAAAATTATAATAGTAAAAATCAGTCATATATCACATGACCTATATAGCTTGTATTACAAATATGTAATATATAAAGAGCCTGCTACTAGCTCTAAACAAGCTTTTTTTTATGATAAATGCTACAAGAGAAAATACATAAAAAAAAGCTTGTTTAGAGCTAGTAGCAGGCTCTTTATATATTACATATTTGTAATACAAGCTATATAGGTCATGTGATATATGACTGATTTTTACTATTATAATTTTGCTATTAGGGCTTTGGCTATATTAAATTGCTAAGCCTACTAATATATGGGATCTCTGAATTTAGTTCAGGCTCATATAGTTTCTTTGGTTAAAGAGCTGAGTTTGAAGACATGTAGGTGTCTGAAGATTTGGATCTTTTTCTTAATATTTAAGAATTAGATAAATGTTTGGCTTGAGTTAATATTTTGAATCTTATGTCCTAGCTCCTCACTGATGAGAGCCATAGCTCGAAACCGGTCTGGGGATGGGGACCGTCATAGATAAAAGATTAATGTATTTTCTCTTGTAGCATTTATCATAAAAAAAAAGCTTGTTTAGAGCTAGTAGCAGGCTCTTTATATATTACATATTTGTAATACAAGCTATATAGGTCATGTGATATATGACTGATTTTTACTATATATATATATTGCAACCTATGATTAGCATTAATGTGTAACTAATGCAATGAAAGACATTGATAACTATTTTGAAACTGAATATATTTTATTCCATTACAGAATTGTTTCAGATATTCCTAATTATTTATTTCTGTTCATATGCTTGTTTGTAGCTTGATTAACAGACGGTGCAAATTTTTAAATGTGTTTTTGCATATATAATTCAAATATGAATATTACTAAACTTGATTCAGTGTTTTTGGCAGAATGATGGTACATTATAAACATATGTAAATTAATGAGTAAATGGGATATCAGTTATATAAATGAAGTTAAATTCACAGCCAATGTGAATTGTTATGCAGTGACAAATAAGACTGTTTCTTCTAGCTGAAATAAAACAATAGCAAATCTGTCCAAGCTATTACTAATCAAAAGGAGGCCTCTTTTGATCAGTCACTCACATTGTTATGTAAGGGAAAGTAGCTGGACATAACAATGTGAGTGAATGATTAAAAAGACTTTCTTTTGATTAGTAGACCTTGGACAGTTTGGCTAGTGTCTTTTTTCAGTTAGTAGAACTAATCTTATTGGTTGCTGCACATCAATACACTTTGGCTGTAGATTTAACTTCATTTACATAATAAAGATCCCATTCACTAATTAATTTACATCTATATTAAACCACTAAAAATATTAAATTTAAATATATATATATATTAATTTATTAATAATAATTAATTAACTAACCAATCAAAATCATTGATACCCTTACATATATTTTTCGATATTATAATAATATAATTGGCTGACTATCCCTCCAAAGGCAATTATTTTAAGCCTAAACATTGTTCATTAATTTGAATGAGTTAACTGTCAATATAACTTTTTGATATTAAGCTGCAATATCCTAAGTAATATTTTCTTTCAACAAAGATCAGCTAAATCTTAAACTTACATGTATTTTCTGCAATAATTATCCAGAAGAAATGTATCTTTTTCAAACCTGACCATATTTTTTATCTCTATGTTTATTCTTGTTTCATAACCATATAATAATCTTCAAGCAATTATTTAAAAAACATATAACATACTTTTAGTTCTATAATGCATCTGTAATTTTTACACACTAAGAACTATTTGGCTTGCACGTTGCTCCATAATATTTGGCAATAAGAAATACAATGTACACAAAAGAAATAACAAGGAATGTTTCAATTCATACCTATATTTTCAAATTTTTATCTTGGAATGTTCTGACCAAAACTTGGCAATCTACAATCTACCTCCATTATGCTCTCTCATATCTCAAGCCTTTATTTTCATTAATGTTCACAATCAGATTTTATTCTTGAAAATAAATGTCTGCATTCTTCATCAGGTTATCCAATGTTATAGTTATGCAATATTAGAATATAATACTTCAAATTTGGAATTAAACAACTTATAGCACTATCTGTATCATTATAATAATAGTTTCATCATACTTTTGCCTATAAAATATAAATTTCTTCTAATGCAAATATGTTAATATTTGTATATAATTTGTTATCAATAAAGTTTATATATATATAATACTACACTGCAGTGAAAAAAGTATTTTATATACAATTTGGATATATATTGTAACAAGTTGGTTACATAGCTGCATTAAAAATAATTAGATAGTTGGTAGCATGTTCCTCAGGTTTAGTTTAGAGTCATTTAATTAATGGGGGAAATGATATTTAATTGTCACATGCATATTTTTATTTTAATAATAATGGGTCTGATATTAATTAAATATTTTATTTTCTAACAACATGATAGTAGGAACATTCTAGACAAAGCTGTTTTTAAAAATTATAATATGCATATTTCAATATGAATTGTAAATGTTAGTAGAAAAGAGAGAAAAGTATAAAATCATATAAATAATTTCTTTTGTTCGCTCTCATCAATAATTTTATTTAATTACCAGTTGCTTTTATTTTTGTATATATATATACAACACAGAGAAAAAAAAAGAAAAACTTTCTCTTTTTAATAAATTGTCTACTATTTAATTTTAACCTTTTAAAAAAAATAAAGTTTTATCTTTAGGGGTATTTTTAAAAAGAAAAAAAAAATAAGATTTTAATTATTTTTAATTAGAGTTGTTGATTTTCTTTTCTTTTTATCTCTCTTCATTACAAAAATCAAATCAGTATAATTAACTGATTATCTTGTTTTTCTCTTTGCAAGAAAAAAAAATTTTAATAGAAAGTAATGTTAATAATTTTATGATTAATTTAAGTTCTTGACTTGTTTTTCAATGTATATGGTTAAAGAGGGAAATAGTTGAACAATTGCATTTATAAAAAAATTATTATTTGGCTGTTATAAAAACTATCACCTTGGAGACATTGTAATTAGCTTGTAGACAAGATTATTCTAGAAAAAATAAGGGGGTGAATATATCAGAAGATCCAAATATCTGGTAAGAAGTGAATGTTTCTAACTTAGCTGTTGAGGAAGAACAGTCAAGACTTAATCCACCTGATAAAGAAGAAAGAACCAGAAGTCTTTACCAAGCTGCTGCATAATACAACAGGAACATTAACCAAGCTATTGCATAGAATAATAGAAGTTTTAATCAAGATTTTATCATACTATGAGTTTAGTCATAAAAATGGTTTCTACAATAAAAATCATGTGCTAAATTCATCTAAAAGCTAGATATCATCTTTCTCCATGTAACCTAACTTCACTGGAATAAAAATATGAAGAAGAAAAAGTTATCCCCTAAAGTAATCTGCAATCTAGTCTTCAATCAAGAGCACAAGTGTCTGTGTTAGTCTCACACCTGGAAATTTTTTTGGAAAGAAATGGATGAAATTTACTACTTTTTAACCTGGAATTACTTCAAATCATGAAAAAGACAAATTAACTATGTACATGCCTAGAAGCCTTCAATGAGAAACTCAATTGGAAAAAACTGGAAATTGTAACTAAAAAAGACTTCTCAGAAAATAAAACCATGCTTAAAGGTATTTTGTATGTGTTTACACTAAATTTTTATGTATAGTAAAAAAAATATTACTTTTTGTTGTAAGTATTGATAATTTTAAATATTTTCATTAAACTAATATTTTTAAATTGTGAAACATTTTTTTTAAAAACTCCAGTCAATTTTCTCTTCAAAACTATGAAATAGTTTTTAAAAAATTAATTTTTTTTTAAAACATGTTTTTCTATTTTCATTCATTTTCCCTCCTAAAAACTTAACTGAAGGTTAATTAAGATAGTTTTTCCTTAACTGAAGGTTAATTAAGATAGTTTTTCCCATTCTTAGTTATTTTGAAGAAATAAATTAATTAAAAGTTAATTTATGAATAAAAATCAACTTATTGATTATAATTTTTATGAAACTGTATAGTTTTGATGAAATGAATGTTTAAAATTTTATACTGTCATGTCATTTTTAGTTTAATGTTAATCAATTAGTTATTAAATAATTATTTTACAAATATTTTTAGCCTAATTTCTTTATTCTATCCAATTCCTGTTTCATAAATTTCAATGTGTGTGATTTTATTTTATGACAGCTTAATGTTCTATGATTTTTTAAAATGATCCCAATAAAACTATTTAGTTATAATAGGATAAACCTAGGAATTATTTGAAGTGATTTATAATGAGCTGCTTTATTTATTTATTTATTTATTTATCTCTTATTCACAGAAATAGTTTATAGAGTTCTTGGTTCCTGAGTTAGATTTATGCATAAGTTTCATGGAATAGAGTATTAATGTTTAGTATTATGAACATCCAGATGATAATGATCCTTATTGATGTAAAATGGATATTCTTTAATGCCCATGCACTAAATTTCATTTTATATATTATTTCTTTAGAAATGTAGTTTATAGTTGACCAGTACATTACTAAGTGGCCAAAGTATTGATGATGAACAGAATGTTTTTAGTATCTCAGCATTATTTGACTTATTGCTGTATTTTGATGGAATAGCACCAATTAAGTGCATCCAAATAATTGTTTGTATTTCTGTCCTAGTTTTGGCAGTGGTTAAATTAGTAGCCTGGTCTATAGTGGTCTATGTTCAAGTACAGTCATTTGATTGACTATTGGTATATTTTTATTATTGATCATTCATGATGATGAATGATTATTACTTTTGTGTAATGCTGGTGAACTTATAGTTAGTTCTGTGCTGAACTCTCATTCTTATTTCTTTAATATTTAATTTTATATTTGTTTATTTGGGGGTGTTAATGGTTTCCAATCTCTTCATAATTCTACTTTAATGTGGTGTAGTTACAAATAGCTACCCAATTGTGGGACATTATAACCACAGATTTTCTCTTATTAACCCATATTTTCCATAGTTACAATTGTAACATATAATAACCACATTCCACTCTTTTGACACTTTGAAGCAAAATATATTTATTTATTAATATTATAGTTTCGACTGTTCCTAGCAATCTTCATCAGATCTATAAAAATTTAAACATTATATTAATACAACCATATTTCATACATATTTCTATTAAATTTTTACAATTTTACCAACTTAATTATTAACATAACTTTATTCATAAAAGTTACTATTATATAACTTTAAAATCTATTTTACCCTTTATTTCTATTCTTAGTTATTATTATATTGATATTTATTCACCTTTTTTCTTTTGCCATAATTTTATAAATTCAATGTAATATTAATGAAATCTTTCTTATATTACTATATTCATATATTTAGCCTTATTTTACATATTACTTTATTCACAAATTTAACTCTATTTTACATTTCATCTATTATCTTAATTTTTAATTATCTTATTCCATTCCTTAATTCCATTTTACCCATATTTTATTCCTGCCTCTTCCATTTACTTATTTTTTATAAAATTATTTTAATTAAAAATTAAGATAATAGGTGAAATGTAAAATAGAGTTAAATTTGTGAATAAAGTAATATGTAAAATAAAATTAAATATATGAATATAGTAATATAAGAAAGATTTCATTAATATTACATTGAATTTATAAAATTATGGCAAAAGAAAAAAGGTGAATAAATATCAATATAATAATAACTAAGAATAGAAATAAGAGGTAAAGTAGATTTTAAAGTTATATAATAGTAAGTTTTATGAATAAAGTTATGTTAATAATTAAGTTGGTAAAATTGTAAAAATTTAATAGAAATATGTATGAAATATGATTGTATTAATATATAATATATAATAACGCAGCAAAGGTACATCCACTTTTTCTTTTAAAATATATATGCTCTACAATAATATCAACAAATAAAAAATCCTTCTCCTTTTTTCTTTTCAAAAACTTTATTTTTTATCTCAATACTGAACATATATATACATTAATATACAAAACTCCAACGTTTCAACTGTTTTATCTCATACAGTCATTTTCAAGGATAGCTTTCTCCCACTGCTATATTTTATTACTCCTATCATATATCCTTCTTCTATTTTTTTATGTTCAAAGTCCTTATCCATATGTATTTATTCACATATTTATCCATATGTATTTCTTCACAACCAATATCTTCTTCTAAAAATAATAAAATATAGCAGTGGGAGAAAGCTATCCTTGAAAATGACTGTATGAGATAAAACAGTTGAAACGTTGGAGTTTTGTATATTAATGTATATATATGTTCAGTATTGAGATAAAAAATAAAGTTTTTGAAAAGAAAAAAGAAGGATTTTTTATTTGTTGTATTAATATAATGTTTAACTTTTTGTAGATCTGATGAAGACTGCTAGGAACAGTCGAAACTATAATATTAATAAATAAATATATTTTGCTTCAAAGTGTCAAAAGAGTGGAATGTGATTATTATATGTTATATATTAGAAAAGTAGAAATAAAAAAGGAAAGAGGAAGAGTAGTTACAATTGTCATCCAACTTGTGAGACCACTTTTTTCCATACTGTTTTAATATATATATATATATGATTATGTTTATTATATTACATATAATAATTATATGTATATATATATATATATACTAATTAGCTTCATGGGATTCAGTCTCTGATATACTACTTATAAATTGCAATATATATATATATATATATTGTAGCCCTTGGGTTTGCCCAAGACTCCATTTTTTGAATTAACTATGCAAGATAAGGTTTAATAAAAAAATTTCCTCATAGTTTGTATTTTTTTAATAAACAAAATTTTAGCCAAGACTAGGTTTGAACCCATATTCATAAGAATTGCATACATTTTACTTGGTAGGCAATCTGAACATTTGTCATTAAAAGATTTCTAACCAAAAGATTGTTTTTTAACAATAATTTATGGGTCAATTTGGTATTAAAGATATATTTTTAGAAAAGCAAGATTTATACATCATTTAATAGTTGAGTGAAAGGAAAGAAGGGGATGTGCGACTTGTAGAAACTAATTTAGATAGTGATAATGGATGGTCATAATTTTATACTGATAAGTTAGAAATAAATAGTTCATGAAATTAAATTATGAAAAATAATGATAATAATAATTAAGAATTCAAATATTAAACATGTGTGCATTTAATCTAATTGTGGATTTTAATTATAAAGGTCACAATTAAATTAAAATTATTCCTTGTCATCTCAGTGAGGAAGTCCTTGAAGGAGAAATTAAGTCATTTTTAATAGTTTATTATTGGCAGCCAAAATTTAGTTCAAAATTTTGGGTTTGAAGTTAGGCTGCTATATATTTTTTTTGTTATTTTAATGGAAAAAGTAAAAGGATGGAGAGAGCTTTCTGTTATTTATTCTTTAATGTGGTTTCCATGGTGTAGAATTACCCCAGTAAACTATCCGAGTGATTTAAGTGATATATATGACAAAGGAATTTAAGTGTAAAATTAATTGGTGGTTATCTGTTAGAATGCAGAAGTGAATTTGGCAGTAGTTTTTCAAAAGGGCAAAATGTTAAGATAACCAGAAAGAAAAAGAAACAAGAGTCAATTAATTAAGAAAACAGACTGGCCAGACCTCAAGGGTCAATAAAATGTCATGATGGGGGAAGTGGGAGAGCAGGAAACCAGATGCTATAAAAGCTTTGTTACTTTGTGAAAGGGGCTGGCTATTCTATCTGAATCTTTTTCTTTTTGCAAGTTCTCTCTCATTGGTTTTATAGAAAAACTTGCTATAAAATTTAAAAGAAACATTTTTTTAAGAAAAAGAAATTGTTTATTATAAATTATTTGTTTGTCTCTTGAAACAACTTTGCCAAATTTAATATTATAAGAAGAAAAGAAAAATGTCTCTCGAGTGAGTTTTTAAGTTGGGTACACATTTAATCTCCTGAAGTTAATCAATGGTCATGATTGTTTTGCACTAATTGACCACAAATTGGCAAATGGTAAAATTTAAACCACAGAAAAATAAGAAAACCTAAAATTTGATCTTGCAGATAAAGCATTAAATTTGAATATTAAATAAATTTTAAAAAAAAAAGACAACAAGAAGTAGACCTATATCTTTAGAAATTTAAACAAGTTCTGTTCAGCTATAATCCACATAAAATCAAAATGAGGAAATCTTTTCAGCAGCATAAAAATTGTATACCTTATGGCATAGGAATCGAACTCTATCACAAGAACTTTTTCTACATAAACTCATGTGCTCATACAAACAAATCCAGAAAGAAAAGGAAAAATGGAAGCCAGAAACTTGAAGGACACTTCCAAAGAACTCTTTAAATATATTTTTTTTTATTATTCGCTATTCACATAGAACATTTAATCTAAAAAAGAAAAAAAAATGAAAAAGAATTTCTTTCTTTATGTTTTATCATATATATATCCATTTAAAATTAATTCATGTCAGAATTGTCATTGTTGTTATTTTGGAGGTAGAGATATTGATATCAGATCATTTTGTATGTGTTTATTTTAAATGCTTTTATTGTTATTATCATTTTGGGGATAGGTGAAATTAATATCAAGTCATTCTGTATGTGCCTTATTTTAAATGTTTTACTTTTTTTTTTGTAAAAAAAAAAAAAAAGCGAGAGATATTCTGATTAAGGGAAATGTTTTGAATGAATTGGATCAGAAGTTATTGTCAAATGCTTAGACCTATTGCTATGTTTATAAAGATTGTGTGACTGTTAGGTTAAAACATCATCATTATCTTATAAAAGTGCATGGAAATAGTTTCAAAAATTTAATATGCATTTCTTATTATTTCTTATTATTATTATTATTATAAAGTTAAGGCCAGATACAAACTGATTAATGCTTGGAAAAATTGTTGGCTCATATTCCAGTGCACTAACTCGCAATAATATTGTAGATATGAAAGTTTTACTTGTACAAGTTGATGTTTCGACCTGTATATAATGTGGATGGACAAAGAGTCTCCACCAAGCTAGTGAAGTTGTAGCTCACTAAGATATTTATACTATATTTATAAAGTATTTAAACACAGTGGAAGAGTGTTTCCCACTTGGTTATTCTCTACACTGTAAGATGATTTCTTTATTGATGGCCAGAAGTCTCTTTGTATGACTAGCGATAAAAATCCTAGCATATCTTGACCTTGGTGAAAAGGTTTTCTCTTATTCGGGTCACTGCCTGCCTCATGTTAATGTTTGATATTCCTTATGGGTGTATGAAAGATAGCTATTATTAAGCCTTAATTATAAATGTCAGATACAGGGCCGCAAACTCAATTTGATGTCTGGATGAATGCAGATAATGTATGTGTGAGTGGTGTATTTGAATATTGTTTTGTTGATCTAGTTTAATTTATCAATTAGAGCCAAGAGTGATAAAGTCAATAAATATTAAATTTAAGGGTTAAATAAAACCTATGAAAGTTGTAAGTGTTAGCAATGCGTATATGAAGTTATCTAATAAATATTTCCACAGCCAGCTGAGAACTTCGCTGGAAATGTAATATTATTAAAATATTATTATAGTCATAAGAACATGAGTATAGAGTATATACATGTATGATGATGATTGATCTAGATACTGATTTATTTGAATTAACTTAGTCCCATCATACATAAAATATATCTATTGTAAGGATTAAGGCGAAGGAATGTTAGATCAAAATGATGAATTAAAATTAGTAAATTTGCGAAGGAATGTTAGATCAAAAGGATGAAATAAAATTAGTAAATTTGCGAAGGAATGTTAGATTAAAATAGTTAAATAAAATATATAAATTTTATTATTAAATTTTATTATGGGAAGAATTAGCTCTAAAAACAGATCAGTAATTAAAGGCATTTAACATGGGAAGAAATTTATTGTTCGCTGTATCTAGGATAAAAATGAAAATGGAAATATAATATATGTGAAGGTAAATATTACTTTTTTCTATTTGATATTGATATTACTCCATGGTAATCATGATTCCCTGATAATTAGGAAATGAATACTTATATTTTAAACCTCTTGATATTATCCATTGATTTAGGGATATTTATTTGTTTAGTTTTTTTTTTATCATAATACGGTTGTAGTTCAGGGGAAGCCATGCGAGTCATCAAGCGAGTATGTATATTCTGTATTGAATTGTAGTATGTTAATCAAATTTGTTATTTGTTTTAAATAAAATTTGCATACATCTCTATGTTTTTGTGGGTTATTATTATCTAGACATCTCAAATCCAATCATGTATCAATATATTATTATTAATATGTGAATCATTATTTTCGTAAATATGCGATAAAATTTATTTGAAATGGTTAATTTCCATTACTTAGAATTACCAAATAATTTAATATGGTTGAAATATAAATTATGAATAGGGGTGGTTATTAAGTGATAGTGGATGCAGGGGGTTGGCATAAAATCTGTTCCCATCCATTGTATTCAAACACCTCTCTAGATGCATTTCTTTATAATTTTGTTATAATGATGAATATGTTTATAATGTATTTCTAAAAGATTTAATAAGCTTAAATTATTCTGAGCTTTAATATAAATAGATATTAAACTGCATTAAAGACAGCCCAAGATCACCTTGGAGGTGATCATAAGAGGAGTGTTTATCACCAATAATCTATCGCAGTTTGTTCAATTTCCATGCCTAATTGTTCTAAAAACCCAGAGAAGAGATTGTAATGGGAGAAATGAGCTAGCATAATGGAAAATTTAATAGTAAAAGAGATAATAGTGTAATAGATCCATGGATGTGAGGTTGCTGGAGGGGTCGCTCAGGAAGGTGGAGATGGATATGAAACTTTGTAATTGGAACAAAATTTTAATTGTGGCTTTAATGATGGTGAATGGGTAACATGCTGAGAATAACCAAGAATTTCCAAGAATATTAATATTATTATTTTTAATACATTCTCAGAGGTCTCTTAATCGATTGATTGTTTATTAACCCATTCATTAAATATTATTACTGAAAGTTATTGAAATGAAGTTTAACCTTCGTATTTTATTAAAGTTGCAATTTGGCGCCCAGGCAAATAAGATTATGGATGTTCTATACCATCATCATCATCCCAGTAGGCTTTAGAAATAGTGTTGGCTGGGAATGATGAAGCATCCATCGATCCATCCTTAAAATGTTATAATTGGCATGCAACTTAGCTGCAAGTGTTTAAATGCCATATAGATTTAAATATAGGTTATAATTAATGTATAGCATGGTCGCCCAAGTTGAAATAAATATTGAGGATGTGTGACCATTTGAATAAACTTATAATTAGCTTAAATTGTCCCATAGTATATGTTATGTTTATAAACTCTCCCAATCGTTTTAGTTATATTTGAAATACAATGTGGATGACCGATCGAAAGGTTACAAAATACGTTTTATATCAATTTAATAAGTTTTATACAAATTAAATTAATTAAGTAAGGCCCATAAATTTCAATTGGTTATAATATGTATGCATCTTTCATGAGGCATGATTTTTTTTTATTCTTGAATCATATCACATTTCTAATTTAAATACTATACATCAGCATATTTATGTATTGAGTGAGGCTAATTTTATATATCTTGTAATACTTGAAAAAGATCTCATATAGAGGAAGTGTGTATGGTATATGGTAATTATCACATTATTTTTTTATATTAATGTAATGACTGGATATTTATTTATTGTTACATGCATTTATATATATATGAACGTGTGTTTGCATATATCTTAAATATGTTACATATATATGAATGTGTGTTTAATATATTACATTGTGTATATATATTAATAATTAAAAATTAGGTAGAAAATAAAGGAATTATTTTTTTATTTTTTTTTATAGAGAAATGAATAGGAAAATATATATGTTAAATGGATGTTAATTCAAAATCTATATATGTAATGCACAAGTAAAAGAAATTTTTATTAATGCTGTATTTGGTTCGATAATAATAAAAGACTTTTTTAATAAGGGGGGGGGGCTAGGGAAGGAATTTTTTCTGTAATGTCAATTCCACTTAATTAATGTATTGAAAAAAAAAACTAATATAATATTTAACAGTAAAATTACATAAAGAGGTTTATGATTAGAACAAATAGAATTCGTGATCTAGAGTTCAGATCCAATCTAAACCTGGGATCTTTCTTTAGATAACTAAGAAACTTTCAAGAAAGAATATGATTGTTTCAAGTAGTTGACTCTTTAGCTAAAGTAAGTCATCATCTAATATTGATCGGAAAGTAAATCAGGCCAATATGAGATAATCAAATGTATGATAATGCATTAACCATTTAAAACACACATACACAATCAAAATAAGATGTTATTTTTAATTTTGGGTATATCTGATCTGTAATATAGTTTAATAAAGTCTATTTGCAGGATTAAAACGAAAGTAATTTTTTAATCTAATAAAAAATGATTTGTTGTTTATGTAATTAAACACTTTTATCTAATATATATATATATGTGTGTGTGTGTGAAATGAATATAATTTTAATAATTCTACATTAAATCCTGAAACCATGATACCTGACTTAATAATATATATATATTAAAAACATTGCATGGGTGACCATAGTCCACTGGTATACTTTTTTGTGAATTCGTTTATGAAATTGGAATAATTTAGGAATCATAGTCAATATTCTGATTTGATAAACCAAACGTATTACATATGTTTACAATGATTTAAACAATAATGTATATATAAGTATAAAGAACTTTGCAATAAAAAAGTAGTAAATTCACTTATCATGCTTTCAATCCAGGTTTGAATCTAGGCTGATAAATCTAAAAAACTGTTCTACAAACTTGGAATTTTTCTTTCAAGAAGCCAACATATAGGTGATTATCAACTAATGGTTTGTAAATGGGTATTTTGTTAACTTAATTAGTAGATAAACTAGAATGGGAAAAAGCTCAAATTCTCCCACCTCACAATTAATAAGCATGATTAATACTGCTTCTTCCTCACTGTTTGTTTTTACTTTTGCTTATATGTGTGTATGTATATATTAACAGAGAATTAATAAACTTTCCAAATATTTACAGTAATCCACCACTCTCTGTTGTCACCTTAGCCTTCCAAATCTTCTGAAATGTTTATAAGAATGACAAATCTAACTAATGATATTAATTGAGCCAAACTTCTAATTTGTTTAGATGTAAATATAGCCTCATTTCATGCAACTAATCCTGTATATATAATAGAAACATTTGTAAAGTTGAATTATACATATGTTTTTTTATTAATGCTATATATTATTTTCTGTTTATAATTTACAGACAAATGAAAAAAATACATTATTGCCTATAAATTTGGATAAATGCATTAATTTCAATGAAAAGTTTGATTCAGTTTTTATAACTTAGTAATAAGTAATAATAATTGCTTAACCATTATCCATTGCAGGATAAACATACCTTCAGGTTTGATACAGTTTTTCTGATCAATAGTTTCTCTTCTCTACATCACTCCAGCAAACTATTTATTTCATATAACCACCTCATATGTGATCTATTCCTAAGTTTTACAATCTCTTGAGGTCCATTTTGAAACTTTATCTGTTCATCTACTGCCATCTGTTCTTTCAATATGTCAATTCCAGTTCAATTTCATTTTCTTTTTAATAATATCAATGATTTATGTTTCTTTTCTCACATAAGAATTATGTTTTTGATCCTTTTTGTTATTCCTAATATAAATCTTTCCATATTTCATAGAATGGTCTGAAGTCTTTGTGTTAACTCTTCTATTATGTGTCCAAATCTCAAATTCATAATTTATTAAAAACCTTTATTTTCAAACAAATAAGCATTTCTATATTTCTAGAGCTGGAAGCAGGAGAATGAATAACATATATTATTTGGTCTTTTTATAACTTCATAACATCTTTACATAATTATTCTATCCACCACCTACCCACCCCCTTCAATATATGGAAATGATAAATAATTCTAGGTTATTTATCAACTCCACATACCAATTAATTTTAAATATAATTAACTAATTACCTTGAGGTTTTTTTAAAAAAATAATAATAATAATCAAAACTTTCAATCTAAACGTTTAATAATAAATCTTACATGCCCTGTTGTTGGTGCTTTTTTTCATTACTGTATATAAAAATTAATACTGGATGTTTTAATCTCTTGATATTTTCCTATTATTAGTTTACACTTTATATTGAAAGATTATGAATACTGACATGAAATATTTTTGACAACCATCCCTTTGCAATGCCCACATTTAAAATGAAGTTATTATCTCATGTGATTTAGCACAAAACATGAAAGATGAAGGTTTCAGAATTGAAATTCAGTTGCTCATTTCTGATGATTGAATGCTACTTGACCTTCTATGCAAATAACCAATTCATTATTTAGAAGAAGTTACTGCATTGCATATCCTTAGAATAAAATATATTCAATTATCAAAATTGAAGAATGAGTCTTATAGATCTGATCCACCAATCATCATATGAATATGGAATCTAATTTAAGTCAATGTAACATGGATAACTTATAGTTGTTTTTTGTTTGCTTTTTGTAATAGTAAAAAACAAATATTTCTCTCCTTGTTTTTACGTGTGGGTATTACACTTTTTCTTTTTGATTTGTCACTCATAATCATAACGATGGAAGTATTATGAAAAATATTTAAGTAATATTATTTTTAAAATGTTACTATACAATAAAAAGATTGAAAATAGCCAAAAAATCTTAACTCTTTATATACTGATTTATGATAAGTTGAATATTGTGCCAATCTCAGAAACAATTTCAAAATAAATAACATACAATGTATATATATTTAAAAATAGAGCAATAACTAATCAAAGTAGAGCAAAATTATAAAATATTAAGTTTTTGTTGGAAGGTAGGAGTTCCTTATTAGGCAATAATACTGAGACCAAAAGAAAAATACTTGATAATTATCAGTTATTAATTGATACTCCCCTTAACATAATTTAGCCTTTCATTACGTAAAAAAGAGTCGATTACATCATTACGATGTTGTAAATTTTAGTACAAAAAAAAAATACAGAGAATTAATTTTAGTTCTTATATAAATAATTCTATGAATCAATGTGTAGCTATTACTAAATCTGCTTGTATCTTAACACTAATATTTAAATACCACCCCACTTACCAATAATACAACATCAAATGACTACAAATGTTTAATTTTAAACCCCTCGGTTATAAGCAATTTGTGAATTAGATAAAAAATTATTCCTATGTGTACTAAATATGCTCTTTGTCTTTAATGTATTTTGATCAGATTCTATATTCTCAAATGCTTAATTTTGCTTCAACAGAATTCCTGTGGTTATAAAATGAAAAAAAAGAAGTCAGTTAACATAACAAATACTTATTTATAATGAACGATATATGGCTGATATTTTTAATAATAAAAATAATAAATATTTCAGAAAGCAATGAAAACATATAAATAACTAAAAATACAATATTAATAAAAATAATATTTAAGTAAGAACTAGTCTACTAGAGGACACTACCTCCTAAGATTTTTATAAATTTGTTAAAAAAAAAAAAAAAACCAACCAAGATTTAATCTTGCATTTGCAGAGCACAAAAATCATGCTTCGATTTTCAAATGATATTTGCCCTATAAAATATTTTATAAAACATCTTTTTTATTATTGCCAAATTTAAATAATTATGAAGAATCCTTCCCATTTATACATTTAATAACTAAATAATATTCAATAATAGCAATAGTAAAGTAAACTAATTGCAAAATAATAAATATGAATGATGTAACATGTCCATTACGATCAATTTTTATTTACGTAATGAACATCATATAACGTGTTACACATCATTTTAGTATTATATATTTGGTATATATAACATATTTGGTAAATATATTACGTTCTCATAGTTAGTTTTTCCTAGAGTGAAAAAAAAATTGTTTCCAAACTATCAGTGAATAATAAATAGCGGAAGTGACTTTAGAAGATCAAAGAATAATATGAAGTTATTAAACTGATACAAAAAGCAAAGCGGAAACTATAGTCTATTGTAAAGCCATCTTTTGAATCATTTGAGATTGTTTATAATGGATAATGAAAAAGAGGAGAGCAGCTGGAAAGAAGAAAGCAAAAAAATATTCTAATTTATATTAATCTAAATTGCAATTAATAGTAAACTAATACGGATTTATGAAAATAAATTCTAATATATATTTAAATACTATATTGATATTGTCTTTAAAAATATTACATTAATTTTAAAAAAAGATGTTACATATGAAAATCATGAATTTTTTAAAAATCGTCTCATTTGAATTAAAAAGAATAAAATCTGTCAAAAAATTTTAATGATATATGTAATATTAGAACTATTGTAAAATTATATTAAAACTGAGAAAATAGTAAGGGTGGTGTTACTTTCCTTTTGTTATAATAATAATTATTAAAACTTTTTAATATTATTTTCACTGCGGTCTTCTTAGAATTTTATATATACACACACTTTTGTATTCAGTCTTTCATTCCTTCGTCTTATCAGGATGAAAAGTTTTGCTTCTCTTGGAGTCATGTATGTATTATTTTTTTCATCCAATTAATACTACAAAATTTGTGACCTTATAATGCTTCATTAATATGTCAAGTATGGATATGAAAATTGTCTAGAGTGAAATCCATCTATATCATCCCATACAAACTGTGGGCTGCATGTGGTATATTTGATATTTTTGTGTGGGCCACAGCATAGATTTGAATATTTTAAAAAAAAAAAATCAAAGTAAATGAAATTATTTATTTAGTCTGATAATATTTCTCTCAAATTTATTTCTTGTTAAAAACATAAAGCCCATTTGAACCGGCTTCACATAATATATATATATCATTTATTAGTTGAATGTACATTGCAAAGATAGCTTTGTGAGTATTGTTGTTTTTCTGATGCACTGAATGCTTTCTAATTGCACAATCTGCATGGCCATGCAATTTCTTATTCAGATTTACATGCATATATATATAACTCGCTTCCAATATTCCGTTTACTTTTATATATATTTAAACTCTTCTTACCCTCCATACTACTTCTCCATCTCTCCAACTCCCTATTTTTTATTAATCCTTCTATTCTTTTATCCCATTCCTTACCACTATAACACTCAACAATCTTCCTAACACAATCATTCCACCTTTTATACAAGTATACCAATATAAATTCTTTACCCAAATCTTTTGCATACCGCATTACTCTTCTCACCCATCTTGTTACCTGCCCTTTACTCATAACCCAATTAAACACTATTTTGGCTATTCTTTTACTATCCATAAACTGCAACCTACCAAACATTTTCATTTTACTTTTTGCATCTCTCATATAGAAACTTGACCATCCCATTTCTCCTTCAATTGCCTCCTTTGCTGTCCACATCTCTGCATCTAATGCATGTCTTCCTACTTCTCTTTGTACTTTCTCTAAATAATCTAAAATCCTTTTACTAACACATAATGCATCATTACCATATGTTAACCCTGCTACTGCAGCTCCCTTCCATACAATTCTAGCTACATCATATTTATTATATGAAAATACTGTTAGTTTCTTTACCAAACCTTTTTTCTTTGCTTCATTTACCAATTTTTTCTCCCATTCATCCAAGCAATTTTCCTGGTTACATAAGATGATTCCCAAATACCTATACCTATCCACCACACTTAACTTTATATCCCCCAATAAAAAAATCTACATACTCTCTTTCCCCAGTATTAACCATCATTATATTTGATTTTTCCTCACTAAATTTAATCCCCATCTCTTTACCCACCCTTGCACAAGTCCTCAATATAATATTCATATCTTCTCTTCTTTCTGCACATAAAAAGATATCATCTGCAAAAAAAAGACCCGACAAAGTATATACTCCTTTGCCACCTATTAACGGTATCTCTACCCCTCTTCCTAGTCTTTCTCTTGCTTTCTCCATTTCACTCAAAAACAACAAAAACAAAATCAGTGACATAGGGCATCCTTGCCTTAATCCCACCCCATTTTTAACTTTAACTGATTCTATATCCCCTAATTGGTAAGTATAATAATTATTTTCATATAATTTCTTAATAATATTTACTAAAGCTTCATCCATTTCCAAATTGGCTAATCTTACCCATAATCTATTTCTATTTACTCTATCATATGCTTTCTCTATATCTATAAAACTCATATTAACGGTCTACCTGAATTCCTACTCATCTCCATAAGTTGTGTAACTACAAACAAACTATCTCCTATATGCCTATCTGACCTAAAACCTCCCTGCATTTCCCCACTACATTATTCTCTTCCATCCATTTTACAACTCTTCCAGCTACCATATATGCGAAAACTTTATATAAAACTGATGTTACCGCTATCAGTCTATAATTATTTAACCTTCTATGATCCTTACCCTTTCCTTTAAATAATAATCTTATTCTTGTATTACTCCAACTACCCAGAAAAACTGTCTTCTGTGCCATCTTATTAAAACATGATAATAACTTTGCTTTTGCTCTATGCCCTAAATTCATTACCATCTCTGCTGTCCATCCTGTGTCATCACAATAGCAAGAGCTCCCTCTATGAGAAGAAATCACTCCAGACTAACCATGCTTCTGATTAAGAAATTAAAACCCAAATTTTCTATAGAATTCTTTGTATGTCATTGCATCATTCATAATGAAATTTATGCATGAAAAATGTTCACTTTCAAAATGCTATGCAAATAATAATTTCAATTGTTAATTTTAATAGATTAAAAGTCCTTAATTATTATTAATTTAAACATTTTTTTTAAGAAGACATGGTTGCAGAATATGGTGATGTAATTTATTTTTTCTGAAACTGGTTGAACAAAGTCAAAGTATTAAGAAGATTTTAAAAAAAAAAAAATTCCAGGAATAAAACTTTTCATGAGTATAAAATACAAAATAAGTTAAATGGTAATTTTTGGATTTGGTAGATATTACTTCCCACTTATCAAACCTCAATGTAGAAGTGCAAGAAATATATATAATAAGTAATGAGCTTTTGATGTATATTAAAACATTTATGGCAAAAGTTTCATTTTGGAGAAATCAGTTAAAAAATATTAATTTAATAAATTTTGTAATTCAATGCAGAGTATAGTTTGCTATGAAGGAAAGATTAAAAATACTACAAATTAACTACAGCTTAGTACTGCTTTCAACCAGGCAGGTTATATTCATAGCACTGAATAAAGTATTTAGTGTTATGAGCTAAAGTATTTAGTCCTATAAATATGACCTGCCTGGTCAAAAGCAGTGCTAAACTGTAGTTCATTTGTAGTATTTTCAATCTTTCCTTCATAGCAAACTACATTCTGTATTATTTTCCGGAAGGTTTGTGGTGATTGTGTTTTAGTTGTATTTATTATTTAGACTATTTCCATCATCTAATAAGAGTACTAAATGTCTTTAGAAACATTTAACTTTATTTAAATATTTCAAATACATTCACCTGTTAATAATAGCACCTTAAATAGGTTAGTATATGCATGACATTTTGAAAAGTATTATTCTCCCCTCTTCATTTCTGGCCTGACCAGTGAAAGTACTAGCATTGGAATCAAACATGGACCCTTAGATTTTTGAATACTGAATTTTAAGGTAATGCTCTAATCAATTGCAATGGCTGACTTGGTTAGAGTATTACCTTAAATTTCAATTCTTAAGAATCTAAGGAGCCCTTGTTTGATTCCTATGCTAATACTGTCACTTGTCAGGCCAGCAACACCTGAAAAAGAGGGGAGAATAATACCTCTCAAAACATTCTGCATATACTAACCTGTTTGTTGTGCTATTATTAACAATTGAATGTATTTGGAATATTTAGATAAAGTTACATTTTTCTAAAGACATTCAATACACATATTAGATGGTGGAAATAGTTCAAACAATAAATACATTTTGTATTGAATTACAAAATAAAAAGGAAAGCAGTAAAGATTATAGAGTTAATAAATTTTGATAATTTATTAGTCAGACCTATTATATATCATAAAAAATATGCAGATGTATTAGAAAATTTATCTTCCAAATTCGAGGAGAGATTTTCTGATTTAGTCGCAAAAGAAAATCAAATTAAAATATCCACTACTCTATTTGCAATTGAAATAGAAACCCTCTCTGAAGAATGACTAATGAAAGTGATAGAACTGCAATTAAAGTCAGGTTTTAAATATGCATTCAAAGATAGTATAATTTTAGAATTTTGCAAAATATATATTTTTCAAACTAAGTACCTGCATATTCTGCAACATGTGTAGTTTGATTGATGATTATCTTTAAAATTAGCTTATATTAGCATCAACCAATACATGCATGAATAGTTCTCAAACTGTAGGCAATCATTAAATATCAGGATCATATTATCTAGAAAAAGTTATGTTTATTATTGATACTATTTCTATATAATATTTAAATACTAGCATGAAATATGTATATTGGAGATCATTTATCTTTTTCATTATGTGATCATGTATATTGGTTATATAAAATGGAATGGGTAGCTATAGAGAGTTTGAAAGTCTGAGTTCAAATTCCTTCTAATTATTTTTGTATAAGCTTTTTAAATATATTTCACAATTATTTCAAGCATAAAATGCTTACTTTTGTGCAATTTTATGCAATAATTTACATGTGGTTTTTCTGCCAAAGAAGTACTTTTTCTGTAACAAAATTATAACTCTCAAAATTAACATATTTGTATTTAATTATTCAAAATGTCTCTTGACTCAACATATCTAGAGTGCATTATATACTATGTTCATAATATAAAAAAATTGTGTGGCCTACTAAAATTTTACAAAACTTGCAGTTAACCCTTTCACTTAAAACATTGGATTCTTGTTACTGAAATCCTTTTTTTTTTTTTTTTGCTTCATAATAAAGTTTGAATCATTGTAACTCTAGAAACCGTTTAAAAGCAGGGAATTTCTTTCATTTTCAAAAGACTTTCAAGTTTATTAGAATACCAAACTAAACTTAAAAATTTGTTTCAAGCAAAACTTTCTCATTTTTTTAATGATTCAAATGTGTGTGGCAATGAATCATGAATCCTAAGAATATAAAGTAGTTCTCAAGATTTCATGAAGGCAGATTAGTAACAAAGACAATCTTCGAAGGTACAATACACATTATTACTTTCTATGTCATAATTTGTGATCTAGACATGTTAGTGTCTTAAAAGTTTTATGAATAGAGATGACATGCAGCTTTAAGACAGAACCAATCACTTTTTCACTAGAACATACTATATACATAATTTCAAGCCATTTATAAAATTTCCCTTCTTCTATAAAGACCAAAAAAGAAAGATTTGATACGGAAGTTTATAGATATTCTAAAAAGATTGCATTTAATTGTAAAGTAATGTTAAAATTAGACACATTTTTATGATTATTAATATAATAAATGAAATGGCAGATGAAATTCCTCTTATTACTTTATTTTTTTTCATATTTATATGAATAAGGCGAAAACAAACAAGTTTACATGCTTGTTTAATTTTACCTTATTTGTTCTCTTTTTTAGGAATGATATATATTTTTTATCATGATTTTTAATGTTAACAAACAAAAATATTATATGGTGCTAATTTATATAATGCTTTGGAAAAATGGATAGTATCTTATTGGATCTATATTTGATCAATATTAACATTTAATATCTGATCAGTATTACCATCTAATATATCTTAATTAATTTAAGAATCAATGAGAGTACTGGAATAGAATAAAAGTATTGGTCAAGGAATTCAGAAATTTTTAGATAAAATTCAACTAGAAGTAGGTAGATATGCATTGGGTGATAAATTTTTTGGATAGCAAATGAGATTATGCAACCTGAAATGATGTGAATTATTTTTTTTAGTAAAGGAATTTTAAAAATGTAGTGTTTAAAAGATTACATATACTGTATAAATGAAAATAGATGAGTAAAAATGGTTTCTAATTGGATTGTGTGAAGAGGATAATAAACAAATAAGATAAAAAGAAAGATTTTATAATATTCAAAATTAATAAATAGACAATCGATTTCAATATATTATATAAAAATGTGATAAATGTATAGAGAATGCATTACATAAATGTAAAGAAGCAATAAAGAGAATAGACATTCTGGTTAGAGAAAAAGAAATAGAGATGTTGAAGATAAATATGAATAAAAAAATTGTTTTGGGTTGTATAGGAATAATTTTTTTTTATAAAATTTGAAAGAATATATGATACTAAAGGGGCTTGTTGTTATTTATGCAAGAGCAAAAGAAAGAAAATCAAAATGCAATATATTTAGCAGTAGAAATGGGAGAAAGAATATCGAACACTTATTTTTTGAGTGTAACATAATGAAAATAAATCAGAATAAATTGTACAGAGAATGAAAAAAAATTAATGATAAGGAGTGTAAAACTGGTAGAGATTTTATGAATTTTTTTTTCTGTTTAGATCTTTGTAATGAAATTAAAGAATATAAGAATAGTATAGTGGAACTATTGAAACAGCTTTTATTAAAATTCGGATGGAAGAAAAAAAAGAAATGAACCAGGGCTAGAAAAATAATTGTATAATAAAGAAGTAGGTTACGTTATTGTGGTGTGTGGAACTTTTGGAGAGAGAGAGTGTGTGTTTAATTCAACTAATAAAGTTTCTGACCATAAAGCTTATGCACAGAAACTTCTGACTATTTAAAGTATTTTTGCGTCATAAAATATTAAATTTATTCTGAATTTTTAATATTTTTAAATTTTTTTTATCTAGATTTCTAATTTGAACTTTACTTATATATTGTTAAAATTTTTAGTGATTTTGAATGTGTGGAATGATAGTCAATAGGATTAAACAAAATTAAATATTTACAAACTTTGTTAGTTTTTCTAAAATTATTAAATTTCTTATCTAACCCTTTATAAAATATAAATATAATTAATATCTTTCTTTTTTAAATTTATACTCGTTTTTTTTTTTTTTTGAAAATTTATTAGATATTTATTTTGTTTTTATAAAAATCCTATTTATTATTAGCGCAATTTAAACCAACATTAATAAGTTTTTTTTTTATTTCTGTCTCCTGCCCCCCCCCCCAACCCCTTTAAATTTTTTTATATGATTCCACATCCATTCAGTACTTTTGTATTTTATTTCCATTTTTTTAATCTGTTGGTAAATAACCTCTGCCGATTTTAAAGATACAATAGTATTTTTTCTTTTCTTTCTGTTTCACAATATACCAATTTCATCTTATTCCCTGAGCAATCTAGATCTATTAGTTAAGTTTTAATGTGCTAAACATAATTATAATATTAACGCCTTTCATCATAGATGTGGCAAGCATCACAAAACAAGGACATCAAGTCTAGTTTATCTTTAAACTGTATGAGTAAACTAAAAAATAAATTACAGAGAAAAATAAGTTCATTTTTGGCCAAATGAAATGGAAAGGTTGTTCTACAGATTCTTGAGAAAAAGAAAGTACTGGTATAACTATTAATAGAATCGCCAAAACTATTAATGAATAATGGAAAATGATAAGGGCAAGACTTAGAAGCACAAAACATAAAATGAAGTTACGTGCGCAGAAAAAAAAGAGAAAATAATTACTATGCCACCTTTTGAATCATCTGAGATTGTCGATGATAGAATTATGAGTTGCAGATGGAAACAAAAAATACTAAGTGGAGGGTTCATATTAAGAATTTAAAAGCTAATGAGGGGAGGGGAATCAAAAAGAATTCTAATTCACTATTAATCTAAATTACTGTTCTAATGATAAACTACTTAGCGGGGTCTTCATAAAAAAGAAAAAAATATTTAATACCAGTAAATTTAAAAAAGATTATAAACTTCTTTCTTTTTTTTTTTTTAAAAAAAAGATACTATAATTGTATTTTTTTTTTAAAAGATAAATTCATCGTTAGTTAAAAAATTATGTTACAGATTTAAAATATAAAATCATTAAAAATTTATGACACTATATTAATGAATTTAAAATTAGAAAATTATAAAAAAAAAAAAAAACATAGATAAAAAAGTTTAAAAACATTTAAAAAATCAGAAGCAAACTTGACGTTTTGTGATATAAAATGGCTTCCTTTTAAATGAAGTCAGAAGTTTTTTCTGCGTAAAATATATGCCCAGAAATTCTGTTACCAAAGTTAAGCATTTTCTCCCTTCAAAATCCTTGCATAGCACAATAAAATCATCCTCTTCTTATATCTTATTACCCATTTCCTATCCTATTCGGGATTTTACTAAAAACTATTAAAATAGTTCCACTATCTTCACATTTTTTAATCTGGTCTCAGACTTAAACAAAAATAATCATAAAATCTTTATTCTGAACTCTATATTATTAAATTTCTTCCACTCTCCATACAATTATCTTAATTATCTTTTACCATGCTACCTTTTCCCAATTCTACATAAACTATATTTAAATTGTTTATTTTGACTTACAAGTCTCAAATTTAGTCCAAGCATAACTTTGATGCAATTCTTTCTAGATAAATATTGTAATGATTATTATAAATCATTTATTAAACTAGATATTATCTCTGGCCCAGATATAAACTTTAAATCTCCGTGTGGTAGTGTGAAGGTAATAACCTTCATCTGTAAACTTGCAAATATATCTGTTATTCAAATCTTTTTTTCAACATCAAAAATTTCTGCTTTTACATCAAATGATAATAATATCTTTTTAGTACTATCATATATTTTTTCATATTTCATATAATTTTTATTCTTATATAACTCCAATTTTTTTTTCTTCATCTTCATTTTCTCTAACTAACTTATCAATCTCTTTCCCCACCTATATTATCTCAATGTTTAAGAAATATATATTTCACTATGTGTGTGTACATTGTATAAAAATAAAACAAAAAGTCAAATATGTGAAGAAGTAAACTAAAAAGTGGTTTTATTTTGAAAAATTGTGTGCTTTACTTTTGTAATATGTATATTCTTTCCTAATATGTATTTATCTAAATTCTTTACATAATATTTTTTGTAATATGTTGGGGTTTTTTTTAATTCAGAAATCTTTTTCTTTCCCAAAACTTATCTAATTATTTAAAAATTAACTGAAAGTTAATTGATAATGAAATGAAGGAATAAAATTAATTAAAATATAATTTGTTTTTTTTTACTTTCTGATAAATAAGGTTGTGAAGATGATAAGAAGCCTATAGAAAGAAGTTATAATTTTGTGCCTTTTTTATTTATTCTGTATTCTGAAAGAGAAAGAACCAAAAAAGTATAAAGAGCTCATTTTATTAACATAAATTCTATAGTTCTATGAAAAATTAACCATCTCAGAAGTAGACTAGCCATCTAAGCCAACTCAACAAAAAAAAAAAAATCTGACTTGGCCAAATGTAAACAGATATAAAAACAAACTGAAGAAATTAATATTTCAATGAAGTTCTCATAAAAGTAGTATCCTTTATTAAAATCTCTGTTGTGAAATTTATGTTCACTTGAGAAAGTTTCCATCCAATTGAATTTCAGTAATGAGATATATTTGTTATTGAGAAAATCCAAAGCTTACTTCATCAGCAAATACAGCTATGAGTATTGTTTAAGAGAAATCTATTTTGGATAGAACTAAATCCAAAATGACAATTCTTAAGTTAAGAAACTAGTTTAAAACAAATTTGTTACACATTCCAAAAATAAGTTAGATTGGTAAAATAATTTTTTATTGTATTATTTTTGTTAAATTTTGTTGAGTTATTTTAATTCAAGGACAAAATAATTAATATAACAAAATAAGATTTACTATCGTAATCATATTTTTATTAATATTTATAATTGCTTAGTATGCATTTTTCAGTTTTATGTATCTAATATTGTCTTAATTTAAATTATATTATTTTCTATTATGACTAATAACTTTGAAATGTAGTCATCAATTAAATCACTTGTCAGGAAAAACAGGAAATGTGTTAACAAAGGAATTATATGATTTAAAATTAAACATGTTGCAATTTTTCTTTATTTACATTAATGTTGTATATGTGTTCGTGTTATAAAATGCCAATTTCTTTCATTTAAACTCAATTAAATTCTGCCCAAATGCACAAGTAAGTAGATGCCATGAAACTGGTGCCTGATATAAAATAAATTACTTATTTCTGTTGTCATAGTTCTGATTATCATCACTAAATAACCACAATTTTCTCATACCTCATTCCAGTAGAAATTAAATTACATAAAGTATGAAAAAGAGCTTATTATTAGTTGACAGAAGAGCTTGAAATTTCAATATTAGATGAAGAAGGATTGCAGAGATGGGAAGAAGAGTATTTATCAGATATTTATTTTTTGGAATATAGTATGGTGAAAGCGAATAAAGATAAATTGTACTAGCAAATGGAAGAAATTTAAAAATAAAAAAAATAAAAATAACAATGATTTTTAAGAGTTTAATTTGTTTTAACTAAATTAAGAAATATAAGAATAAGGATAGTGGAAATAACAAAACAGTTTTTATTAGAATGGAAGAGAGAAAAAAAAGTAATCAAAATTAGAAAAATAATTAAGTAATAAATAGAAAAAAAAGTATAACTTTATTGTGATATATGACTTTAGGAGGTGGGGAATGGAGTTTCTAATCATACAGCTTATGCATAGAAACTTTTGACTTTATTTAAAAAGAAGTCATTTTATATCACAAAACATCAAGTCTGCTTTTGAATTTTTAACATTTTCAAGTTCTTTTTAACCTTTATTTGATGTAGTTTTCTAGTTTCAAATTTAACACACTGTTATAAATGTTTAATGATTTATACTTTAATTTTATGGCAATATTTTCAAACTATCCTTAAATTTTTTATCTAACGTCTTTTTTTTAAATATAAATATAATAGCTTTTTATAAAAAGTTTATGATCTTTTTTTTTTAAAAAAAAAAAAATATTTATAAAGACTCTGCTTAGAAATTCAGTATTATAACTGCAATTTAGATTAGAATTATTTTTGATTCCTCATTCCCCCTTCCCCTTGCTTTTAAATTTTTAATATGACCCCATTTCCATTTAGTATTTTTATATTTTGTGGTTTTTTTTTTAAATCATTTGCTGGTGGCTTCTGATAATTTAAAAGATGGTGATGCAATCATTTTCTCTTTCTGCATTACAATATGGCAACTTCATCTTATTCTTTATGCTTCTACACCTTGTCCAATATCATTTATTATTAATTGATTGTCTGGGTGCTGCACTGAGTTATTTATATTGTTTTATCTTATTTATCTATTTTATAGATATTTTTTTAACTATGAACTGACTTTCTGAAAAGAAAATCTAACTTTCATGCAAAAATTCTCAGCTACTTGGAAAATATTAAACTTTACCCAAATTTGAACTTGTCACATGAATGTAGAAGAAGAATTTGATAGACAATATAATGTAAACTTCTTAATTGGAAAAAAAATATCCTATAATTTTCATAACAATGTGTAATGTTCACTTGGTCATTTTAAGTTTTGTTTTAATATTGAATATTTTTTTATATCAAAAAATTTGAAGTATCAGCAAACACATCCCTATCAAATTAAATCCCAGACAACAGAACTAATTTTATTTTCTATGATTTTCTATGTTCTGCCACTATAAATATTATAACACCCTTCTCTTTGTCACAAAAACTGCAAGAATAAAATGATCATTTATTCAATTGCACCCAAATCTTTATTGAGATAATTTTAATGGCGTGATTAATACCATTATGTTGTATTTAAAAAGTTAAAATGTATTTACAATGCCTAGCATTTTTGACTTTAGTATTAATACCATAATTCATACTTGCTACCATCTTATTTTTTCATTAAGAGTTTTTTGATTAATATTTGATGAAAAATCATTTCTTTCTTGCTCTTCCCACAATCTCATAGATTTTTGCATAGTCTCATTCTTACTGTATTCTTATTTTGTTTTGATATTGTCTTTATATATATATATATATATATATATATATATACTATGACATAAACTTGAATAATAATTTAAAGAGATAAAAATAAAGTTATTAATTATAAAATTGTTACTACAGAGCATTCATTATTTTAAAATTATATTGGAAATATTTTTCAAACAATATATCATTTTAAAATATTTTCAGTATGATAATATAAATATGATCATTCAAAATAGATTTACTTTAATTCATTACAACAATAAAAGTTTATCTTCTTTTTTAAACTTATTATGCATAAATTGAATAACATGAAATAGTGTATAATGGTCTACTTAGATAAGTTGGAAACTGTCTATGCAGGTCATATTTTAATACCTTGATAACTCTTTATTTACTTATAAAATTATAGCTTAACTCTCATGTATTCAGATTCTGACAATGATGCACAAGCAAATGATGAACAGAATGTTAAATTCTAGACTACTTTTATCTAAAATATCTAAGTTTCCAATTGAATATTATATGTGTAATAGTAAATTAATGTTAGATTGTTAATAAGTAAGTATTTGATAAAATCTATATATATAATTCAATGTTTTCGTGCTGAAGTAAATATAATATACTATTTTTTCACACTTTTTTTAAAATTACTTTATTCTGTTTCAGCTGAATCTGCAGCCTTCATCAGAAATCTGTAAACAATATATTTACCTTAACAGTAAAAAGTTTACTAATGTTAATGGTGAGAGATTAAGAGAAAAGAGAACTGATGCCAGATTAACAAATTTAAAAAAATGTATTATACAACACTAGTTAACTATAATGCTGTACAAACCTTTAAACATGATGTTTAGTTAACCTATTTACTTATTAAGATAAATAATAAAATGATAAAAATAAAATAATTGTAATAACTATTTGAATTTAGATGGTAGTGATAAAATGTAAAAACAGGCAAGTAATTAAACCAATTTATTTGGTGATCATTATTTGAAAGTCCTTTTTGTTGAGTTCAACATTTTTTAATTTTCTATTGCTTCTTCATTTTGTCAGTTTGGAATTATAGAGTTTATTTCTGTAGATTTAGTTTTTTATTTTTTCCTTCTTTAACTTGCTTTGTTATGTAAATGTAAATTCGGATTAAGATTCATCCATACAAATATAATACCCTTCTTAACAAGAAAATGTTTCCATTTGATAGAGCTTTAACAAATAAAATATATAGTGCAGGGAAAACACTTTTTGGTAATTCGGGTTAAGTTCAGTCTTATATTTCATGCTTTGGTGGATCTTCTCCAGATAATTAACTGGATTATATTGTGTCCAGACTAATGAACACACACTCAGCAAATTTAGCAATGTATATCTGTTAAAACCTTGTAATATATAAGGTTTTTCATGGTATGGGGTATATGATATCAGTAGCCTATTGTCTTCAATATTAGTGCCTAAGGAGCATCTGGTTTATTTGGATCTTGAAGTTCAGCAGTCACCACAAATATTTTTCAGACATTCTATAAGCCTGAGTGAAGGAGATGAATATCACAAGTGAACATCCATCCTAATAAAATATTTTATGATCCTTTTCATAAAAACACCTGACCATTGTTTAAAGTGCTCCTGCTTCAATTTATCTCATTTTTTAATTTTTTTTATTAATTAAAGCATGTAAATTATCTAATTTAATTAAATTTCAAATCTATAAACTATTTAATCTAATTAGGTTTCTTTCAATAACAAGTTTACTTACTGCTTTTATAATTTCCAAATAATAACATACTATTCAACAAAAATTAAAAAAAACAGAACTTGATTAAACCTATGTCTTTTTTCCTTTTTTTTAAATGTATTTTAAAAAGCTCAGAGAAAGTATAAGTAACTACTGTTTTAAATATTTTCTTTTATTTTCCTTTTTTTTTTTATAAATAAAACTCTTTTTACAGAGAAGAAAAATAGATTATAATCACTATTTTATTTAAAACTTGAAAAATAAAATTCATGTTTTCTCTATTCAATTTGTTAACTGCCTCCCCCTTAAGTGTGTCTTTTAAATAAAAAATCTAATAATTCTTTTTTATTTATTGTTATAAACTAACTATATTTAGTTATTCTTCCTGTTTACTTTATTCATGTAGCATGCATTTTAGCAAAAGTTACATAACTTTTTTCATTTGAAAAGTTATTAAAATTTCCCAACTATAATGTTGAGGTGAATAATTAATAAAATGTCTAATATCTTATTTACTAAATACAACATGATCCCATGAAATGATGACTGATTTTTGGCATGCTACCTGCATGTCATCTCTGAACCAACATGTGTTACATAGAGACATAGCTTATCTATTTCACCAAAAAAACTTTAATGCTACTGTGCCTGGATCATGAGTTATGGCATGAATATAACTGTGAAGTATCATTGCATTATAAAACAACATGCTAATTTAGTTTGAAATTGGGTAAAACTACTACAGGAACATTTGAAGTCATTCAAGCCTGTGTATGATAGAGAAACCATGAATCGTAATAATGTTTTCAAATAGTTTTCAAGATGGCATAACTTATTATCCAGACAAACTAACATTTAAAAATTTTTGTGGTTAATGGTTCACTATGTTACTGGTCAATACATACGTTGATTTAAAAATAATAATGCAAACATTTGGAGAACGAACCATTAATTTTTTCACTCAGTTACTGGGTATAATTTGTGATTGAGCAATATATCTGATTTTGATCTCAATAAAATAAAACAAAACAATTAGGTAGTATAAATATATAGATTTAAAACAAGATTAAATTAAACAAATATAGAGATTATATGACAAATTATAAATAAATTAACTTTCTTCAACTAGGTCATGCTAGTTTATTTATATTTTTGAAACACATACATATTCAGCATATACTTAAATTCTCAATAGAATAGCTAGAATTTTTGAGCCTTTATGAGACATTTCAAAAAAAAGATCATTTTAATACTTATGATATATATTTTAATACTTTTATTACCATTCCTTAATTTAATGATTAATAATTAAAGAGCTTCTTAAGATACAGGAACCCAAATATATTGCTTTGGTTTATTTCATAATAGCTATGTTACTACTCTCTGTATAATTAAATGCAAGATCACAATTAAAAACTGTAAAGATAGTGATAAACTACCATGCTATCCATTCGCCATGATAGTTTTAATATGCCATATTGCTCTTCAGAGATTCTTATAAGCAATGTCTACAATTAGTCATATTGGAGTTCATTTTGTTGTCTGATTTTTATAATAACAATTGAAATGACACAAGTTATGATAAGTAATTTTTATTTTATATAGTTTATCTTGGGTTGCCTAGGGAATAAATAGCATTACAAAGACTGGAGAGGACAGCCTCAAACATGATCAAAATGTTTCTCATAAATATGATTTATTTTACTAACATATTAGGTGGCAAAAGTGTTAATAAATATTCATACATATATATGGTAGTTTGAGTTAATGTTAATAAATCTGCCATATGCAAAGTAAATTCCATTTACCAGAATTAAGTTATCCAAATAGTGAAATTTTATTATTATATTTTGTGTGATAATTAGATCAGTTAAATTATAACATTGATTAGTCATCGGATTAAGATAGTTCATGAATATCTAATATATATTTCATCTGTTTACATTTTATCTATATAGCTGTCAATATTTTTACAGTCACATTTTTCAACAGTAAGTAAACGTTATTTTAAAAGCAGAAATTTCTGTATTCGATGTCAGAGGGGAAAAATAAATGATTAGTCCTAACGAACTTTTGAAATTACAAACATTTATTTTACAATAATCTGCTTTTTTTTAGTGACAAAATTTTTTGTATTTTATGATCTTATCACTTCCAAAATAAATTTTGATTAAATCTAATTAATGAAAATTTAATTTGGTTCCAGTAGAAAACTTCTCATTTCGTCTGATTGAAGGGAGAGAAATATAGAAAAATTAAATGCTTACATTTTTATAAGAAAAAAAAATGTTTTAGCTTTCCGAGTTTATATAATTTTTTTATAATATAATTTAAGCTATCACTATTAATATTTATATCCATTAACTGCTGTTTTAATAAAAATTCAGTGGTTATTAAATATGAAGTTCTCACACTCTGATTGTTTATAGTGATTTCCGAATTGTTTACGGTTGCAGTAAAATCACACTATTATATAGATTTAGCTATACATTGTAACACGTTAATAAATTGAATACGTAAATACGATAGGAGCTGAAGTACAGATGGTCTCATTCTGTACTTTTTCGTTTATTGATAAATTTGTATTAATTTATATATAGTTTGCTGGGAAATTTACAGTAACTTCCGTTTCAGAAACATACTGTAACAATCTAATTATATTAACTATTTTTTATTTATAGGAATATATTCCTGTTCTTAGCAGACCAATGGTTTTATCAGGGGAGAAACACTTTCTGTGGTCCAATCCATATTTGGATGCTATGGTAAATATTGCTTATCTTTCTGAATTGCTTTCTTAAATATGCTCAAATATTTTTATTTTTTACTATTTATTATTATGAGACTAAAATAAAAAAAAAAGGTTTTGTAATTTGTGTATATTTTTTTGGTAAAGGTTTACTGTAGCGGCTTCAAAGAAGCCACTATATATGTTGGCCCTCTATTGTTTAAAATTTAAACTAAATTGTTTGAAAATCTTACATATATGCTACTATATTACAAATAAATTAAAATTTAATCAAATGTAAAAGATAATAAAAAAAAACATTAACCTTTTTAAAGAATTTGAATGTTGGATTAATTACACGACATTAATTAAAAGAATTACTTTTAATTTCTTTGAAAGTTAAGAATTTAAACTGTCTACAACTTAAGAATTTAAAATAAAAAAATATATGCTACTATATTACAATTACATTAAAATTTAATCAATGTAAATTCCGTATATACTACAATATTACAATTACATGAAAATTTATTCAAATGTAAAAGATAATAAAAAAAACATTTACCTTTTTAAACATAATTATGTCCTATACACACTAGGAAGTTGGAGAAAAAAGCGGTGTTGCTGTATCTACTTCTGGATGGCAAATTCATGCAGGTACGATGAAAATAAAGCTCTGCTAGTGCCAGATTGGAATTTCAGCTTACACTTTGCTCTCATCCATGAGTTTTCAATATTCTGGGTGTGTATGTCTTGGTCTTCAGGATGCACGAAGTTGTCCTGATGGATGACAACAGAATGCATATACACACCATTGTTGAGACTGCTGATGTTATTGTACACAGCTGAGCCATCTGAAATAATGTACATACCTGGTAAAATGAACCGCTGTATCAGGCCCTCCAGTGTATCAGCCGTCCTGTCTGCAACTTCTGTCAAGAAGCACTTTCTTGATGCTCTCTCTATACCGCCAAAGACCCAATGACCTCTCCGTATAGTCCCCCTGTGATATTTGCAGTGGAAATAATAGGTAGATACTTTAAATTCTTAAGTTGTAGACAGTTTAAATTCTTAACTTTCAAAGAAATTAAAAGTAATTCTTTTAATTAATGTCGTGTAATTAATCCAACATTCAAATTCTTTAAAAATATTAATTTTTTTTATTATCTTTTACATTTGATTAAATTTTAATTTATTTGTAATATAGTAGCATATACGTAAGATTTTTAAACAATTTAGTTTAAATTTTAAACAATAGAGGGCCAACGTATATAGCAGCTTCAAAGAAGCCGCTATAGTAAACCTTTACCTATTTTTTATTTTTATAAGATTATTTGATTTGCAAATGATGTATACTGTATATTAGTAAAAATTATTATATATAAGGTTGCATATGATATTTTAATGAAATTCTTTGTATCAGTGGCCTAAAAGTATTTATTTGTACTGTTATATGTTACGATCTATCTTAAATTTCATAATCTGTCACCAAGTGATACTTTTGATAATGAAGATAACAATTCATAAGAAATTAAATGTACACTATTTGTTTGCCCAAATAAAAATTGTAAAATACTAAAAAAGTAATCCTAAATGTTGGCATTAATAGTTGTAATTATATTAGTGCAACAATAATGTTAGATATTTTTTAATAGTTATTTCAAATGAACTGGTTGTTTTTTAAGGATCAGCAAATTTTTCTATTAACATATCAATGAGGAACATGTCACTTTCCAGATAGCAGTAAAAGATCAAAGTCTTTATTAAAGTTATTTAATAATGGGTAACCTACATTTTTAAAAATATAAACAACTATAAATTCCATGTTTTAATATATAATCTATCAAAAATTTTACACTGTTGCATTGCTTATAATGTAGATTTTACATTTTTAATTTAGCCTATTTTATCCCTAAAATAACTTCAATGAAGACTTTTATCTTTTACTTTGTTTGAGAAGTGGATGCTCAGTTGTTAACCAAATAATGAATTTTAAAAATTCATTATCCTTTAGGGAAAAAAGTCAATTCTTTTGTTTTGAAATTACTAATAAGAAAAATATTTGTTAATTTTATTGGTATAGTAGAAAAAAATTATATTTGCAACACTAATTCCCATCATTGAAGTTGATAAGAATTTTTTTTTATCTTTCAATTTTTATTTGGACAAATAAATATGTCCATTTCATTTTTTATGGATTGTTTCCTTCATTGCTTTTTTTCTCAGTAGGACCATCTAGTGGATAAACCATGAAACTCAAGACAGATTACATGCTATACAATACTAATATCTCTTTCAAGAGAATTTTCAACCTATTTTTTAAAAAAAAAAATTATAAGGATTCATCTTTTATTTATAAAATACTCAAATACATGATATGTGTGTACACATTAAATCTCTTTCCAAAAGCTTCTTAAAGTAATTTAATAATAGAATATTGCAAAAGATAATGAGAAGGAGTGAAAAATGTTATAATGAATATGAGAAAATCTAAACATGAAAAATTTGGTACTAATCCAATTGGCTATTTGTTTCTTTTAAGCACTGCTTTACTGTCGTAAAACAATACTGGGGTAACTAATTAATCAATTGAAAATTCTTTGGATTTAAAAAAGGGATTTATCATAATAGTATTATGTAATTTATAAATTCAAGATGGAATCTAAAAATTATTAGTTTTCTTTGATAGGTTTTTTTATTTTGCAAATTTTTAATATTATTTGTCTTTTCAAATGGGTGGAGAGATAAGAAAAAATATGATCCATTCTAAGTTTTTAATGTTTCTTTGAATTTCTGGTCATAATACTCCTTAATATTGACTTACAAAATTAATTGATGTATAATTTCAAACAACCTCTTTTAATATTTATAATTAACAGATTCGTTTTGGAAATTTTTATTCTTATTATTTGACTTTAAAAATAAATTTCTTCATTCTTATTTGCTTTTTAAAAAGTGAGAAGGAAGGAGGGGGGGAGAGAAAGGTAATGTATTGTAGAAGTGTTGTTGACTTTGATAACAACAATAATTTTCACTTGCATTGAATACAAACTACAAATCAAACTATTGTCTTGCATTGGTGGTCGAGAGGTCAGCGCGACCGCCTTACAAGCAGTTGCCCGGGTTGCGGGTTCACGTCCCAGCCTATGCTATGACACTTGAAAAAAAAAAAAATCAAACCAATATTCCAAATAAAAATGAACTGGCTGGATTTGAAATAACAACATATTTTTTTAAAAAGCTTCAAATGAAACATTTCCTATTGAATTGGATTTCCACCACTTACCTGATAGTTATTCACTTTTTGACTTCATGAAAATCCAAAAAATATGAGGCATCATCGTTTTCATTTTAAACCTAGTAATTTATTGGCTGCATGCATGGACTATGTAAAATGACTTTAAATTCTCTCTTATTTTTCTTTTTTCCATCATAGATGAACCAAGGTATCTAGATGAAGAATGTAAGGAAGTTTTATATATATATGTCAAAGCGTCAGCCAGGAAATGAACCTGGGTCAATGCTTGACAAAGGAAGTTTATTTTTACTTTTGTTTAATTAAAAATTTATAAAAATAATAATAAAACAATTTAAATGAATACAACCAAGTTTAATCCTTCCAGTTGCTTTTTAAATAAAAATATGTTAATAATATGATCAATGAAGAACACAAAATTTATTTCTAAATTAAAAATTTAAAGAAAAAAAGGAATTGTTGTAATGTACAGCACTGAAAAAATGTTTCTTTTTTATCTTTCAGTTTTGTTGTTGGTATAAATCTAGATTTTTGCTTTGTAAAGTACACTGAATCTTAAATTTATCAATAAATTATATTAGAATTATTTGGTGATGCAGTTGCAGTGTTTTAAAGAAACAATTAAATAGAAAATGGAATGTAGATAGCCAACTAGATCGGTACTAAAAATTCTATATTCATTTAAAGAACGATCTAAATTCTATTTAAAAATTTAGTTCCATTAACTTTCATCTTATTAGTTTTGTTTTTAAACCTCCATCAAATTTCTTTTACTTTCCAGACATATATGGAACCAGTTTTGTTATTTAGCAAAAAAAGATTTCAGTTGTTTCTCAGTGATTTATTTATTTTCTTATCTGAGTATACATGATGCAATGCAATCCTGTTCTTACATCCAGTGCCAATCAGAGGGGGAGACAGGAGGGGCAGCTGCCCTGGGCCTCACAATATTAGGAGTTTCAATTTGGCAATTCAATATGTTAAACAAAAATATAGGAAAAGGCAAAGCGATGTCACAGCTTGTAGAACAGCCTTAATTTTACAGTTAAATTCCCCAAAAACATATTTGAGAAAAACTTTTGCAAACAGGCATACTATGAGTCGAAAATGTAAGTCAGTTTAGGAATGATGTGCCAATTTGATGATTCTGCGCTGAAGGCAACTGCAGTGCTCAGTGACTGGCAGAACTAATAGTCTCAGCCCCCTGTCAGTCAGTTCTGTGCTAACAGTGTTTTACGATTCTAACAGTGCTAGAGTGAATCTACCCTATCCAAGTGCTATCTGGATCTGATCTGCTTGCTCGTTTCTGCAACTCATAACTAACTTCTCCCATAGTTCTGTTTTCGGACCCTAAGTAAAAACACTTGTTCCTTCTCTCTCGACCCTCCCCCACATTCTTATTTTGAATTTTAAAGGGCCTCTAAAATATTAGTTGCCATGAACCTCGCATTTTCTCTGAAAGGCCCTGCTTACATCTATTATGGATTTTAAATCTTTCAGCTTTATATTGCAATTATAGTTGTGAAAAGTAGATTTAAATTATTATTTTATAATAAACAATCAATAATAATAAATATTAAAATACTAACATGTATATTTATTATGCCATTATTCAAAATTATTCATGTGTCTTACCTAGAAGACAATGAACTAGAAAAATTTAATCGATTTAAAACTTATATATTTCTCAATTGATTTATTTTTTTTTTCTCCAATCAAAGTTTTTTAGACATCTCTCTACATGTATATGGGAAGGACTCAAATAGGAGATACTCTTTTATTGCTCAGTCGTCTTATACCGTAGCTAAAGGGCATTCAGATATTAATAATTACTTTCACTTTTGAGATTTAATCTTGAACTTTATATATGTATTAGCACTGTAATTGTTTAACATTATATATACATATATAATTGATAAGTCCTTTATATTATTTTTAGATGCTAAAACAAATTAAAAATAATATTTTTAATAATCAAAGTAAAGTGATACCTAATTTATAATTTGACAAAAACACATGAAACTACATTTGTATTATAATTTTGTGAAATGAACTGACATTTTCAAAATATTATGCATCAGTTTTTCGATAGTATCTGTCAGAGATTAACATTTTATGGGTTTTTTTTATTTATAAATAAAGATTAAATCTTTTTTAAAGTAAACTTTTCTATGAAAATAAAGTTTTTTTTTCATCATGACAAGCTTTTATTGAAACACGTTTCATAAATAAATAAAAAATGAGAGTAACGTGACAGCTTATATATTAAACAAATGTAGTTGTAAATGTAACAAAAATAATGAATTGACGCAATATGAATATTATAAAAATTTCACTTTATAATATATATTTGTGCAATGTGCTTAATTAACAAAGTTCAATATGCTAGCTGAAACAAATAAAACATTTGTGGTCACATTAACACTAAAACATATTAAAGACATTAAAACAAATTAAACTTCAAATAAATTATAATGCTTAAGAAATATGGCAAAAAAAATACATTTGAAAGAATTTATCGTCTTTAGAATGGCGACTCATTTTGAGATCCAGGAGGGGGGAAAAGGTAAAATAATAAATAAAAGTTTAAACTAAATTTTGCAATATCTAAGGAAACCAATCTATGACTGATAAATACTAACTGCATAAATTATAATGACTAATTATATATATACTATTTAAAATTTTCGTACAACTATGAATTCATTCATTTAAATGATCATTTTAAAAATCTACTCATAATTACTAAGATAAAATGATAATAAAATTTCAAGAAAAAGTATTGCAAATTGAATTCCCTTTTTTTAAAAAAGAAAAGATTATTACTATATTTAAATTATGTGAAACTTTAATAAAGAATAAAAAAAAAAGATAAAAATAATTTATAACCAAATTTCAAAATAAATCCAAATTAATACTTGAGAAAAAAATTTGCAATACTATAATATGAAACAATATCCATATCTTTAAATACAATTTTAGAGATTTGAACTCAGACTTTCAAGCTCTCTACAGTTATCCACTCCATCTTATACAACCCATTCACATGATCATATATATGTGAAAAGGATAAATTATCTCCAATATACATATTCCGTGTTGAACCAGCAATCATCAGTTTGTCCGGATCATTTCCCACACATATATATAATCAGTGCTCAGTTTATATTAAGATAACAAATCTTCAAGCTTTAATGGACAGGTTTCAATCTGTTATACCCATGTTGACTTTAAATATAAAATGAAGTGGATAGTTGTAGAGAGCTTGAAAATCTGAGTTCAAATCCCTTCTAATTACATTAAGTTCAGTACAGACAATATACTTGTATTCAAATATTACATAGTCAGCCTGTATTCTACCCATCACTCCTGTGTATTTAAATGGACATATTATGGTCCTATACATGAGGAGTCAGAGTGACTTAAAGTCAACATGGGTATGACATTAAGATTAGAATGAACAAGAACTGGGTTTTTTATCATCATCAGATTTTCAATTATATGTATGGCTAAAGAGTTGGAGAGTGGAGAAGACTGAAGCCTGTCCCTTAAACTTTGAAGATTTGCTATTTTAATATAAAACTAAACACATATTGTATGTGTGTGGGAGATGATGATCTGGACCAACTGCATGAAATATGTATATTGGAGATCATTTATCTTTTTCGCATATATGTGATCATAGGTATGGGTTGTATAAGCTGAAGTGGATAATTATAGAAAGCTTGAAAGTCTTAAGAGTTCTTATCCCCTCTAATTACATTAAGTTCAGTATGGACAATATATTTATATTTAAATATTACATATTCAGACCTGTATTCTGCCCAACCCTCTTCTGTGTATTTAAATGGACATATTAAAAACCTATACATGAGGGGTCAGAGTGATTTAAAGTCAATATGGGGATGACAATAAGATTGGCATCAACAAAGGCTTTGAGAAATCCATCATCAGATTTCCCAGTGATGTGGCTGACTGAAGAGTTGGAGAATGAAGAAGATTCAAGCCGGTCCATTAAAGTTTGAAGATTTGCTATCTTAATATAAACTGAGTATTGATTATATATGTGTGTGGGAGATGGTGATCTGACCAACTGATGATTGCTGATTCAGTATGTAATATGTATATTGGAGATCATTTATCTTTTTCACATGCATGTGGTCATGTATATGGGCTATATAAAATGGAGAGGATAGCCATAGAGAGCTTGAAAATCTGAGTTCAAATCTCTTCTAATATATATATATACACACACTTTGATCTATTAAAAGCAAAATAGCCAGGTTAAAAAATTTAAAAACAATAAATATATGATCAAGAAATTCCAACACTAGTCATTGGAAGCCAAATTCTTTAATTTCTTACTCAAATTCAACCTTAATGCATTACCTACAGCATACTTCCCATGAAATATAAAGGAAATATAACATAGATATTATATGTCCACTATACCACAGAGAAAAAGAAAATCATTATCATTTTCTCCAAGAAAGCATTGGCTTCACAAACACAATTAAAATTGGTATCATTTATAAAAACAGACATCTCAATCCAAATTCTCCCATAGCTTCATAAAAGATTTTGTTCCCAGAATAAGAGCTTCGAGCTTCCAACATACTTCATGCACTGTGGCTCACAAGATGAATTTCTGTCTGCAGTTACATCTGCAGATCGTACCATAATAATTAACAAACTGAAATAACTGACAATCAGAGATAGGATTGCACAACCAAATATTTTTTATGCAACTTGGCCACACATGTAACAAAAATCCAGCTTGTAAAATGTGGCAACCAACCAAAAATATAACAGCTGATCAGAAATATATTGACAAGAACATGTGCTCTTTGAACAATGCACCTAGATAAAATTAGTGCTGTACAATGTATATCAAGGGTTCTTCACAATATGAAGATCCATAATAATGTAATCACATGTTAAACTTGTAACTTTTCTATTTTTCTAACATGATGCTACACATGAAGTTTGAGACAAATGTAACAGATTTGAATAAAGCCTTTGAAACTAAAAAAACATTCAATTTCTAGCTGAAATTCAAGTATAATATAATAAAAATAATTGTTCTTAAAACTAAATTACAAAAATGAATTAAAAACAGAAATAAGTCAAACATTCTACTTGCTAAAAACTACACAATAGAATCAATTTGAAAGTATAAATTCAATCAAATTTTGCTTAAAAAACACATTATACTAAATAAAAATAAACCAAAGTTAATATAACAAACAATTTACCACTACAATAATATTTTAGTAAATACAAAAAATGATTATTGCTAATGTATGGTGTTGTAATTGTATTTGGTAGAATGTGTGTCTATCAAAATTCATGTAGTCTTACTGATATTTGTACCAATATAGCTGACTAAATAAGTCATAGATCCGTATTTATGACAACAGTTTTTATGCTGATGAAGAACTAGGGAACTTATGGAAGATACACAAAAAGGTTTTGAATTAGTCAGACAACATTTTAAGATTGTAATGAGAAAATATAATGAAAGTATTGGAAACCAAAGAAGTAAAGGGAGTAAATTTTAATAAGAATTACAAAATGGGAAATGATACAGTCTTGTAAAAAATAAAAATAAATTTAAAAATAATACATAAACAGAATGTATATGGAAATATCAAATAAAAATGCAACCTAGTTGAAATAATTTTGACTATTTAAAAATATATATTTTTAGACTATAAAGATTCTTAATAAATTTAAAACAAATCATTAATTAGAGATAATGCAAACTAGGAAAATCATAATTATTAAGAAAATAATAAGTGATGTCTGTAACCTTCAGTAAATTTTAAAATCTAACAAATGTTTAACAGAAACTAGCCATTAAGGCAGGCCATTGTTTGCAGAAAAGAAATATGAAAATATTTAAATTGGCTGAGTAAAAAATTGTATTATGTCAAATCCTGCAAAATGTTATATAAACATGCTAATGATATTAAAAAAAATAAAATGGAAAAATAATAATGAAAGCCATAGAAAAAAATAAAAATTTTATATATAAAATATCATGTTAGTATTAAGAATAACATTAATTCAAAATTAAGAAGAAAAGATAACATGATTATTATAAACACAAATGCCATGTAATTATATAAAAAAGTTTTAATATACAAAAAGTTTTAAATAAATTTTATTATCATAACAGAAAAATAAAGATTACTATAACAACACTATTTTATTTTAATAAAGAGATAAGATTCTATCACAAATACAAAACTTCAGAAAATGATGGAATTATTATAGATATTCATAAAAAGAATTATCTACAGAAAGAGTTTTCTTCAAAATAACTAAAAGAATAATGAATTTTAAATGTTAGCAGCCAGTAGATTCCATCCAAGTATTTAAAATTGTCATACAATATTTGAACACTGTAAGTTGCCATTGTATTAAATTTGTCTTTCTACAAAAAGAAATTTATTTCTGTAAACATTATTGCTATGGTTAAAGTTGTGAAACATTGTAACATATATACCCTTGATATTATCAAACTGCTAAATATTAATCAATACACAGCAGACATAATTAGATTATAAATTGTTACAAAAATGTTAAGATTAGTGAGAATATAAAAAATACTGTAATTCAATTATTTCGAAATGCTTTATAGTAGTTTTATGAAAATATTTTTAGGAATTAAAATTGAAAGCTAAATAATATTATTTTATAAAGCGCAATCTATATTGAAATTAAATTGAGAGTGCAAATTTCTCAAGCGCTTATGACAACCAACAGCCAATCAAATCATAAGCACTGGGACAGAGAATTTAACAAGAAAAGAGCAGTTCCACTCTTTTCTTTACTTGTCTTTCTATATATCCAAGCCAGTCCAAAGTACTTATATCTGAAAGCGTGAATCTTAAATATCATCACATTTAATTCACTGAGTTCAAATTATAAACATACAGTGCTTAAGATTTGATTGGCTGTTGGTTGTCATAAGCGCTTGAGAAATTTGCACTTTCTCAATTTAATTTCAATATCGACTGCACTTTATAAAATAATATTATTTACATATATTGCTGCAAACTTATAACATCCAAAAACTACTGCATAGTAAATCGAAAGATTTCATGCTGTATGTTTATAATTTGAACTCAGTGAATTAAGTGTGATGATATTTAAGATTCACGCTTTCAGATATAAGTACTTTGGACTGGCTTGGATATATAGAAAGACAAGTAAAGAAGAGAGTGGAACCACTCTTTTCTTGTTAAATTCTCTGTCCCAGTGCTTAAGATTTGATTGGCTGTTGGTTGTCATAAGCGCTTGAGAAATTTGCACTCTCTCAATTTAATTTTAATTGAAAGCTAAGGAAGTCTAAGTAATATTTATGGATTATTTAAATTATAAAATCTTAGTAATTAATGCAGTTGTTTTTATAAATAATGTTTCAGATGAATTACCAAATGGAAAACCATGAAAAAGCAAATAGAGACAGCAGACCACATGGTAAAAAATACACATATCTCTGAAAGGATCAAAAGTGAAATATATGTATAAAAGACAGATATCGTAACATCACTGAGAGAATTAAAAGATGCAATTAGATCTTATTTAAATATTCAAATTCAGTAATTATTAGTTACTGACAGTTCTAATTATAAAACATAGATTTTTTTTTAGAATTTAATTTCAAATTATTTGATTTTTCCCATCTGTTTAAATATTTGTGATAAAATTCTGAAATTAATTTTGTGCTTTATTTCTGTTATAATTTATGTATATATAAAATGCTCTGCCATTAGTTCACAATATCTTTATAATTATGATTGATTGGTTGCTTATTTTTCTCCTGGAATAATCTTTCTTAATTTAACTCAATCAAAAAACATTGAACAATTCAACATTTAATTGGGAAATGTCTTTTTGAATAGGAATTTTTTGGTTCCCTATTATAAGAAATGGAAAATATTGCTGATAATATTAATATTTTTGCCTTGCTTATATTTAAAAAAAGGTTTATGCCCAATTCTAATTCTTTTATGTACCCTTTGCAGTACTTCGTGAGCAATACGTAGAAGGGATAGTATTTGGTAAAAAGATTTTTTAATTCTGTAGATATTAAAGATTTGATTATTATTTTTGCATTTACTTTTTACATGGCATCTATAGCTTTTTTGTTTGTTTGTTTATTTCTGATAAGTCTTTTTATTAAATCAGACAATGCAATTTGTATACTACTTGCAATCTTTTAAAAAGATAGTTATTTATAATAAATAAATGAAGTAAAAAAATTCCATGTGCTTTTAATGCAAGCTTATAACAGTTAATATACATTTTCTAGTCTAGTATCAGATTTACATAACTATGCAAGCAAGTTTATCTGGATCTAAAACTTGAAAGAAGTTTTGAAATTTTTAGCCATTTGGTTTAATTGCAAAATATTTTTTTCTATTGCAAAAAGATATTTTCAAATATCTGTTTGAATTTCCATCTATGGTAATTTGATTACTATGGCTTATAAAATGTTGGTTTTTAGAATAAAAACGCGGCAGATTCTGCTGTCTAATAATAATAGTAATCATATATAATAGAATTCATGGAATTACTTAATAAAAAGATTTTAATTATAACAATATAAATATCATAATATTTATATACATATTGCTATTTTAAATATATTTAAACCATTTTATTATGATTTCCATTATTTGAACAGGGGTTAGGCATGACCACTACTGTAACACTTCCTGTCTTCAATAAACATGTGGAGATGGTACGTATTGGTTTATGGTTTATTGCTTTGTTTTTTTATAAGCATTATATTTATTTATGCTGCTTACTTGTAGGCTATCTATCTATTTATCATATTTATCATTTTATTTCTGATGTTTTTTCATTTTTTATAATTTTATCATTCTTTTTTTAAAGCCATAATGCTGATGTTTAAATCACTTAATTAGAGAAATTAATAAAATCGTATATTTTAATAACTAATTTAATAATTTGTGATAAATAATGAAATATTTCATTAAGTATTTATAATAAGTATTACATTTTTTAAAAAAAAAAACTAATTAAAATTTTTTTTAATTGTTTATTATTTATTTTAAATGAGATTATCATATATAACATTAATAATTACTATCTGTAAAAATTTAAACTTTTAATTAACTTTTTATTTTTCAAATTAATGTTTTTTTAATAAATTATATATATATATATAACGATGGCGTTAGAAAAATTTCCAAAAAGATAGATAGTTATTTCCTACTGAAGTTTTTTTCATTTCCAATCATTATCAAAAAGCATTTTTTTCCATGCAATAAATAATAATAGAAATATGATAAGAATGCTCTTACTAAAGGCAATACATTACCATTGCAGTCACATCATTGTATCTTCAGCAGTTTGTTTCATATCTGCATATGAAAAGCAGTCGCTTTCACTGATCTCATCTTCTTCTAAAATTTTGCCTTCCAAAATATTTTTTAAAAACCTATCATATCTTAGAATATGGTTCAAAAACTAGATTATTTTTATCTCATTCAGTTCTCTTTTCACTCCAAGTTCTCCTAATATTTCATCTTTAGTCTTCTTTTCCATGCAACTCACACTTCCATTCCTTCTAATCTTTTTCTTTCTTGTTTTCCCAAGAACCATGTCTTATAACTATATATCAATACACTCTATATGAAGATTTTAATAAATTTCATGCTATTTTATTTGTTGATAAAGTGTTTTTTTATTTTGAAAAGCATACTTTGCTAACATTATTCTCCTGTTAATTTCCACAAGACATTCATTGTAATCACAAGTTATAATCCCCAGATAACAAAATTTCTTAAATTGTTTTAAAAGAATATATATTTATCCATACATCAATCAGACTTTTTATCTTCTGTCTGTCTACTACCATCACCTTAGTCTTATTAAAGACATTATAATCACATTCAATATCTTAAACATTTTATTTATATCTTTTTTCTGAGTCCACAAATAATTCTATTTGCACTATAAAAAATTAATTTTTTTTTTGTAAAATTTTAAATTAAAAAAAAGGGGATAATTGAGTAATTTAAGTGTCCAAGATCAAAAATATAGTTATTTTATCATATTTATTCAAATTACTTTTCTACTTTTTTTTGTTACTATGAAAATCTAAAAGTTCATTCATTCCAATAATTTGTGTCCAGTCATTTAACATTTCAAATCTTTCAAAATGATATTAAAATTAGTACTCCATGTTACTGCCAATATATTAATAAATTAAAAACCTTTATAGTTGGGTAAATTCTGGAGCTCATAGTCCATGGATTTGCAGGCCAGTTCTTTCACTTCAAATACTTGAATTTTTTATAAAGGAGATTTCCTTTGTACACTCATTTTTATTATCTTTCTCTTGATTTTGATTAACTAATAACTTTCATTCAAATCAACACATACACTAGTCACTCTGATAATACGTATCAGCAAAAATATTCATTTGGAATTATTTCTCTCATTACATTTTTTTCATATTATTATATATTTAATTTATAACATATATATATATATATCTGTTTTTTACATATGTACATTTTCAAACACCTTTTTAAGTATGTAAATTTTTTTATATCATTCATTATTTTCAGCTATTATTATTCTGTTAAGATGAATGTTTATTTAGATGTATTCATTTTCTCTAATCCATAATTTTTCTTCTCCATATCATTCCAGATAAATTATTTGACTCATTTATAACCTTCTTTTAATTTATTTTTTTTAATTTCTTGGGATCCAGTTTAATATTTCTGTTATTCAACTATTGCCACCTTTTATAAGAATGGCTTCAATCTAACTCTATTTAAACTTTTTAATACTTTTAGTGATATATCTGATTTTTTCAGTCATATATATTTTTTTTTCATCTCTTCTTCTACTTCTAAAATATATCTTTCTATACATCAATGTGTGCTCTGAATTTTCTATATTGATTTTATATTAAGCATCTAAATCTCAAGAATAAGTATTGATTGACATATTTATTATAAATTTTTCTTTCAAAACACATAGATATATTCCTTTTAATATTTAGTTATTTCTACCAAAAGCACTTCAGGTTTAATCATATGATTAATATCATTTATTATATATCCATCTGCATTAATAGTCTGAACCTAGGTATTTATAGTTGACTCCTAAGTTATTGTTATCATTCTTTATTTTTTTCCTTTTTTAACAAAAACCATTGAGGACTAAACTATTAACCATTACTTTAGTTTTTTTAATTATGGGTCACTTCTTGATTTTGGATGGTGATCCTTCCCTAAAGCTTTGAAGCATTATTTGTGAATATGTCTCATTTGAAAAATCTAGATGATTTTAATAATTTTCATTTATTTGTATTCCCTTGGATTTCATTTGAATCTACAAAATACTCCTTGTAAAACTCTTATAAAAACTTTTGAAAAATACTTATCATACATCCTTATTAACGTTAATCTTTCTGGGATTATCGTGTATTCTAAATCACTACTGCTTCATCTTAAAAATTATTTTTCAGACTTTGAGAATATTTTGATCTATATCTTGATATTTCCAAATTTTATTTATTGTTGAAATTTTTTTAAAAATTGTCTTTTCATGATCTATAAATTGAAACTAAAAGGATAACTAATATCCTTAAACTCTTATTGTAATTTCTCTTAATCTGTGGATTTTTATTATAATCTCATTTGAATCCATTCAATTCTTAATTTTTGTCAATGATGTCAAAATACTATTTGTTTTCTTCCCCATGTATTTCAAGTTCAAGCTCTTCTTGTTATTTCTATGTACATATTTCATACTTTATTGAATAGTCTTAAGTCTCTGCATTGCAATTCTGTTAAGTGTATCCATGTTTCATATCCATAAGTAATAACTGGTAAAACATATTAAAAGTCTTATTTTTCAAACATGTATATTTTCTATCCATAGATTGCAAAATGGACCCAAGGAATATCAGTGGTTTTATGTGTAAATATTAATCTATGTCAATCCAAAAGAAAGTTAAAATGTTGAGTAAAGATTTGAAAAATATTTCTTCATGACCACAAGCACTTCATCCAAGGTTAATTCTATAATTTTACCTATTATGTTTTCATCTGCACTAATAAAATGATTAAGATATTTGCAATTGTTAACTTATTCTAATTCATCATTATCATTCTCTATTTTCTTTTTTACTTTTATCTGATATCTCTTGCAATATTTTCCAAAGCACAAACAACCACATCTTTTGCAAAATATAGATGATTTAACTAATTTCCATTTACTTTTATTTTTTTAGCTTCTCGTTTTAATACACAAAACATTTTTCGTAAAGCTTTTGTAAAAAGTTTTGAAGATATGGGTCATTCTGTTCTTTACCTTTCTCAATTTTAATTTTATTAGTGTCACCATATATTCTAATTACTGTTGTCACATTTTGATATTCTTCAGAATATGTTCATATTTAGATCTATATCTTAATCATCCAATACTTTAATTACCGTGAAAATATTTATAGAATCGAATGCCTTTTCATAATCAACAAATCCAAATTATCATGCCAACTCATATTCATCGATACTTTGTATAACTTCTTTCAATACTTGGATGTAATCCATTGTGCTAAAATCATTTCTAAATCCAGCTTATTCTTTTGATTGGTTTGAATCCAAAATACATTGTAAATAAATTGTAATTATTTTGATAAAGATTATATATAGAAGGGATAAAAGGCATTTAGATTTCTAATTTCTAATACATTTTTATTACCTTTCTTAAATATCAATATTACTTCTTTATTTGCATCTTCTAAAATAATCAATAGTAATTCCATCATTTTCTGAAGTTTTCCTTAATCATAGATTTAATTGTTTGTTTCACTACTTTGTTTGAAATGCTGGGCAATTCAGAAGATACATGAATAATTTACTTTTGTTTTTTTTTTGCTATATAATTATTTATAAAACTCTTTCACATATTTTATGATGTCATCTCTCCTTTTAATAATAGTACAATCAGTGCTCTCAGATTCAAGACTCCTCACTGATGAAGGCCACAAGCCAGAAACTAGTCTGGTAATATTAGATGAGTAGGCACTAGATGGAGATTTTATCTCATAAACCTTCTGGCATCCATTGATTACTCTGGCTTGCACTGAGTAGCAATACATATAGAGAGTTTTGCCTGTTTTAAAAATAACTTTCTTGAGCTTTATTGTCAATTCAGTTTTGTTTTCTTATTTCATTATTAATTCTTTTCCACATCATTTTACAGAAGTCTAGATATTCAATTCTTCTTAATGGATTGTTTTTTTTTTAGATTTTTTCATATTGTTTTTTTCTTTATACATTGTTCTGTTTCAATAAAAATGTATTATTAAAATGCTGTTTCTTTATACCAGCTATCTTTTTTGCAGTTCTTAATAGAATATCAATTACCTTCTTCTAGATTACAATAAAGTTTGGACCATCTTCAATGTCTAATAAGATTTTAAAATAATTTTCAAATTTAATTAAGATGTTTTATATCTTAAAGACTTCTCTTTCATAGTTTTTTTTTTTTCAAGATATATTTCCTTATGTTATCATTAACTCTTTTAGATCCACTTTACAGAATTTCAAATATATCCAATTCCCTTTAAATGGCTCATTTTTAAATATTTCCATATATATTTTTTTGCTTCATATCTTGCTTTGTTTCAGTTGAAAATCTACTGATGAATCTCTGTTTTTTAAGGTATTTGTGTAATAGATATTAAGTGCATTAGTTGTAACCTTATTGATATTATCCAAACTATCATTGAAGTTTATTGATTTTTAAAATGACTTACAAATTCTAATTTAAACTGCGATATTTGTGAACCATGTTTCAATACTATACTTTTTAATAGTTTTTATCTCACATTTTTGCATTAACATGCATTTTATATCTCTAATTGATTATCACTTCCTGTGTTGAATCCATTAAAGTCATTACTATATTTGTTTTTTTAATCAAAATATAATCTAGTTCTTTTCTATCTTCATTTGCATTTTACTATGTCTGTTTTTATTTTGGATTTTTTTCAAAAAAAAAGATTTCATAAAATACTTTTTTTCTAATGCAAATTCTATCAGATTATGTTCTCTTTTACATCTGCATCCATAATAAATTTATTCATAGTACTTTGACCTTTTACTTGTTTTTCAATTCTAGCATTAAATGTTTCTATGACAATTTTAAAATATTCTTTGTTGCTATCTAAAACACTCTCTACAGCTACATAAAAAGTCATTGCTTTTCATGATATTAGGAACTTATTGATGCTTACTGCATATCACTAAACAGCCTACTAGAAGATAAATGTATTAGGTCCAAAAGATCTAAGTGTACTGTTCAAAAATCCAAAAGTTTCTCACCGATGAAAGTTATAAACTAATTAATAAATATTTAATAAGCACTACTATCTGGCATCTATTGGTTACTAAATCTTACACTAGATGGCATAAATACAGTGATATTGGAAAAACTTGCTATTAGATAATCAAAAAATGTAAATAAAGATCACTTGATGTCTTTTTGATTATATGTTGTCTTATTGGTCTAATTTATTTTAATAAACAGTACCTCAATGTATGATTGCAGAAAGGAGTTTGCTATTAACTGAAAGGAGACTCTTTGATTCCTCTGGGAGGCCTTAAAGGAACCAAGTAGGGCAAAATCCTAATATGTTCTTGTCATTGCAGCTGTTATTACTATGCAATTATTCATATAGTATACGGATATGGATGGACTGCTCACCAACACGCATTAGCCCATGTGGTGATCTAATTGGCTATTTATGTCTGAGTTTAAGATCAAGAAACACCATGGTCTTTCTTCTCAGTTGCCTGATAGGGCAGAATGAATGTATGTGTAAATGATAAATATTTTTCCAATAGATATATACAATCATGACAGACAAAAATAAAAATGCAACAGCAACAATTAGATTACATAATGATACTAAGAAAATCAACATTGAGAAGGGTGTAAGTCAGGGTGATTCCATATCTCCAAAACTTTTTACAGCAGTACTGCAAGAAGTATTTTGTGGATTAAAATGGGAAGCTAAAGGAGTGAAATTAAATGGAGATTATTTAAGTCATTTAGATTTTGCAGATGATGTAGTTGTTTTTGCAAATAATGCTTTATAGTTGCAGGAAGTGTTGCAAGAGTTATCATATGAAAGTAGGACTAAAGATAAATGTTAAAAAAACTAAAGTAATGTTTAATGGATTTTCTCAAAATATGAAAATAAAGATTGATTATGATGAGTTAGAAGAAGTTAACAGTTACAAATACCTTGGTCAGATTATTAATACAGATTGAAACATAATGAATGAAATTAGTCATAGAATTAAACTTTGTTGGAGTGTTTTTGGGAAAAATAATTTGATATTAAAAGGAAATATGACTATGTGTTTGAAAAGGAAGTTTTTTAATAAATGTGTTTTACCAGTTCTTATTTATGGATCTGAGACTTGGAGACTTAATAGAAGAGCAATACAGAGACTTCAGACTACTCAAAGAAGTATGTAGAGATTCATTGGGAGTAACAAGAAGAGATCAAAAATGTAATATATGGGTAAGAGAACAAGTAGGTGTTACTGATTTCATTGAAAAAATTAAAAAGACTGAAGTGGAGTTGGGCTGGACATACTTCTAGAAGAGATAATAATAAATGGACAATTGGAAATATTAAACTGGATTTCCAAGAGATTGTAAAAGAAACAGAAAGAGACCACATGTGGGATGGGTGGATGAAATAAGAAAGTGTGCAGGGGTGATGTGGAGAAGAGATGCTATAGATCAGAGAAGATGGATTGAATTTGGAGAGACCTTCATCCTGCAGTAGATATTGATATGGTTGATGATGATGACGATGATGACCTTGACATATATTTAAATCATACTTGTCAAAAACTCCCAGTATTTAAGAGAACAATTATGTTCTCTATAACACTAGAAGATATGGCAGGTAATATTTAAAGGTATGATTTATCATATGCATGCATGTTTGGGAAATATTAATATTAGTTCAGAACATTTTAATCAACTATATATAAACTGATCTCATTTACTAAATATGTCATGATCAAGGGATATCCCATATAATTAGCTTTACTGAATTGGCTCATATAAAAAGATATTTCTTTAGGGAGTTGTGTAATAGGTTTTTGGCATAAATCATATGATTGTACTAGTGGAAATCCAACCAGATTTAATATAGAAAATCAGATTTTTTAAAAAATAACATTCTAGAAAAAGAGCCAGGAAACTTATATGTTAAAAAAAAAAAAAATGTTCACTAGTGTCTCATCAAGCTCACAAGAGCTTTTTTTTTTTTAATGTTTTCTCAAAAATATCTAACAAGTGAAATGAAAATGTCAGATCTGGTTGTTTTTTTTTTAGAAATAAGAGTTCTGTTTTTCTGTTTTAAAAGATAAATTATGTATACTAATTTGATTTTAAACTTTTGTCTTGTTTCAAGTTTGTTTTAAAGTCAGCTTTAATATACATATACACATGGATTTATATTTTTTTTAGCAAAACATCAGTCAAAGTGAAAGCATGGGAAATGTTGAACAGGTATTCATCTATTAATATTTTAAAGCTTTTAAAAATAAAGAAACTACTCACTTTAATATTTTAAATACTTTTTATTTATTTACTTTCCACTTTTAGTTATTTATATATTTACTGTTTATTGTTCTTATGTCAACTTGTTTCTTTTTGTTCAATTTTTATATGATTGCTATAGAATATAATTCTTAACATCTTTTGGTAAAAAAGAAATTTTATGCATTTTCTCTCAGTCAAATTTTAATGGTGATCAGAAAATCATATTTCACAAACTTTTAAAAAAATCATCAACAATATTTTGTCAAATGGCCAGGTAGAGAGTAATCTCATCATCAATTCATCCATTCTCTTATTCATTCACTTTATTGCCCAGCTCTTCAATTCTATATAATTCTTCCCATTTCTTATATCATTCAACAATGTCAATCTCTTTTCTTCTTTCTTCTTATTTCCACTCACCATTCCCTCCATAACATTTTTAGTAAACTATAATTTCTTTTAATATATGTCCGATCCAGTTTCTCTCTTTGATTTCCTCAGCCAATCTTTTTTTTTTCATTTACTCTTTTTAAAACTTCTTCATTTGTTATTTTATACATCTCACTGATTGTTTCCATTCTTCTTCATGTCCACATCTCAAAGGTTTCCAGATTGTTTCTGATTTTATTATTTGTTGTCCACATTTCACAATCATACATTAATAAACTCTGCATATAGCATTTAATTAATCTTTTACCATAATTCTCTAATTAGCATCAAAAATTAAACTTTTACAGAATATTGTATAATGATTCATTTATGGATGTATTGTATAGTTAATGACAAAACAAATTCAAACATCTTTTTTATTCATATGAAGTAGTAATCATAACTGGGACATAAAGTTAAAATTTTCAGTATAAATTAAAAACAAAAAGTATTTATAGAAAAGACATTGAAATACTTATTAGTTTTAATTTATGGCTACTACAATATATTTAGGATTAATAATTGCCTAGGCTATGATTCAAGTGCAAAAATTATGAGTTAATTTTGAACGATCAGAAGCATCCAATAGTTAAGTTATCTTATATTAAAAGACATTTTTTAGGAATTTTGCTGTTTGCTTCAAAAGAGAATTATTTAATACTTCTAATTAAACAAGCATTATATAGATATGAAATATTTGAGTATAATTCCAGTCAATTATGAGTTATTTTATAGAACTTTTTCTATGATTCATGACATTCTCCTTTCAAACATCTAATAACAGATTATTTTTACTAAAATAAATCTTTAAAATTATTTCATAATTAGAATCTTCTCAGGAGAAATTATTTGTAATTCTTGCCAATTCTATTTTGATATTTTTATAAGTAAATAATGTTTATTTATAAATAACTTATTTTTAACTTTTATAAAATTATAAAATATATCATATATATGTTGGGAAGGATGGAATCATTAAGTTAAAATAGGAAATAATTAAGCTAATCTTTATTTTGATTTATTTATAAATGAATAAATAATTAAATTATATATAAATAATTAAATACATAATATTTATAAATAAATAAATGATTTATTCTAATATAAAAAATTTGAAAGAGTCAATATTAATTTAAATATAAATAAACCAAAGCATGTGAAGTAAAATCACTCCTAATAAATGCATCATACAATAAAATGAATATATTTATTTATAAATGGGAAAAAATATACTATTTATTTATTTATTCATAATAAGCAAAAAAAAAAATAATGCACATTTTTTTTACTCAAGTAATATGTTAATATATATATATATATATATATATATATATATATTAGCTGATTGATCTGTAAAATGTCTGAAATGTTAACTTTTCTAATTTATTCCTATTTTTGTGGATAAATATTTAATTCTTGTCAAGAAGACTTCATTACTTGTATTTATTCTCACTATCCAATATTTAAAACTATTTGCAATTTATATGATTGAGTGCTTAAAAACAAACCTTTTTGAAATAGTTGTAACTCATAGTGAATATCCTAAAAGATACCACTTATTATGTGTTATTTATAGATTTTGCCTGCTCTGTGGAATTCAGTTAATTAATTATTTTTTATTAATTATTTATTACAGTAGAAATTATCCACTTAATGAATAATATTTCTGCACTGTAATTTTTACTACACCACATTCACAAGGTAGAGACTGGATTTTGTTCACTTTTAATACCTTGTGGAGGTGTGTACTCATAAAAATATGACCAAATACATCTTCTTCACATGTTTTTGATCATATGTTTATGATTACACCCCTTCACATGGTGTTAAAAGGGATAGAAATCAGTCTCTACCTTGTGTGAGAGTGATATGGTGAAAATTACATTAAAGAAATGTTATTCATTAATGTCAGTTTAGTCTTGCTATTTAAGAAGATGTATGTAAATTGATTTGCCAATATTGTGTTTATAAGCATACTAATGATTGATTTAATGAACTATTTTAACATTGATTTAATACCTTCTATTATCAGTAGTACCACTAAAACAATCGTTTTTGTTGACAGAAATTATGAGTCTTCTACTATGTTTACATCATTGAATGCAATCTATCTGAACAGATTAAAATTACATTATATATATATAAAGAATCTTATAGTGGTATAAAACACATATACTTGCCATGCCTAGAACATGGATTCGAATCTAGTCTTAATAAATTTGATTTTTTTTTTATTAGAGTTACTTTTTAGGATATGTGACCAATAGTCAATTTAGTTAATTATTTAATGTTAGTCAGTAAATGGATCTCTTGCTATTTTAGGTAAAGGGTAAAACAATAATGAAAAACTGCTCAAAATCTCATCCCTTTAGCAATTGGCAAGTCTATAGAAAAGTTGTTGTTTTTTTACCATTTTTATGAGAGACCATCATTCTGAATATATTACATATTTTATGCCATAAAATTTTTACTCTATGTACATATTTTCAATAGGATCAGAAACAGCATTAAAAATGCATGCAAATATACTAAAGTAGAATGAATATGTGTGGATTCAAATTTAATAATGATTGAATTTAAATTAAATTTTAAGATTATAAAAATTCTAAACCAAGAAGAGGTAAAATATTAATAAATTAAAGGATGTCATAGAATAAACATTTTCAAATTTATTTGATAGAAAAATAAATATAAATAATAAACGGTAATTATTAGTCTAAATTTAAATACAAAATAAGAAATATTTTTAAAATATATAAAAAAGCTGCACATAAATAGTATATGTAAATGCTAAAAGTCAATCAATGATTTATACTAGTGATTAAATGATTAATGCATGAAAAAAACGAATATAAATTTTGCATCAGGAGCATATATGCATTCATATAAAAACGAAGATAATGAAAATGCATTGAATAAAATACAAAAGAAATAATAGACTTATTCTGACGATGATAGTTTGTGATTAAGATTTTTAAAAAAAAAAAAATTACAGGCTGTTTTTAATACATCTTGGAAACAGGATACAATATCTAAAGCATGGAAAAATCACTATTAGTGCCAATCAAAAGAAAATGTAAAACTTACAGAACTACTGTGCTAATTAAAATTTAGGCAAGGTCTTAATGAAAATTAGGAGTAAAAAAATTAAAAGCACAGATAGAAGAATATTTTCAAGATGTAACTGGATTTAAAAAAAATAAAAATACCATTTCATCTCTCTACCTTATCACAGAACAATCCAGAAAAAAAAAAAGCTTATGTATGTTCTCTAGATTTTATGAATCATATGTAGTAGATATATCATAAAATAATTAATAGATTGTTTAAAGCTAATATATGAAAATTTAAAAGTATCTGAGAATGTATGAAGAAATTGAAAGCTGATTTAATATTAGAAAAGGCATAAAATAAGTATACCCAATCTCATTAAGAATAATAGATAAAATCAAAGAAATGCAAAAGAATATCAAATGCAAAGAATAAGAATAAATATTTTAAAATATGCCAATGCCTTAGTAATCATTGGAAAGAGAAAGAAAATTAAAATTACTTGATCATATATATCAAATAACTCTCAGAAACTAAAAGTCCTAATTTTTGATATTGTTTAAATCATAACAAAGAAATAAACTGCATATAATATTAATGGATGGCATTAAATAATTGGGTAACAATAAATGGAATTCTTTCACTTTCAATGATAGACACAACTATAGAAAAATGGTAAAGTAAACTCTAATGATGTTGTATCAATGGATTTAGATGTTGATGAAGAACATATGGAAAGTTTAACAGACATAATATGTATTGCTAAGTACTTAGAAGAGAGATATAGTGAAGTAAAAGAATTACAAATTAATGTAGATTTGAATTAGTTTATTGCAGAATAAAATTCCATGGTTTAAATTTACTAATGAAAATAAGATGTATTGAAAAGATAGAAAAAATATACAAATATTTTGTATAATAGATATAAACCCTCATTTGTGTTAATAGAATGAAAAAGAGCAAAGATTATGATTGAAATGGATTCTATAATGATACTAGGATAGAAAAGAAAAAGATGAAACTGAAATGATGTCAGGGAATTAGCTGAAAATTTATAAAGTTTTATAGAATTAATATGGATTTTTAGGGACTGTTATGGCAGGCTAAATATTTTTTTTGTAATGTATATTATGAGTTAAAGAATGGTCATTCATTTTTTTTCATCATCAGCAGTTGTGATTTTAGAACAATAAATTTAATTTCATTTGCATCAAAAATATTATTGAAAATATTTGAAAAGAAGTTTGTATTCAGAAAAATAAATGAATAAGAACAATATCAGAGATACAGTAGCACTACTCAGTGCAAGCCAGAGTAATTAATAAATACAGGAATTAGGCATAAAATCTGTATCTATTGCCTATTCCTCCAATATTCCCAGACTAGTTTCTAGCTTGTGACTTTCATCAGTGAGGAGCCTTAGATTTGAGAGCACTGCACCTAGATCTTAGGATCCAATGCAACCCTTTCAATTCTAGCTCATTAGTTTGTATAATCGTATAGATCTGAACTCAGTTCAGCATCTATACTGTTTGTATTAAAGAACCAAGGACACCAAAAAATATGGATGCTGAACTAAGTTATCTATATGACTATACAAGCTAATGAGGTTGAATTATGTTTTCATTTTGGACTCAAAGCTTTATAGTTAGCTAATGGTATAAAAGGTGGCTACTTGAGAGTTGTGTTGAATCCTAAGATCTAGGTACAGTGCTCTCAGATCCAAGGCTCCTCACTGATGAAAGCCAAAAGCTAGAAACTAGTCTGGGGATATTGGATGAGTAGGCACTAGATAGGAATTTTATGCACAAACTTTCCTGCATCCTTTGATTAGTCAGGCTTGCATTGAGTGGTGCTAGTGTCTGGAAAGTTTTGCTTTTGTGTAAATAGCTTGTGTAAGCATAAAGAGTGGTGATAATGTGCTGTTTATTGGTTAATTAGAGATATACATAGAAACTTACTGAGTTAATATTTTTTCATTGATTTTTAAAAAGTTTTAAAAAAGAGAATTCAATTGTTTTTATGTATATTTTAAAGAAAAAATGTACACACTGAAAGGGGATATGATTGTTTAAAAACCTTTATCACTATAAAAGTGCATTTGTAATGCTAGTTTGTTTGTTTTTGGCATAGGATGTAGTGTTGGATGGAAGGTTTTTTTTAAGTTTTGTTTTAATCAATATTTATTGAAACATTTTTATGTAAATGTGGTATTGATAAAAATGGAATTAACATTGTGGGTAAGAAAGTTCAGTGCATTAGTTGTGACTCAACTTAGTTATCATAACTAAACTCAGGGTGAAAACTATGTGCTTAAATTAACAGGATTAGTTAAATATAGGGGATTTAAACACAGACTTTCAAGCACCCTTCAACTGTCCATACTATCTCATACCATACCACACACATGCAGAAAAGTTAAATAATCATCAATATACATATTTCATGCTGAACTAGCACTCATCATTTAATCCAGATTATCATCTCCCACATATATATATATAATCAGTGCTCAATTTATATTAAGATAGCAAATCTTCATACTTTAATGGATTGGCTTCAATCTACTCTAACCTCCAGCTCTTCAGCCATACATCCCATTGAAAATCTGATAATTGGAATGCCTTCTATGCTGATGGGAATATTATTGTTATGCCCAGGTTATGCCCATGTGTGTTGTCATGGGTATCAGTGATATGAGATAGTGTGAATAGTTGAAGGGTGCTTGAAAGTCTGTGTTCAAATTCCCTGTATTTACAATTAAGCTCCAGGTATATGAATAATGCCTGTATTTCAATATTAAGATTAGTTAAAATAAATAATCAAATGGTTTATTGTTTAGGAGTTCATAAAAAGTGAAATGACAGAGCAAGACCATGACCTATAAACTTTGACCTCCAGAGTCTGCCATTTTCCCATGCCCCAAACTAAACAGAGTTAAAATTAATTATAGGTGATGACAATAAAAAAATTTAGTGACAAATTATAAGGAATTTTAAAAACAGGTTAATTATTTTCAATTATTTAAAAAGTTTTTCTGGAAATAGACATCCTGTCAAAAATATTGGGATGAGTTAATTTGTAGAACATTAAGAAAAGATCTGATTGAATGTTTTTTTATATGGTGTTATATAAATGTGAAAAGATGGAAGGGTGTTTATTTTTAGCCTCATAAAAGAATTGAAAATATAAATAGAAAGGTATTCATTGTATTATTTAAATATTAAAGAAAATAAGTGAGTTTTTTATTATTATTATTGTAATTATGAAATGTAAAAAAATAGATTGAATATATATTTAGAGTCAAAGAAATTTATTATGATTATATTGAGACTTTATAGGATAAAATATAAAAAGACATGACTAGAAAAATATTATGACTTAAAGCAGTGGTCTTTAATCTTTTCACACCTGTGGGACCAGCAAAAGAAGAATAAGATTTCATGGACCAGCAGAAGTCTACAGATAAATTTTCTTAAAGATGTAAGCCTTAGATGAGCATAATTGTTATAATTGACCAAAACAACACACTAGTTACTGTGTATTGTAATGGTGTTGCTTACCTTCACATGCTGAACACTCATTCTCAAGTTGCACAGTCATAGGAAACTATAATAACAATCATTCTCATTAATGTGTCTGCATTGCTATGTTTATTATTTCACTGTTAAAACATGCAAGAATAAAATGTTATTCACCTGAATGTTGGGAAATATCACAGCTAGTGTAATTACATGACAATGATTATGATAAATGTAATATCTGTATTTAATGTTAAATATACAAGCTGAAGTAATATATATATATATATGGAGTTTGTATAATAAAAAACTTTTTTTTTAATTTTGAATTTTTTTTAGAAAAATAAAAAATTTAATTCTACCCCCCATAAACATCTGTGATAACTACAAAAACAAATTAATTTATGTATGATTGATTAGATTTTGTTTTCATTCTGTTTTTTTTTTTAATTGTGTAAAAATGAGATGAAAAAATAAATAAAAATTGTTTATATTAATTAAAAGTTTAAAATCTTATTATTTTGTTATTACAAACTTTCCTGCCAGTCTAGCACAGATCGGCAGAAAACTTCTGTGGCTCTGCACCAGTCCATGGACCCAGGGTTGAAGACCACTGACTTAAAGGAAGTAGTTGTAAATGTCTGAAAATTAAAACAGTTTGTTTCTTTGATTATATTACTTTGTAATTAATAAGTAAACATTTAATAAAAATAAATAATTCTCCAAAATAATATTTTTCACATATAATTCTATGTACCATCTTATTACTTTATATAATGATTTTTAATTATTGGTATGTGTACTTCCTGAAATATCAATCAGGAGATGATGATGATGGTGTCATCTAATACATTCTAATAATAATATTTAATAAAAATATTATTTATAAACTAAAATATTTATTTCAAAAAATCCAGAATTATATACAATTTTAATTTGAAGTGCATTTACCAAGCAATTTATCAATACTACATAATCGAAGTACTGAAGAAGATATATTAAAATAGTTGAAACATCACAAATAGTAAAACAAAACATCTATTTTTTTAATATATTACTTTATAATTAATAAATAAATATTTATAAAAATAAATTATTTCTCCAAAAATACTTTTTCTATACTCTTATATGTAATATCTCATTCATTTATATCAGTGATGTCAAGCCTAGGATGTGTTTACTTGTAAAAATATGAACCAGAATATTTAGAAACATACAAAAAATAAATAGCATAATAATGTGGAAAAAAATATATACATTCACTGACTAATGTAATGTAATTTTTAAGGTTGCCTGTAGCATATTTATCTGAATTTGTCATATTTTTAAAGTAAATATATATGTAAAACCTGATCACCAATAATAATCTTTTTTTTTGGATTGCTTATTTACTCTTATACACAAACCATACTAATTACACATATTTTGTTAATGGGAGAAGTATAATTTATGAAAATTGATTTTCAAAAGGCACACAAATGAAAAAAATGTTAAAAAAACACTGACTTATAAGTAACAGCAGATCCAATACATTATTGTAAATCTCATATTATAAAAGCATCATATATATTCATACCTTTTGAAATATAGTTATGATATATAATAGCAGTACATATTGCTCATTCAAAATGCAACATTATTTGTGAGTGCAGTCAAAACATATATAGAAGTTTGCAATGAAGTGTCTAAATAAAGGAATGGATTGTAATTATATAAATTGATAAGCAAAATAAGAACATAGAAAGGATTTTATGGCATTGATATAGAATAATTAATTGGATGGGTTTACTATGGGCTCCCTATCTAAACTATATTTCTAATTAAGATCTAAAATTCATATCCAAAGTTTATTCAATCTACATCAGGCCCCTATTAGCATCTAATATTAAATACCAGATTAATTAGATATATTTTCATGTGCTGCCCCTACAGTGAAAACAAGATTGTGATATGACAAGCTTCAGTACTAGTGAAGGAGATTTTATGCAGCTAATGATATAAGCCTATGATTTGCCTTTATTTAAAATTTATTAATTTCAGACAATAAATTAAACAGACAAATTTGATAATTTTCTTAGATTTAGAGATTATTTTAGTAAAATTTATTTCTATTAATCCTAATATAGTTAGAAATAATAACTTTTTGTAATTTAAAAAAAAATTTTTTTTTGAAACAGAGTAATCAGACCTTGCTAGGAATTGTGGGAATTGATGTCAGAATTTCTGATCTCACAAAACTCATACCAAAAAAAAAAGTAAGTTTAGATTTTTTTTTGCATGTGTTTGATAACTTTTTTTTTTAAAATATAAAGTTATTAAAAAAATTATTTTACAATTAAAAATGAAAATACAAATTTGTTATGATTGATAAGTATATCTTTATGATATTACAAAATAATGTATTTTCAATTCCTTTTTTTTAAATCGTATTATATATCTTGCTTAATTTTAGTTAGGACCATCTGGCTATGCATTTATGATTAATCACAATGGATATGTTCTATTTCATCCTGAATTAAAAGAACAGGTAAGCACATTAATCCCCTTTACAATATATTAGTGTAGAAATTAAAATATTTTGTTATATTATTACATACATAACTTACAAATAAATCAAGTTTTCAAATTTTATAGAGAATAATTACACATAATATAAGACTAACATGCTTTGGGGATTAGAATACTATATTCATGTACTGACTTCAAAAACTAAAATAGGTATGATTTTTGTGACTAAGGACACATTCAATATAGAGTTCCGTTATACAACATAGACTCTGGCATTAATGATATAACATGTATTTGTTTTGTGTCTGCATTCTTCATTTTTTTAATCTTATTTTTTCACAACTAGATGTGGACTATTTTTTATTTGCAATATTTACTAGTAGCGTTTGTATATAATTTGTTTCATTATGTGCATGAGTATGTTTTTTTTAAAATCAGCTTTTTGTTCAACTGTAGTAATGAAATAGGCAGATAGCATTATTACTTTTTTTATAGAATCCATATTAGCCTGTTTAAATCGACAGTGTTGAAAAAAATAGAGTAATTTTTGCTATTGAATACTACAATGCAATCCAATTTACGATTTGAAATGAAAACTAATTTAAGACAAGGATTATTATTTCAACAAAATGCCGAATGATCTCAATAATAGGTCAGGATTTTTCAACAATAAAATAGAAGCAGATCATGCCTTTCACTCACACAAAATTACTTTGTGCTAAATAAAATAATAAAGACAAAAAAGCAAGAGATCATTAGCGTTCAAACTCAGCTCATCGATGCATTCATAATTTCTAATAATATTTCAGTGTAATTTTTACAGTCATACTGCAAATATGATATTCTAGAATTAAAATCATACTAAGTATACCTAATGACTATTAGCTATATTTGTTTGTTATATGCTTTTAGTATAGACAAAGCTAAGTCTGAGATTTTATTATAGAGGAACTCCACCTTGTTTGATTCCTACTCAACAAAAGAGGGGGGTGATATATAAATATAGATATATTTTATGTATTAAAAAAATTGTATCAGACTAGAGAAAAACAATTATTTGATTTAATGTCATTGGCTAATACAAATATTCTACATTGTTTTATTATAGTGTTTAAACTTATTAGAAACATAATAAAATGAATATATACACATACATTTTTTATGTATAATAAACCATAATAGTCTCTTCTTTTTAATAAACAAAGAATATTGTAAAATTGAATATGATATTCTGATCTTAGTGATAGAAATAGGCTGGTTATAACTACAATCATATAAATTAAGTTAAAAGTCAACTAAAATAGAGTAATATTTCATAAGTTAAAGATTCACTTAAGTCTCAGAGTTAAGAAAGAAAATTAAATTGGTGCTCCATTTCAAAATTTTGAGTAGGAAAGTAAATAAAAAATAAAATTATAATGATTAATAGCATATAATATATAAAATAATTGAATGGTTAATTATTTGGGAAATCATATGAAGCAATAAAGCACCACTAGTGGACAAGTTGAACTTAGTCCAGAATTCTTTAAGTCTTGAATTATTATTAAAGGATATTGCATTTTAATGTTTATGAAAAAGGAATAAGAATTATTTTGACTTTTGTTACAATGTGTAATTATTTGGAGAATGGTTCTTGAAAACGTGTAAACAGAAAACTCTACTGGTTTTTTTGATCACATAGTTCACACTTAAAGGTTGATTTCATGATATATCTTTCAAGTTCAGAAAGATACTAATAAATATTTACCATGACAGATATCATATTTGAATTTAGTGACTCAGACATGAAAATTCCATTATAATTAACAAGAATCTTAATGATATTCCACATTATCTTCCAAATTCCATATTCACAAAAACCAGGTTTCAACATATTTTCAGTATCAGAATTCTGATCACCAAGTTTTAAATGCATAATTTAATCAGTGCAACATTTTTTTATTAAGGAAAACATTTCTTAAGAATAAATAAACAAATTCTTGTTATACATTAATAACTTGGACAGTAGATTCAATGGCCACTCCATGTCAGTTAATGCATCAAGTATTTCAGGTATCATGCTATTGTATCTATACAACTGAGGTATGTCTGCCCCAAAGACTGTGCCTTCATGTGCTAGTTGTATTGTTTTTATTAGATTGGAGATTGAACCATTCTTTAGTTTATAGACTGATTGTGAGTTTTATTCGAATTCAGTCTCACTTCTTACCTGTGATCACCAGTTGAGATTTATCATTTTTCAGTCATTTATTTATTGGAATGCGAAGTCAGATTAACCAATCTACTATTATTTCTGGGGGGGGGGGCAACCCCATCATTCAAATTGATGCAGAGTTAAACCCTCTTTGTCATCCAATCTGTTGGTTCTTCTTTCCAGTGAGTTGTTTTCAATGTTTTAGTTCGCCATCTCCTTTCATACCCCAGACCTCCAGATGCTATAATGAATCTTCCTCTAATATCTTCGAGATCATAGTTTTGACCATATTGTTAAGGAGAGAAGTTCTGGTTGTCATTCAGTGCTATTTGTTTCCATGTATCCAAGAATAGTTCCTCAGGTGCCAGTAAGCGGTCTCTGATCTTAAGATTACTTAAGGTTTCCTTGTATGTATTCCATGAGTTCCGCATGTTTTGATTGAATTTAATATGGCACCTGGTGAGCCCCAAAGCAAACAGAATGAAGATAGACATTCTTATGACAGCAAATTTACCTCTGATCAAGGCTTTATTAAGATTAAGGATTTCAATACACCCTGATTGGACACTTGCAATTAGTCTATTTCTAAGATCCATTAATTGAGGGCAGATAAAAAAGATGTGCTTCATAGTCTCCTCATACAAACAACATAATGTACATATTGAGTCAATTTTTTTAAACCCCCTATAAGTCACTAAAAATGTCTCGTAGGCAAAGCACACAGATGGTATTTAATTAAGAAGTTCAGTATTTTTGGCTCTAAGGCCCAGTATCTTGGCTTTTTTGATTAATAATTTTACAGAGATATTAAGTAAAGCCAGCATTTTTTCTTGCATAGAGTAAATTAACTTATATGTATCCCAGTATGTATTCTTATTATTGAGAACTTGTTCCATCACTTGGACAAGCCCACTGAGATAATCTTCATTTGTTTTTTCTTGGAAGTGGGGTGTCGGTGGGCTCAACCGAGCTACAATTTCTATTTTCCTTATTGCTCTAAGTGTCACCAGTATTCTCTGCACATAGAATACCTCATGCAGACCAAGACCATTCAGTTCCTTTGGTTTCTGCACCTTGGCAAGACTAATGCAGACTGTTTTCCCTGGCCTTTTCTTCCATAAGAGCTTGGTGCAGATTGATTTGATGGTTTTCTGGAAGGTCCTGGTCGGTCTGAAAAACGGAAGATAGTAGGTTATTCGCTGAATTATTAGCATGCTCAGAAGTGCCACTTTTCCTGGAAGTGACAGATAGAAGCCAAGGAACTGGCCACTTTTCTAGTCTTTCTCAATAATATTGAGTTGAATTTATTGCCTCATTGCAGATCTTGATAGTGACATCAGAAAGTCGAGAAACTTTTGCAGCCTTCCGGTGAATTTGGATGGTACACTTTTACCCCTGTTAATTTTCCACACTGCTGACTTTGCAGGATTAATTTTCCAAATTATACTTTTCAGCATATTCATTCAACACTTGATAGAGCTGAGAAAGGTGTTTAGCAGACAGAAGTACAATGGTCACATCATCTACATAAGTAATATGATGTATTACCCCCCCCCCCAATGCCGGAACAAATAACCCAAGCAACCTGTTCTCAACCTCCTTTAAAATGAGATCAATATAGGTGACAAAGCACAAAGTACTTAGCGGTGACCCCTGGGGAAGAGATACCAATAAAGAGAAATATTTTGACTGTTTAAACCAGTCTTAATGCAAATGAACCGATGTTTGTTCCATAAATGAAAATAATAATTCAAGTAAAGATAGCCAGATTTCAGTACAGTTAGAGGAACTTTTTTGTTATGGTCTCTTAGATTTCTTCTAAAGAAAAAATCGGACTCAAGATAACCAATGAAAAGATAATATAATCTGAATAGATATGACATTTGATAAAAACAATATAGTGTAAATTAAAAAAAATATAAGCACCAATTAAAAGATAAAATAATAATCTTTTTTAAGATTAATATGAAATTACTACACTTTGAATAACAAGTGTCAATTTTTTTTGCATTCACATTTTGGATACCATGCTCTTTGGACAAACACATTAATTGTTATTACTAGTCAATTATTAGGCTAAATGTCATATGATTGCTATCCTAAATATTGACTTTAAACTTTTTCAAAGACCAATATACCATGATTATTTATTACTATACTAATAATCTATTGTATCATTTTTTCCCATGAATATTTTCTTTTATAATATGATTACCATTCATTTCATGGCCCCCAAATTCACTCAATTCTGATTCAAATTATAATTAGATATTGGTAAATAACAATAAATGTAATGAATTGTAACCTGGGCCAACTGTAGAGGGCTATCCCAGTATGATTGTACCATGGGAGTCTTTTTTTTTTCCAGATATTTATATTTACATGTTTCAAGAGTGGGAAGTGTATGGAAATTTTTCAATATATTTAGAAAAGATAATACTGATAATAAAAAGAGAGTTGAAGTTGGATTTATGATATCATGTGATTATGTTTAATAAAAAAAAATCATAAATATTATTCTTTAACTGGGTTTAAATTTTATATCTGAGCTATGAATTATATAATAATCTCTAATCTAACAAATGATTAGTAATAATAATTAATGTATTTATCTAAAGCAGATGGCATCAATGATGTGTGTATAGGAAGTTTGACTCTTGTAGATCAAATTACAGAAAATTGATATTGATAAATAATGAATATATTTGTGAGAAATTTGACTTGGGCCATCTGAAGAGTTTAGAATTATCATGAAATACATTTTTGGAAGAAGGGCATAATCTTTTTATATGCTATTATTCATATGTTTCAAGAATACTTAGTGAAATGAAAGTTTTAAATAAATCTAAAATTAATATGATAGATTAGGAAAATATTTTATCATATAATGTTATTTAGATACAATAGATCACATTTAGCTGTTAATCTCTATATCAAATATAACAAGTGTAATAATCATAAAAAATTATCATTATTTTGAAATGTGTTAAGAGTCTAGTTTATTATTAAGAAGTAAATACTGAACTTAGCACCATAAACGTGTAACATTTTTTAATAAAGGTTGAGGTTACGTATTTTATTTATTTTTTACTTTCAGTGCATTGATACTAATCTGTTTAATGCAGATCAACTTGAAAGCTTTATCCTGCACTTAAATATCTATTTTGCAACCAATAATTAGATGGCTAATTTAACTAGTTATTGTTTACTTCAAGAAAAAACTCCTAGTAAAATCTTCAGCTACTTAAAATAAATTGTCATGTTTGACTCATGATCAATTCTAGTGTATGTTCTTGACAGGAACATGCATAACACTATATCATTTTAGAAACAAGTATTTTATGGCATCTAGAAATATATATTATCAATATTATAAAATGAATACTGTATATCTTTTTATTTACTAGAAATAAAGCATTTACAGTAATATTACATTTAGTATTCAAATAAGTAAAGTAAAACAAAATAAAAACAAATATTATTCTTATAAACAATTTATAAAACTTCAAAACTATTGTATATGTTTTACTGGGGGTTTTTTTCTCTTAACTTTTTTTTTTGTTTCTATTAAATTTATTTATAAACATAACAAATAATTCAAACTTTCTAATGCAAGTTTAATTTTTTCCTTCAAAATTTTTAAATGTGAGATATTAATTTTATTATAAAGTTATAATAAACAAATTTTACATCAGAAATAAAGGGTTTTGCTTCGAACCTTCACATGCACAAAAATGCGAGATCTTATTACATTTCACAACTCCGCAGACTGATTTCAGCTTCTCTTAATATTCTCCATTGATTGGATTTAACTCTGACATTTAGTTTTTACAGATTTTTGTTATTTCAAAGTTCACTATTTCAGGATTAGACAGGGAAATGTCCTTTTTTCAATAGTGGAAATAAATGGTTGTGTTAAGGCACAAAACACTTCAGCAGCAAGTTGTGTATTAGTGTGAGAAATCAGTTTCCGTGTGAACACAGTTTAATTTATCTTTCTCTCTTTTAAAACCATTTCTTTTTTATTGTTTTCATTCAGTGATGTACTCCATTTCTATCTGTCATTTAAATTTACCTTTGGAAATTTCCAATAGCCTATGACTGAAATAAACTTATGTTCACAGAAATGTTTATTTTATATATACACACACACAAATAGATTTCACTCCGTTTACTTTCTTTGGTTTTATTTTTACATATGTACTATCTTTTTTCTTTTTTTTAAAGTGTCATAGCATCGGCCGGGACGCGAACCCGCAATCCGGGCAACTGCCTGCAAGTGCAAGGCAGTCGCGCTGACCTCTAGACCACCAATGCAAGACATATGTACTATCTTTAGATTAATTAGAGCAGATATGAGTACAGATTTTTAAGCTCCTTTCAGCCATCCACTCTATCTTATATACCTGATATTCATGACCACATACATGCGAAAAAGATAAATGATCTCCAATAACTGCATTTCATGCTGAACCAGTACTCATAAGGTTGGTCCAGATCATCATCTCCCACACATATATATAATCAGTGTTTATTGCTTCATCAGATTTTCAATAATATGGATGGCTGCAGAGTTGGAAGTTAGAGAAGGTTGAAACCTTTATAGTTTGAAGATTTTTTATCTATATAAACAAAGTACTGATAATATAAATATTTATGTGGGGGAGGGTGATGATCTATATTAACTGATGAGTGCTGGTTCAGCATGAAATATGTATATTGGAGATCATTTATCATGGTTCACGTATGTGGTCATGTGTATTGGTTATATAAGACAGAGTGGATAGGTGAAGGGAGCTTAAAAGTCGGTGTTCAAATCCCCTCTAATTACATCTAAAGTTCAGTATATACATTACATTTATAGTCTAATGTTATATATTTTAGCTATGCACATACTTGATAAGCAACAAAAATTGATGTCAAACATATCCTATGATGAGAGGAAAACAATTATATTTCTCAAAATAGACAAATCTATATTCATTCTCCCCCTCTTACAAAGGCAATGCAGTAGTTATAATGGACACAACTGATTATAACAACAAAATACAAGAACTCCTCACAGAAGGATTATGCAGAAATGTGACCAAAAGTCCAATACCAAGTGCAAAAACAAAGTTATAAGCACTACCCAGAAAGCATCACCAGTATCTCAGTGATTCAGAAAAAAGTAAACTAACATCATATTTCCACAAACTTAATCATCCTTATGGTCTACCTAAAATCCACAAGGATTATGCTCCACCTTAAGAACTATTGTTAGTTTTGAAATTAATCAATTTGTCAAGATTTCTTCTCAAAGTTCTTATCCCTTTATTGTGGATTCTAGATACTTTATAAAATTAATCAAAGAACTGACATATTAGTAAGCTTTGATATGGAAAGCTTGTTTACAAATGTATTATGTAAAGAAACATTGTTTATTGTAAGAAAAAAATTAAATGCTAATAATCACCAGAACTACTCTTCCTGTTGATAGAATAATAGTAACTATTAACATTCTGCATAACAACAACCTTCTTTCAATACAACACAGAATTTTCCCAACAAAATCCAAGGAATTATGGATTTACCATCCCATGATTAGCCATATTTACATGAAGGAATATGAAACCACAGCCATAAAGACTACTCCATATCCACCTAATGTTTGGCTTCACTATGTTGATGATACATTTATTGTATTTCTGCATCATACATAACTACTACAAACTTTCTAGATACCTATTCCCTTTAATTAAATTTACAATAGAGTCAGAACAAGAACAAAAATTAGCATTCTTAGATGTTCATGTGACATGACTCCCTTATGGAAAAATCAAAACTGCAATCTACAGAAAAGTCATACATACAGGAAAATACTTAGTATATTTTTTATAGATTAGATAACTTCCATATTTTCTCCATTCTTTTTTATTTCATAAATTTCATATAGATAAAGATATAATAAAAGACAAATAAAATACTTAGTATATATATTCAATCACACCAGAAACACAAACATGGAGTTATACTATCACTATGGAATAGAAAAAAAGAAGTTTGTATAGAAATCAGTGATATGAAAAAAGGAAAAGATTTATATAGAACAAACTCTTATGAAAAATGATTATCCATCAGCTGTCATTAAGAAAATTTTAAATAGACAACAAAAAGAACCATCAAAAGAAAAAAAACAATTATTGGTACTGTAATGTAACCAAACATTTCAAAAATAGAAAACAGATTAAGGAAAATTTGCAATCAGTATAACATCAGAACAGCTTTCCAGAGCCATGCCACACTATGGAATTCTAGCATCTATCAAGACTAAACTTGAAATGCTGAAAAGCAAAAATTGCATCTACGAAATACCATATAAATGTGAAAGAATGTATATTGGTGAGATTAGTCACCCCATTGAAAAGTGATTGCAAGAGAACAAACTGATGTTTATAAGAGAGAAAACAAATGTGCTTATGGTAGCAGACCATGTATGTATCAACACACAAAAATATTGAATAGAGAAGAAAAGGTACAAAGAAGAAAATTCAGAGAAGCTGCTCACATGATAATGGTGAATAACCCCATAAGTCAACCTATTGTGACTACACATAATGTATGGGAACCACTAATCAACCTTGCTCTTAGGAAAAAGTGGAGAAATCAGGAGGAACCTCATAAATAAATATATGGACTGACTACTGCCTTTGGCAGGATGGCTCACTTCGTTAGAGCATAATCTTAAAATTCATTATTCAAAAATGTAAAAGTCCAGATTTGATTTACTTTCTAGTACTGTCACTAGTCAGACCAACAACACCTAAAGAAGAGAGAATAAGAATACCTCTCAAAACATTGTGCATATACTAACCTGTATGCTATTACTTACAGTTGAATGTAATTGAAAAATTTAAACAAAGTTAATTTTTCTAAAGATATTCAATACTTGATATTAGAAGGAGGAAATAGTCCAATATATAAATGCAACTAAAATGTCATCATCACAAACCTTCAGGAAAACACAATGCCTAAAATTTAAATTCAGTTGTATGTAATACACCCCTTGCACTCACATCTTGTAATATTAATTGTGTCGGCATTATGTGGAATTATTTGCAGTTTTAACAAATATATACATATTAACATTGTTTTTTAGATGCATTATTTTATTTTATATAAAAAATTTATTTTATTCTCAATTATTTTTTATTGTTTATTCTAAAAAAGCACTTTAATTAAATCTAAAATTATTCTCTCAAAGAAAATGTAATTATAATTGCATTATTTAGTAATCTCAGGTTATTTCCAATAAAATTTTATTTAAAAACAACAGTTTGTTGTTGTTTTTTGTTTTTGTTTTTTTAATTTATAATTTATATATATATGATAATTTGCTTCGGCACTAATTCTACTTGTTTATTTAAAAAATAACGGTTAAAGGTTAAATGCAAGGCCTCATTAAAATCGATAATGTAGCTCTAAAACTCAAATGCTAGATAAAATATATTAAGAATATGGCAAGCCATGGTAAGCTATTATCAATAATGATGAATTTTGTCAGTATGGCCATAGTATTCTATTGTCTCTCTCTCTATAGAAAGACATCTTGCATTACTACTAATGCTTCAAAATAATTTTGTTGATATTTATTAAAATACAGATTATCATCATCATTGTTTAAACTATTTTGATTTTTGACAGAACAAAGATCTACCCAAAGTTTATCCAGTTGCTCTGACATGTAAACTGTCATATCCATAAGGCCTTCAACAAACTGCTCCACTTCAATCATTTATCTCACATATAACCTCTTAGTTTTTTTACAATCTCTTGGGATCCACTTTAAAATTTCAACCTTCCATCTATTACCATCTCTTCTAGACCAATTCTATTTGATTCTCTTAATTCTTTTAATGATGTTATTGACACCTGTTTGGTTTCCTACCCATCAATTTTGCTTTTGATCTCTTATTTCTCATAAAATAATATTTCCATACTTTTTGAGTGGGTTCAACACAGTCTCTGTATTGCTCTTTTGTTAAGTGTGCCAATATCAGATCCATAAATAAAAACTGATAAAACTCATCTATATTAAAAAAATTCTTTTCAAACTTATATGTTGTATATTTTTACTAAAATTACCCTATCCAAGTTTTATTCTGTTCCCATCTGTAATAATAATCTAATATTTAACTTGTTACCTTCTAATTTATGATTATCAACCTTTAGTTTTTTCTTTTGAGAAAATGTATTTAATATAACTCTAGTCTTTTTTTAATATTTATCTTTTTTTTTTCTCATGTGTCATAGCATCATCCGGGAAGTGAACCCGCTAACCCGGGACAACTGTTTGTAAAACAGCTCTCGCTGACCTCTCAACCACCAATACTTATTTTCATCTGATAACTTTTGTTGCATTCCCTGATGCTATAAAGTATTGTTTAATAAAACAATCACATTTTTAAAATGTAAATGACTTTAATAATCTGTATTTACTTTTACTCCCTTAGCTTTCCCCATTTTAATCCACAAAAGACTCCTTGAAAAACTACTACCAAAAATCTTGGAAATGTAGAATCACCTTCTTTCACCCTTCTCAATATTAATATTTTTAGTATCACATGTAATCTAATCATAAGTGTTATACTTTGATAAATATTTTTCAGAATGACAGTATCATGATGATTCAATGCATTAATTACCATAGAAGGGTTTATAAAATCAAATGTCTTTTCATAATTTATAATATCAAAGCATAATTGCAACAAATATTTATTGGTTCTTTCTATAATGTGTCTAAATCATTGGATTTGATACACTGTTCTAAAATGACTTAAATCAAGATTATTCTTTTGGTTGATTGGAATCCAAAATTCACCATAAACTAATTGCAATTATCTTGGAGATTTTGTATAGAATTGACAGAAGCATTATTGGTCTATAATTTTTAATATCTTTTTTCTGACTTTTCTTAAATATCGATATTACTGCTGTATTTTTCATGTCATCTGATACATCTTTATCATTTGAACATTTAGTATATATAACTTTGCTAGGAATTTTTCTATTTTTTTTTATCTATTTCTGTTAAAATGTCAGTAATTATATTTCCTGGAGCTTTTCCCTTCTTCATAGATTTAAATTTTATGTTTCACTAGAGTATGCAATTTAGAAAATACTACTATATAATTCTTTAAAGAACTCCTCCATACATTTTATAATGTCATCTATTTTTTTAGCAGTAGTCCTTTTTTTTCCTATTGCAGAAATAATCTTCCTATCAGTATCTATTTTCTTATATCATTTTGAAAAACTCTGGATATTTCTTTTTTTTAATGGATTATTTTTTTTAAAAAAATTATATTCCTTCTTTTATATATATATTTTCCTGTCTCAATACAAAATTTGTTGGAAATTGCTATTTTTTTGTACCAACTATATATATATTGCATCTCTTAATAATGTATTCATTATTTTCTTACTGATTTTATTCAAATCTGAATGATCTTCAAAGTCTTCTACAAACAATTTACAAATTCTAATTTAAATTCATTGGAGTATTTTTGAAGTTATGAAAATCAATTGTTAATATTATTTTCCTTAATCAATTATTACTTTTTGTGTGAAATATATTAAGAATATTGCAATCTTGAAATATGTATCTTCATTAGGATGCTTCCATATTCATTTCCTTTAAACACTTTTCTCAAAGAAAGAATTGTTATTATACAGTTTTTCATTTTCTACAAATTCTACAAGTCTGTCCTCTCATTTATATCATCACTATCAAATTTACCCACAGTGTTTTTCTCTTTTGATTATTTACCAGTTCTAGCATTAAAGTCATTGTGGCAATTTTAAAATGTTGTTTGGTCTGATAATTTATCTAAATATTCTGTACTTCTTCACCACAATGAGATCTTGTGGACATAAACCTGAATTATTTGCATTTGATATTTGCCATTAAATTGAATAACCAATTTTGCCACTTTGTCTAATATTCCATCAATCACCACAATGTTGTTCTTTTATTCTTTCTTAATGAATGCCATTCCACTTGCTCTTTTTATATTTTGTATCTTTTTAGTAAAATTAATAGCCAGTTTCTTTTAATCTCGCTACTACCAACAATGACCCATTTAATATTAGCCTACTTGTTCAATCTTCTTTCACCTATAAGTAATCTGCAGTTGTAGGATCTAAATAAAAATTCAGTATCAAATGACAGAATAGATTCACAATAAAGGGATTTTAATACCATCTGTCTCAAGCCACTGGCCACTGCCTTAGTTGTGATTTCACAGCCTCATGGGAATAAAAGCCACAATTTAGTTTTATCTGTCATGATTGTAAATTATGTTAAAATGATCATTTGCACATATATTATTCTTGCCTTCAAGAAAAAAACTGACATTTAAGTTAAAAACAGTCAGGCAACTGAAGAACAAGATATCATGTTTCTTGATAATTATGGTCTAAAGTTTTAACAATTTAGCTTTATTAAATTGAAGAGTAATTCGATATAATTTGACCATAGCATTTGAATAAGTATCAAATAGAAATCTATCATTTATTTTATGTGTTGATGTGTTTGGATATTATAAATTTTAATGTTTTCTAATAGTATGATTTGATTTTATAACATTGTTAGTTGCTGAAAGTGGAGAGATATGTTAGATTAATTGATTTTGTATTATTATTGAGTATTTAATTTTATTATAATTGAAGTAATTAATAAGAATATATTGGTATTAGTGAAATATTATTGCTAAGTTAGCATTATTTTTTATTTATTTAATTGGAATTAGAAATTAATTATTGAGTTATATATTTAGTTAGATATCATTGATATTGTAATTAGGACATATTAAAATTATTATTTCATCTATCCATGAATTATTTTGTCTAAATATAAATAATGTTTAACTTTTAGTATAAGTTTGTATTATTATAAACAGTGTTTTGACTCATAAGAAATATTAATCTGCCTAATTCTTTGTTATTATTTTCATTCTATTATAAGGGATCTATATAATAGAAATATACTGTTATTTATAAGATAGTAATATTTACTGTTATTGTTTTATCTTTAATCTATTGAATATAATGCTTATATTTTAGGATAGCTTGAAGTAATGATTTTATTTGTTTTCTGTTTATTCTAAATGCCATTTGACTTCATGAGTTTACATCAAATGTTATTATCATTGTTTTATTGAATTAAGTATTAGATTGTTATTCATTAATTGATATTAACTTTCATTTAGTTTATTAATTTCATTCTGTTACAAATGGTGCTGCAATTTACGGCCATTAATAAATTAGGATTGTTCTTCCTTGGTCCATATTTTCATTCTGTTAAAAATGGTGATCAATAATTAGAGTATGACTAAGGATACCATATGATCCACATTTTTATTCAGCTACAAATGGTGTTCAACTTCTGGTTATATTTTTACTGTTACAATATATATAAATGAAATGTTATTTACATGCAGCCATGTATAATCCATTACAGTAAAAATATAAATACCAATGTTTTATCCAGATCACACTGGTCATCAACTGTTCTGTAAAAATCTTCATTTTATATATATATGAAATATTATCCAATTTATTGTAGCAAAAATAGATACTGACAGTTTGACTAAGTCACACTGGCCATCAACTGAATAATAAGTATTATAAAAATGTTGTAAAGGTGCTGTAAATATTGACATGCAATAACATAGAAAGATCTACCAATGAAAAACATGTAAAAGTAATAAAAGTCAGAAACTATTTACATTAATGGTGTTAAAATATCCTTCCAAATAAAAGGTATTTTACATATAAATCACATTTGTTGATACAGTCTGACCTTTTAAAGATCCCAATGTCTTATCTTACATTGTTGGAGAACATCATCTCTGAATAGGATTCTGGTATTAAAAATGCATTGCTATAGAATTGTATTTATAGCATGGAATGATAGGGTTGATGAGAATGAGTATTATTTAACTGCATTAACATTTTCATCTCTTCTAATACTGGTGTGACAATTGCTCATATCTATGTAAGAAACTTTACAGACGCCACATGAAATTTCAAAAGTTCATCAGTTTCAAGAAGGATTGAGTTTTTAGGCTCAGAATGTTAATAATTTTGTGGTGAGTAGTATATACTGTTTTTATATTATAATGTTTTAGAATATATCCAATATTATCTGTAGTTTTTTTTATATAAGGAATACAAACTCTAATCGTTGCTTCCTCTTTTTGTTTCTTATTTTTATTGTTTAGGGCTTGAATTAAAGTTTGGCATATAGTTCTATTAAAATAACCATTAACTAATAAGATCTTACTTATATGATTTACTTCTTCTTCCAGATATGATTTATCTGAAAGATTAATTTCTCTAGTGAAAAGAGTTTTGGCTATAGAAAAGATTATAAAAAATGCAAGAGATATTAAAGAGATGTAAGTTTGTTTAATTAGAAAAGACATTAGTGTATGATCAAAAATACAAATGATTCAACTCTTAAGCAATCAGAATAAGAAACAAAAATAAGAAGAAACTATTGAAGTTTGTATTTTTTATGTGCAAGGAACTATAGACAATATTGAATGTATTCTAAAACATGATAAAGCTTCATATGTAGGTATGATCAATTATCATATCAATATTAGAAGAGATTAACATGTTAATGCAGTGAAGTTATCATCATCAGCACTCTCACTCCATATTATCAATACAGATTAATAATATGCTAATGCGTTGAGGGTGAAACTATTCCACATAACAATTTATTTAGGCTGAGCACTTTCTGAGTTTCGTTACTCCATAATCATAGCCTTGTAGATTGTCATTCATAAAGTCCACAATAAACGATGTCTTAGGAGGTGGGCAGTCTTAATCAGCCCATGTTTGATTATTCTAATTGATAGCTGTCTGTCAATGGTTCTGCGATATCAATAGTTGTGATTCTGAATCCTTGAGGAATTGCTGCATCTTTGATTCTATCTAAAAATTCAAATGATGATTTTATTGTAAAAGAACCAAAATCTAGATAGTCAATTAGCCATTTGTTAACAGATTGTAATATTGGTTTCTTTATTACCAGAATCCTATCCAGATGTTATACTTTCCAACTGTAAGATAAGAGAAGTCAGTGAGATCCTTAAAATGCCATATTGACCCAACAAATGTGATGATACATGTAAAATACCTTCTATTTGGAAGAATTTTTTTAAAACCTGTAAATCTAAATAGTTACTGATTTTTATTATTTCAACCTATTTTCTGTTGGTGGAACTTTCAATCTTATTGTATGTTAATGTTTACAGTGCCTCTACAATCATTTTTATAATGTTCATTACCCAGTTGATAGTATATATTTTTTCTACAATAAATTATATAAGGATGAACCAGGATATTTCATTTATATGTAGCCTGTAAAAATGTTTATTTTAGCATATATGTATATATACACACCTATTCTTAAAACTTCTATACTTAGCATTCCTTTATTCTTTAAAAACATTTAAGGGGGTAACAAGAAAAGAAAAATAATCTGTATAAAATTTGTTAATTATCAATTGAACTTTTTTATAAATTATTCTATTGATGAACTTGAATATTACTTGTTTGTTTTTATTTTTAGTCAAAATATGTTAAAGAAACACAAACTGTGGATTTTTTGGACCTAGAATATGAAGATGAATTAAAAGAAAAAGTAAGTATAAAGTAATTAAACAAAAAATTTAAACTTTGCTATATCATAATTGCTTTGAAATGTTAATTTTATTTTTTATAATATTAAAATAACTGTGATTAATAAATTAATCACCTTTTTTAAAATATTTTTTTTCTTGAATGGGAACATGTTTGTTTAATGATTTTATTTTTTTGATGACTAAATTATCACAAGCATTATAAAAGAATCTGCAGAAACTTCAACCAGAAGATAGATTTGTTAGTGTCTTTATTAAGTCCTTTTATTTTGTTATTGGACGTGTAGATTTGTATAGAGAGGCTATCAAATTCTCTGTCTGCAGTTGAAAAGTCCAGCAACCTTGGATGATCCAGAATCTGTTGTCAAAACTCCACTAACATTTATGATGATTAAATGTTATTAGTTTTAATGTTAGGTCGGGGGGGGGGGGAAGCTTTCAAATAAATAATCATTATTGATAATACTTTAGTTGCTTGATTGTGCTTTCAGAATGGTTCTTTTATTTTAAGCATGCCATAGATAGTGAAATTATGTAACTGACTTGTCTTCTAATATCTATAAAAAAATATGTGATGCATATCCAGAAATTCAATGAACACTTTTTTACAAATAGAGTTATTATTTATCATTAAAATATGATAGTTCTGTTGAATTTGTTCTTAGAGTATTCACATCACAACTGCAAATAGTACAATCTAGCTTTCCAAGAAGTCTGTTTTTAGAAATTAATTTAGATCTAATATTATACAAATATTATATAAATGAGGAAAATAAGAGTTGTGCTATTGTTGCTGAAGATTATATTTAATTTAAAAGATTTTTTTCTTGTTTAGATGGAAAAAAAACAACTTCAGTCTGAAAAAAGGTAGTAATATCTCTCTCTAGTAATGATCTTTTTTATGAAGTCAAAGTAATGTAATTATTATAAAAGAATTTTTACATTCTGTTTGGAAAATGTCAGAAGAATATATTAAATAAAATAGAAAAAGAATTGAATCCTGTAGAAGTCTTTTTTTTCAATATTATTTCTTGAAATTTTCTGTTGGATAGCATTTTGTTAAATAAATTAATGGTTGTCTTAAGAGTTCAGAGACTTTTAAGAGAAGACTATTTTAATACCAACAGAATCATAAGATAATATTAGATCAATAAAGATATTACAATTGTTTACTATATTTTGAAGCATTTTTTTTCCAAATGTGAATTGTTAAAGATAAATTTTTTCCTCAGCTATTCTCACCTAAGTTCAGTCTTTTTTAAAGTTAGTTATCCATTATTGGCATAATTATTTTTAATATCATTCAAGGATGTTTATAAGGACCACCTAATAATAATATTCAGAAATGATATTCTTGATTATTGTTAGAGTTATTAAGTTTTAAATCTGCTACAAAAAGCTTTCACAATTTTTTTTCAAACTTGGAAATATGTTATTAGTTTCTGAATTCATTATTGTTTTCAGATAATCAATGGCAAATTCAAATTCATAAAATCTATTGGATTTATTGGAATGAAGTTAGAGAAAGTTCTTCCCTAATCATGCTTTGATTTTTGTTCTGCCAATCTTGAGTTAAGAAATCTGTGTTTTATGAGAATGACAATGCTTGTCAGATTTTTCATCTTTCTTGTAAAGTTTATTTTTTTCATAGTTCTTTCAACCTTTTCTACAACCATCAAAATATTTTATAAGTTTGTCAGCAATTTCTAAATCTTTGGTAGACAATTATCTGTTAATTATGTTTTTGATCTGATCCAAAATATATTACTTTTGGTATCCTTGAGAAATGAGCCTTTTCATTGCTATAGTTATAAGTTTGTTAAATCTATTATAACAAGAGAAAATTTGTGAAATTTTTTTATATTTCTTTAAAATGTCCAATACAATGATTTCAATTAACTTTTATGAAATTTCTTTTTAGAACTGGGTGGTTTTTAATTAGAGAGATGTGACTGCCATCGGTGTTAATATTTTATTTATGTTAGATTGTTTATGGAGGAAATGATCCAATTTTAATATATTATCAGGCTATAGTGATTTGTTTTTATTGAAACTAAATATGAATTAAATATTATTTTTGTGTTTAATCTGCTTTGATAGAATATTCCACTTTATATGGTATTGTTAAATGTGTACATGTCATTTAAAGCTATTCATTTTAAGTTTAAGCATGTACATTATTTTCAGTTGCATATCTTCAAGGAAAATTTCAGATTAGACTTTAAATCTCTTTCAAATTAAAGGTATAGAAAGATCTGGAAAAGAAGATTGGGCTATTTTCCATTGAAACATTAGTAAACATAGCACAGATATTTTTTTTAGATAGTTTGTAACAAAGTTAGCCCTAACATGTGAAGCTGAGAAAGATAATTGATGCTTACTCATCAATGTGTAACACTGACTGCAATAATTTTCATTCAGTTGGCTAGATGAGATTTCTCAAACTGTACTTATCTCTATTCTCTCTCTGTTTTTTATTATTGTTGCATTTACATAATGTTTGTTTTTGTTTATCTGATTACTTAAGTTTGTATATTATTAAATATGTCTTTTCCACATATTGAATTATTAAAATTTCCTTCCACTTCTTTTTTTTTTTCGGTTAGAAGTGTAGGAGAGGTGAGGTTTATAAAAGCTCTGATGATGGCTGCTGCACAGTTGAAACTGTAGGAAAGAGGAGATAGAATAAATCATATGTTAAAAGTGCATTGTGAAGTGTACATTGTGGAGTATATGGTATATAATATTGAATTATGTTGCGTTAGCTATTTCAAGGGTCAATTGCCGATGCAAATACTTTTTAATTTAAAAAAAAAGATTTTCTTTCACTTTCTTCAATCAACTACCTAAGGCATTTTAAAATTAATAATTTAGGATTAATTTATTAAAATGAATTAATAAGATTAGTTGGTTTAAATTATAAATAGCAATAATTTTGAGGTTTAAATCAAATTCAAGAGATAATTTTGGGATTTCTTTGGTGTTTATAAGAAGATTTGGGTCTTAAATAAGTAGCCTTTTTTTTTACAATTATAGTTTCACAGGCAACCATAATTATAAAACATTAAATGGATATAAAAATAAATCATGGCACTGGGTTTGGAACGATCAAATGGATTTATTTTAAAAATATTTACCGTATTTCAACATTATTTGAAAAATATACATTAGTAAAACTTCTTTGTATATTACATCCATTCTTCCTGCTTTATAAATACTTCCCTTTATAACAAATCAATTACATCAGAATTCATAATTAAAATACTAAACGACATCAAACTAAAAATTTATTATTATTAGTTTCTCTGCAAAGCAGATTTCTCAAATTCCTTTATAAATATAAATAGGTTTTTTTATTTTAATAAAACTTTTTAATTAAATCATAAAAATAATATTTATTAGTGTATTTCATTTAATAACTTTATATTATTTTATTCATAAATTTTTATTGATTTACATATATTTTTGAAATATATATATATAATTAAATGCCTAATACTATATTAGCAATTATAAATAAAATAGAAAATCATATACATTACAAAGCTTGTCAAAAAAGAAAATTTTACTAAAATTCTCTTATGATCATGGTTTCATCTAATAATAAATATATAAAATTGTTTTATATATATATGTTGTTCATATCTCATTGAATTTCACTTGAGATGGTTTATTTGTTAAGAGATGAAACCATGGTTATGAGAGAATTTTAATAAAAAACATTTTTTGACTAGTTTAGTAATGTTATATGATTTTCTATTATATATATATTGTACCGGTCAAAATCGTGTGTTCATTCAACAAGACCTAGAATCCAAGCAAACGTATATCCATCTAGTATGTGCAACATACCTAAGTCAGGAAAAATATCAATCTATTTACTAGTGCTCCAGGATCTCTGGACTACATGAACAATGCTTTTGATGATACTGGCGAGTTTCATTCTCACTCCGTCCCAGCTAGAGTTCAGGGTTCACACGCAACTTAATACAACAGATTTATATTTCATTAATTAATATTTATCTAAATTTATTACAATTACAGAACTGTGTGTAGTATACCTGACATTGATTGATAATTTAAATAAGTTGAAGATTTGATTGATTTAAACTGCAATAATAATAACTTCATGGCAACATAACAAAAGGAATGAATTTAAACCCATAAATTTTTATAAACGAATAAAAGGGATTTTTTTTTAAGTGTCATAGCATCATTAGAGATTTGGAATAATGACAAACTGAGATTTCAAAGTACTAATATAATATATATTTATTATACATATAAGTGTCATCATACAAAATACATCAATGCTTGTCTACACAACTTGGTTATACGTATTGGACTCACAATTACATAATTTAAAATTCATTAAGTAACTCAGATAACATTATAATTAATCAATACTACTGCATTTCAATTTAGCAAGCAATTGCAATCCTTTTAAGACACAAATTAGGTTATGATACAGCCAAACATAAAATACATTTGTTTACTGAATACACACAGTTGGTTAAGCGGTCTGCCAAGCACTAATTAGCAATAATCCATCATTTTAACCCTCAATAAACCTATAAATTTAAGAAAATAAATCTATTTTCTTCCTCTATACATTTATAGACAACTGAATATGAATGAGTTGCATTAGTCCATTATTACATTTAAATAAGTTGTAAGTTATGAATGTGGGAAAACAAAGTTTATCTTACATAAATAGCAATTCTATATGATATGTGATTAATTAATTAGATGGATTGGCTAATGAAAGACATGCCATCACAGTAGAGATAGCATTTCAGGTTTATAAATAGAGAATAACTAAATAATGCTAAAAGTGGTATGACATTATGGCTACAATAAAAGAACACATGAGGTCATTTACAATTCTCAAAAAGGCTTTGCTAGGAGAAGTCAATGAATGAGAGGACATGCTGGCCCACTGACCAAAACATATCTCTGCATAACAATAAAAGTTGATGTGCTGGAATGGCTTATCCATGTGTGCCCATGCACATTTTAATGGCAATATTTGGAAAAGACAAATCCCTAATAGGAAATACATCTACTTTTAAGGGAGTCTAACATTATTGGAATAGTCATATTTAAATTTCCACAGATCCTGAGAGTTAAGTAGCAAAGCAAGAATAATAATGACAAATGAATAATTGTAACCATAAGGTACGTAATACCGTATACACGCATATATATATATATATATTATACAAACAAATGTGAATTCAATCCTGATTTAAATAGTTAGCTCTTTAGCATAATGGAACGTCCACAAAACCAGGGCAATAAATGAATTTTAAGAAAGTATAATATAAAAAAAACAGGGACAATTAAAAGCAAATTTAAAGGAGTAGATTGTTTTCCCACTTATTCAAACTTTAAAATCTCTCATGGCTTAGACTTTATAGACAAACGATGTTTATATAACAAAACATTAAAATAAACCATATATATAAAAAACACAAATTCAATTCTGGTGAGATTTTACAAATCCTCCATGATAATTAATACGTAGGCGCTAAAGATCAAAGGCAAATGAGATACAATGTAAATTAATTTTAAAATCTCTATAATAGATTTTACCTAAAGAATTAAGTTTGGTTTAGGAAAATGTGATGGATTTTGCTTAAATAATTTAATAAATTACATTTTCTTTTGAGAAATGATTATGGGTAAAGATTAATTGATGAATAGGAAACTTAAAATTTTAAGACTATTCCTATCATTTAAATCATTTCCAAAATAACAAACATACAAAACTAAATGAGCTTCATCTATTAAGTACTTAATGGAAAATCTACATCTCCTGCAATAATTTTGACAGGAGAAAATAATAAACTAGGGTTGTAGTATGCTCTTTGAATTTTGTACTTAACTTGGTGGCTTAATCTAAGTCAACATTAAAATAAATAAATTGCTGTATCAAAATAATATGGAGTTCTACTAAGATTAAAATGGTTAGATTTTATAAAAATAAAGTTAATGACGCATTTAAAGAAAGTTGTATAGACATTACATATAAATATTTCAGAGTGAATAAATGGGTATAAACTAATCATAAATTAATATTAATTTAAAACCAATGTTGTTAAAAGATCAGGGGCTTGAAGCAAACGGGGTTACCTCAAAACATAGCTGGAGACAGGCTTATGAAGGCAGGCTTTCTTGATTTATTCAGCATCACGGGCTAGATGTTGACAGCACTGGAGTGGCATCTGAGCAGGTGGAGACAGAGTACAGGAGGTGAATAGTCTTCTTTTACCCCGACATTATTTAGATGAAACTTAAACTGGCTTGAAGTAGTATTCACTCTGAGAACAAGACTCTAACTGATCCTGATAGCCAAAATTTAGCTATTTATATGATTCTGCCTTATCTATCAGGATCCAATGTGCATGACATTTTCTGATGACTTTCTCTGTGGTCAGCATCTGCCTGGGTGGGAAATCTACAATCCTATATTAAAACATGCCCCAAGGGTTCATTTGCTAATTAAAAAAAACAATAACACAAATCTGATTTTCATCTTAATTAAATTTCACAAGCCATCATATTAAACAAAGCCTGTTGAATTTGAGATTTACAAGCCTATTTAATTGTGATTTAGATTAAAGAAAAATGCAAATTTTATTCACAGAAATTTTAGGAATTTATTCTATTCTAGATATAAGAAATTTTATAATACCAATAGCTTTTAACAGTTACATTTAATAAGAAATTTATAGAATAATTTTACAAAAATATACTTTTCTACAAATATTATAAAATAAATGACTATTATAAAAAGGTTAGCTTTAATATAAATTAATGAAATATGAATCAGATAAAAAATTATAATATTGATTATAAATTAGACATAGCCTCAAGCGAGACGGGTGTCAGTTAACATACATGATTGGGTTCAAACCCATACTAGTGCTACTAGCATTAGCACTAGGTGAAGTGTAAATAGATGAGATGATATTTACAGCTTCAATATATATATATAATAATTCTGATTCCATTTTTTTCTTTCTTTGCTTAACTTCAATTTTTTATCTTTCTATCTCTAATTTTTTCCTTACTCATTTTAATGTGAATGATTTTAATTTTACTTACAAAATTAAAACTTTATTTACATCTTAGAGTAGATACAAGAGAAATCAATGATAGCATAAAATTATGTCAATAAGAAAGTTTAAATGAATACATATAAATGTGGTATGCAAACCATGTTTATAGAAAAATCAAAAGTTGTATTAGATCAATAACATAGTCTCAAGAGCTGCATAAGAAAATTATGATAGGCAAATTAATGCAAATATGAAAGGAACATAAATAAATAAATATAAATAAAATCAAAGATTACACTAATGCCTTAAGACAGTGCATTATGTGCATAATTTGCTAGGAATATAAAGTATGTCAAACCTATATATAAGGTTTAGAAATTCCATTGATTAATGAATATCTTGGCCGAAAAGCCAATGAGGACTATGTATTTACAAGTTGATATAGGTAAATTAATTTACACAGTATGGAACTAATGCAAAGTTTATGTATTAAATACATAGGATGTATGAAAATGATTTTAATTTTAGGTTCGAAGAAATATGATAGATGGAAAACCTGGGAAGAGAACTGTTTCAACATATGTAAAATCTCCTGACGGAGTAAGTATAAAGCACTTTTAATTTTAAAAAGCACTTTTATTAAATATGTATTATTATTGTTTTATATCATTGCTATTTGCTATTTTTCATGTTATTTTGACAAGTCACTTTATTTTTATAAGCAAATTATTGTTGCCAACATTACATTAGTTTTATTATGAATGTTTCTATTGTGTTTGTATTATTATTTTTACCATATAATTTCTGTTTTCACCATAGCTGTAATTAAATGCTTCTATGAATCTTAGACTTTATCTACTATATTTTCAAGATGCCTGACTTTCCAGAGAGTTCCAAAAGTATTTTACTTGCTTTTTATTTTTAATTGCTAGAGAATATTCTAATGAGATGGTAATAGAGAAATTAATTAGAGATTATTTACAAATACAGATATATTTTTCTTCACATTTTTAACTGCTAAAAATTAATGTGTTATCTAGTAAAGGCAAAATTAAGCAGTAAAATGTATGTTGAAGTGAACAGTTTAGAGATGTCAAAAAAGAGTTAACATTGAGTAAGTCAATTATTTTATGAGATGTCAAAAAAGAGTTAACATCCAGTAAGTCAATTATTTTATGAGATGTCAAAAAAGAGTTAACATCGAGTAAGTCAATTATTTTATGAAACAGAAGAAATTAGATACAAGTTCAGGTAAGAATGATATTAGACAGAGTGAAAAAAATATAAGAGATAGGTTATTGATTTTGAATAAAATCATTTAATTTTAAACAAAACTTAATATGTAAAAGTTGTCTGAGATTCTCAACCAAATATAAAAAGGATTCTCAATAGAGAGCAACTTTTTCACTTTGTACATAAGAGATAATAAATTGTAATAATATAAAAGAAATAATTTTTGGTTTAAAAAAAACAAGTTTTTAGGAAGCATATACAAAGAAATCATCATCATTTTAAACCAGTATTGATCCACTGCAGAATGAAGTTCTCTCCAAATTTAATCCAGTTACTCTGATTCATAAGCTCTTTTTTTCACAACACTTAGCCCAGTTTCTTATTGCATCCATCTATATCACATATGATATTTTTCTACATACATCACATGATCACCATTTCTTATGCTTGCTTATAACTGTTTTTAAAACTGGCAAAACTCTCTATACAGTATTGCCACTCAATGCAAGCCTGAGTAATCAATGGATGTCAGAAGGCTTGTACATAAAATCCCCATCTAGTGCCTACTCATCCAATATCCCCAGACTAGTTTCTGGCTTGTGGACTTCGTCAGTGAGGAGTCTTGGATCTGAGTACTCCTCACTGACAAAGTCCACAAGCCAGAAACTAGTCTGGGGATATTGGATGAGTAGGCACTAGATGGGAATTTTATGTACAAGCCTTCTGACATCCATTGATTACTCTGGCTTGCATTAAGTGGCAATAATGTATGGAGAGTTTTGCTGGTTTTAATCTTACTAAATATTTTACAATGTCACATAGACTATATCATCTCTTTTCCTTTCTCTGCAAGTGCTTTAATCATTTTTTCTATTTTTCAGATTACAACAATATTTATTAAACATCCATTTTTCTGCTAATGGCACAGTTTGAAGTAAATTGACAAAAAACCTCACTTAATCTTCAGTTTTCAATGTATAAAATATTTAGAATTTTGTTATTAAGAGGATAAGATGATTATCTCAATTCCATTATATTTAGGCCTAGATGAGAACCCAGCCCTCACTTACAAATATTTTTATTGCAATTTACATATATTCTTTATACCAGAAAGTTAATACTGGATATTTTATATAAGTTGCATATCAATAATACCATTTTCAGAGACAAACTATCTATTAAATTACTAAATAAACATTATGATAAACTATATAATATGTTTCAGCAGGATTTGTCTGTTCAAAAATTGATGAATATTGCTAGAAATTCAAAAATAAGCTATTCAGTATATCCATATATTTTATTATTCAATTCTCATTTTGATTCAATATATATCATGTACAATCTTATTACTGCCTAGGTTGGCTGACAAATTACAATGTCTTTCAGACATAACTTTGCTTGGTCATATGGAGATTCATGGAAGCAGTTATAATCGTTCTTAATAAACCAATTCCTTCTATTTTTATTTTAAAAAATCAATTTATAAATTCAAAATCTAACCACTGCTATACTATTAAATGGTTTTAAATTCCCATCACATTTTCTAATTTTATCATTTCATATACTGGTGTTAATATTGCTGCATTTATTAATTATGGTCAGGCAGCCGATCTTAGTCAATAAATTACTTTATATATATTTCATATTTAAGCCAATAATCTTCACCCTTAGCTGCTAATAAACAGTATTTTATATAAAACTAATAAAATGCAATCAAATGAGTTTTTATTAACAGAATCTGTAACTGGAAAATAATTGAATTTTGCAGTTTCCTATTTAATAAGACTGATGCTTCACTGATACTTGTGTCAAATAATTTGTTTATAATATCAATATTGCAACAATTATTCCAGACATAAGTTTAATTTAAAGTTGTTTAACATCTTTTTAGAGAATACTTAGAGTTCACTATTAAAGTATGAGCATTCTCAGTTAATATTCATCTGTTTCCTCGTTCATTTGAAAGTAACATTTAAATTAAAAAGTGTTCTAAGAATTGAAGACTGTTCTTCACTTTATTATAGTGATAACTATTGAATGAGAGAAATGTATCTATGTAATAACGCAGGAACATATCATTATATAAGACAAGATGTTTCCACATCCATGCAGTTATTTATATGTATGTATAAAATAGTGGACATTATTTTCTTATATGCATGAATGAAATGAAATAAAAAATGCTATGGAATTACTAACATAATCTCTCCTTTATTACTATTTATAAGTTAGAAATGGAATTTTTTTATGTTTTTTTTTAATTCTTCACAATTTTTTACTTTCTCAAACATCACTGAATTGATTCCATAATTATATATTACTTATGAAAAAGAAAGAATAGGGTTAAATAATTCACACACAAAAAAATGGCAGCATGTAAGAAAGAAATTGTTTGAAAGTGTTGAACTTAGAAATAAAAAAAAATCTAAATTAGATTTTACTAATATTAAAAAAATATATAATGAGTAAGCATTAATATATATAATTAAGTTAATTTACATAAATATGTGTCTAATTAAATTTTTTAATATATGTTATGTACATATGCATATGTAAACTTTGTACTTATATAGATGTATGTATCATTATTACATATATAAATATATGTAATAATTGTCTAGTATACCTAAGAAATATATTTAGTGAATCAAATTTCAAAGTTTTTAATATATATATAATGTGAATATAATATCATAAATTGCTATTGGAAAGTGTATTTTAAATTGACATTTGATTCGTTATAAATAGATAAATAGATAGGTGGACAGATATATGATGGATAGATAAATAGATAGATTATGAATATATAGATAGAGAGATGCCTGGATGGATTGATATATATATATAATATCATGCTATTCTGAGGAATATCAAAATTTATAGTAAATGGTTTATCCTGCATAAAATATTTTATATTTTTAAAATATCATTTACATACCTTTTAAAAATTTATATATATACAATTTTCTATTTTATTTTAAATGCAATTTTAATTTTCATATTCATAGCAGCAAAACACTATCAGGTATGCAAATAGTGGTTCTGCAATTTGTAATAAGATCATTAAATTCTTTTATAAATATCTGAAATTGGGGAATTTGTAATTATTTTAATTTTTTATTTAGTATTTTCTTTTCAGACAATAGATATTCAGATTGCAAAGATAGTGATCAGACCATATCTATATTATCTTTATGGATATACAAAAACATTATAAAATTAAAAAATTTCAATATTAAAATTTCAAAATTTGGTTTCAAATTTAAAATTTTTTAATATTAATTTTGTATATATATTGCTACTTTTTTCTCTCTCTCTTTTGAAAAGAATTATTTTTTTTAATTTCAAAAATTGAAAGAAATAGTTTTTTAAATAGGATTTTACAATAATTATTATAATAAATAAAAGATTTCATTTTACATATCTATAAAATATTAAATATACTTTTATATATAATAAATGCAATCTAGGGTTAATCTTATAAAATTTGGTATACTGCTATTAAATACATAAATAAATATTAGCTTAGCTATAACTAATTTTTATTTGTCGTTATATACACGTTATAATATTAGTTAGCATTGTATTTATATTTTGGTTGGATTTCATCAACCATCATTCACTTAGTAAACATCACTCAAAAATATTGCAGAGACAACTGAAAAAATGTCAGGTTATATATATATGAGCTGCCTCTAGTTTCCATGTTTAATAGCCTTTTGCAGTAGAAAAATGACTATTTCCTATTGCATTTTAGGTCTTTTTGTGCAGAGTTATCCAAAACAATAACAGCAAGAGAGCAATTTTAAATTAGCCTCTATAGTTTAATGAAAATTGCTTTCTGAAAAGACTGGTATTAATTTTATAGAGTAGAAATGTTTCACCCATTCTTAAAAACCATAATAAACAGTCACATGTGATATATATTATGATAATATTTTTTATATTGAATCAATATAATGTCAGGTGATAATTACCAATTCTATTTTAATTAATATTTAAACTGCCTTCTAGCTGCCATGTTCAAAAACTTTTTATAATAGGAAAATGACCTCTTTTAAATGTTTTTACTTAATCTTGAAAATCATTGTTTTTAAACATTTTTATTCAATTTATGCACTTTCTTTGTTTAGAATAAATTTGTAATTGAAATTTAACAGATTTACTTAAAATTTTGCACATATGTTAGAAATTGATGATAATACAATATGTCAATGAAATATTTTAAGTTGGTTTTCTAGTTTGTTTAGTGTAGAAGAGGTGGTGGGTCAAATTTTGAATCTATTGATATTTGTTCAGTAAGTTTTCAATGATGTTCACAAAAAAGTAGTATATTTTTAAATACTTTTATTTAAATAAATAAAAAATATTATACTAAAAAGTCTCTATAATCAATTAAAATGAAAATAAAAACAAATCTTCATTTCATTTGATTATTAAAATTACTTCTTTTAAAATGGATGAATTATTATTTTCTCTTAATTATAAAATTTCTTTTTTTTAAATGCTTCTTTCATAAAGAAAATAGTATTGGAATCAACTTTTAATGCACTAATTATGTAGGTGAGACAAAGAATTCAATTTATACAATTTATATAAGAGGTCACTTATTCATATACATTCATTAGAAACAAGTCATAGGTTTGAGAAGGATAGTATAAAAATGATTAATTATACAAATAATAGAAGGGATAGAAAAATTAGAGGCAATATTGATTAAAAATATAAAACCAAATTTTAATATGGATTTTGGAATAAAGACAATAATTTTATGAATAATTATAGTTATTATTAATAATAATAGTTTAAATATAAAAAGGTTTAAAAATAAAGTTGAAGAAAATGATGATAGAGAGAGGTGCTAAACAAGTATAAAAAATTTTGAAAAAAAGTCAGTTGATTTTTGGAAATAGGAATGTAAGTATTTAATAATGTAATAAAAAGATAATTTATAATGTAAAAAAGTTAATAATTTAATATATAATGAAAATAAAGAAAGTTTAGAAATAATTAAGAAAATATAATTAAAAAGATAATAATAAAATGATAGATTAAATAGTAGTTAAAGATTAAAGTTTTAAAATTATAATAAAATTGTTTTAGAATAATTTAATAATAAAATACTATAAATAAGAAAATAAAATTAGTTAAGAGTAGAATAATAAAATGGAAAATGATTATTTATAATGGTTAGGCTAAGATGTATGTTATTGATTATGTATATAAATATAATGTATTAATTGTATGATTATATATTTGGATATTGTAGCTGTGATGATAACTGCAGGACAGTCAAAACTGTAAGAGTAAAGTTTTGATGTAAAAAATAGTATTGTTAAGTGTATTAGAAAGTTGGAAATGGTATCACTACAAATTTTCTTTAAAATGTAATAGAGTTACAAAAAATATCCAAATACTAAAAAGTTAAAAATAATTGTGTTCTTCAACCACAATTGGGAGTTTAATATTTATCTTGAAATAAAAACATGAGAGGTCCAGAAATTAATTAATGCAATCACTACTTTTTACAGCAAGTTATTGAATTAATTAATTTCTGAATACCCCACATTCTTATTTCAAATTAGATATAAAACCTCAATTGTGGTTAAAGAAAACATTTATTTTTGTTTTTTAATGCACATTAAATAAAAGTGTTTATTATTATATATATATATATTATTATTATTATTATTATTATAATTATTAGAAAATTATTATTATTATATATATATATATTATTAAATGTTTTTATTTAACTTAGAAACTCTGTCTGTTTAGATTAAATTTTGAAATGAATGTTTATCATATTTCTATATATGAATATGGATTTCTTTCAAATTTAGGACAAGTGTTAGAAATTGATGCCATTATAATATGGCAATAAAATATTTTAGGATTATCAAGTGATTTATATAATCCAAATTTCAAATATGTTGATTTTGGTGCAGTAAGTTTTTTTTATGTGCATGAGAGGGTGGTATTTTTTTTTAAAAAAAATAAAAAGCTTTAAATTTTAATTTTTTTTTGATTATAAAATTCTTCTTCCATAAATAAATTAATATTGGAATTTTATTTTTTTAATAAACTTTATTAATAACAAATTATATTTAAGTATAAAAGAATAAATTTAAGCTACAAACCATTTGATACACTATATATGAAAACATAGGTAAAACATTTCCATTAAATTTTAAGGAATTGCTATCTTAATATAAGGTGAACACTGATTGTATTTATGTGTGGGAGATTATGATCTGGCCAACTGATTAGTGCTTGTTTTTCATGAAAATACATATATTGGGAATCATTAATCTTTTTCACATGCATGTGGGCATGTTTCTCAGTTGTTTGAGATGGAGTGGAGGATGAATATAGACTGAAAATCCTAAGTTCAAATTCCTGTATTTACTATAGTAAACATTCAGTTTACTGATTGAACAGGTTAATTAAAATTTAATATATTTTATTTACATTAAATAAAATTATTTACTGACTTGCAATCAGTAAAGAAATAAGTTTAAAAAGAACCAAGAGGATAATTTGTTTTTAACGAATACAAGAAAACCACTCTGAGCAATTAGCACAATAGTTGAAGTACATTTGTAATAATAACTTTAATATCAGTTTTTGATCTCAACTTAATTTAAGTAAATTAATAATTCAAAAGATAGAATTAATCTTATGCAAATGGTTAATGAGATGTATTTTTAGTTTGTTTATATTATTATTATTATGTGTCAATGTGTCGCCGGGAATCAACACCGGAACAACTTCTTGTAAGGCAGCTATGCTAATCATTCGGCCACCAACGCTAGACTATTTTTAGTTTTTTTATGATTACTTCTAATTAATTTTACATATAAAAAGATAGACATTGTTATATAGTTTCCATCACATTGATAGAGACAACAAACAATTGCCAAAAAAAAAAAAAAAGCTTTTCTGTGTTATTTTTATAATATGTGTACAGTCATTGCTGTTATCTAATAATATTTTATTCTATATTATATTGTGTGATTTATTAAAATACATATTTTGTCTGTAATATCTTTGCTTAACATGACATCATCTTTATTATTTAAATAATTATTTATAATATAATAATTGGTTCTTTTGTCTATTCTATTACATTTCTATATTATATGTCCTATCGTCTCTCTGTTTTTGCTTGTGAAATTACTTATTTCAAATATTGTCAACTTATGTGGTTATAACCTATTTTAAAATATTAAACATTTATTAGAAGAATATCAAATCGCTACTTCTTTTTTAATCTGAGATAATGGAAAATACAGAACAAATTAATGTTGACTTTCTATTAGATTTTTATATACTTCATTAGATTTACTTTGGCAAATGTTTTTTCTTCTTCTTTTAATATTGTATTTCTTTTGGTTTACTAACTCTCTAGAGTTGATTATAATATTTTATCTTTATTCCAGTTTTAATTTGCTTTTGTACATTTTTTTTAAAAAATTACATGAAAAATTACATAGAGTATATTATTAGTTCTTTGATGATAGCTTTTACTTTGTAAATCAAAAATAGAATTTGTATTTAAATATTTGTAGTCTATTATGTTAACAATTTGGAAGTTTATTGTAACTAAATAGAGTTAAGGTGTGTTAATCTAAAAGCTTGTGATGATGGCATTTTATTTGTAATTGTATGTTGAACTATTTTCATCATAACATTCAGGTTAGTATATAACAATGTTTTATGATATGTTGACCTTCTCTTCTTGCCATATGCTGCTGGTTTGACTAGTGACAGGATTAGCATGGCAAACAAATCAGGCATTTTTAGAGAATTTATTCTATTAAGACAACAGTCAATAAAAATCTTAATACATTTATCTATGAGTGTCCTTCTGATTTCTCTATTTTTCATAAGGGCAAGATTAAAGAGCATTTTTCCAACACTATGAATTATTACACTATATTGTATTGACTTATAGAGCTACTTGGCATTGTCATGTGATCAGCTTCTGTAATTTTTTACTTTTTCATTTCTGTCCAATATTTTTGTCTTTCTCAATCAAACTTATGTTCATTAGTACGTGAATGGTCTGCTACTTTAAGTATATCTATTTTTCTCTCTAATCATTATTTTGTGCCTTTCGGATGTTTTTCAATGGATCATCTGTTTTCACTGATATATGTTTTTCCACATTCATATGGTATCAGTAAAATCAGCACTCCATTGAAGAATGAACAAAAGAATAAAAAATAATGATTGAAAAGGAAAACATAGTTATATATAAAATAGGAGATCATGCCAATAAACATAAACTCAAATGGGAAAAGAAAAGAATATTTAATAGAGAGAGAAAAGCATCAAAGAAACTGCTCTCATGATGTTGGCAAATAACTCTATAAATCAATCTGAGATAGTGTCATTCATATTGATTGGAAACCACACATTAATCTTGGCCTTAAAAATGGAAAGTATACAAAATTTCTGTCATTTATTTTTGACAGAATAGCATAGTTGATTTGAGCAATCTCAAATTCAGAATTCAAGAATCTAAAAATCCTTAATTCAATTTGCGTGCTAATATTATTGTTGGTCAGGCCAGAAATACCTGAAGAAGACAATTATGCTACTCAAAGTATTGTATTCTAACCTTTGTGCTATTGTAAACAGTTGAATATATGTAAACAATTTAAACCAAGTTTGAATTTTTTTTGTATACATATAATAATTGAAAATTAAATATGGAAATAGTTTAATGTATAATTATATATATTATAATGTTACTTGAATTTTTATTTTATTTATTATTACTAGTATAGCATTAGGCAATATTTAATTATATATATATATAGATGTGTGTGTATTATCAAATATAATTTTATATCTAATATTTAAATACAAGCATAATTTATATACTTGGAGTTTAGATTAATTATAGGGGATTTGAACATGGACTTTCAAGCTCCCATCAGCTATCCACTATATCTCATATAATCAATACACATGACCATGCACATGTGAAAAAGATAAATGGTTTCCAATATATATGTATTAGAAATTCAATATTATTTAATGGACAAGATTCAATCTTCTCCACTCTCCAACTCTTCAGTCATCCATTTCATTGAAAATCTGAGAATGGAATGTTCAAAGCCCTTGTTACTACCAATATTATTGTCAAGTCCCTTAATATATATATAAGATCTCATGGTGCATTCTGTAGTGCATCCATTTTCCTATGATCTGAGTTTAAATCTTTCAAGTAAACTTGAAAATTTTTTTAACATTTTTTTTTACAATATTAGTCAGCCTGCAGCATGAAAAATCTTACAAACCCTCATCACTGTGTGATAGATTAACTCTGAAAAGGCTTTTGTCCTGTAATTTTTGTTGTTTTATCTTTTCTTTATGTATAGATATAATATAAACTTAAACAATACTAAATTAAAAGAAATGAATAAAAAGTCATATCTGTGGTTTCATTCCATAAAAATAAATTATTTAGAAACGATAGGTATACTTGAACTGAGTGAAAGAGAGAAAAAAATGGAGGATGATTTGAAATTAAAGAATTGGATGTTGTATGTTTATGTGCATAAATAATGTATATATATTATTGTATTTTATAGAAATATATTAGTCAACGGAAACGATCATATTCTTATTCCCCAGTCAAAAATACTTCTTTCAGGTAACTAAAAATGTTATGTTATATATATATTTTTAATATAATTAAACCGGTATATTAGCAATTCGAAATAATTAAATATACATTTACTTTTGAAGTTGTGAAAAAAACTATTAAAAAAATTAGATCGGTAATGTAATATTTTTGCTCAATTTAAAAAATTTAATGTAAAATAAAAAATCATATTTTTAAAGTATTAATCAAATTTTATAATTAATTTAATATTTTTCTTTGAATTTTTTATTCAGAGTTATATTTATTTATCAAATGATAACTTATATGAATAGTATATTCGTATATACATATGACAATAAGGAAAGTATTCTGTATTTGCTAATAATGATAATTATCAAATTTGCATCCCATGTGGCCATGTTACATAAATGACCAATTAGGATAACAAACCGAATCTTAATAGCAACATAAGGCATATGTATCTGATTATAATATTGATATAAGAGTTATTCTTATTGCGGTGTAAAGAATACTTTCCTAATTATCACATCTCGTGATAAAGACTGATTTCTTTATTTTCACACATATTATAGTGTAAATAATATCCTATTTGTTATGTAGTATTTATATCATGATTACAAAAATATTTAAAGATAATTATCTAAACTACAACTTTTTTATTTATAAGATTTTACTTTTTGAAAAGAACATATTAATATATAACTGTAGTTGTCTATTCTAATAAAATTTATTTCAGTTTTGGAGTTGTAACTGCTAGCCAAAGCAGTATTGAAGTCTCAGCAAGTAATATGGAATCTTTAAAAGGTAAATTTATTTAAAATACTGTATGCAAGGATAAGTTTTGCAAATACATATATATGTAGATCGTGAAAATGTAAATTTTTCCTGTTTTAAGCATATCCTATAGCACCTCCTTGTTAAATAGCCTAGCTAATGTAAAATAATCTTTATGATTGCAATTTTAATTCTTATAGATATCTAGTCTGACATGTTATATTTATAAGGATGAATTGTTATTGATTTGAAGTTTTCTTTTATTAATATCATTGGTCAGATATTTCTATAAGCACTGAGATTGTGGTATAAGGATTACACTTTTCATTAGTTAAACTATCTACTAAAGACGTTGGTGAAGTGATGCATGTGATGTATGGAAACATCATTTCTGGCATTTACAATATAGTTTGAAGAAATGTATATATTAAATAAGTTACATCAAATTCATAATTAAAAAGGTAGTCAAAATTTAAAATGAAAATTTCTCAACTACTGGTTTCATTGCCAAGGCAGACCTCTGTGCAAAATAATGCAACACATTGTATACTAAATTTCCCATAATTCTCAATTACATTCCATTTTAATATCAAAAGAATTCTTAAACAAGTTAATGGCTTCAGTATCATAAATTTTCAATAACAGAGATATTTTAATTCTTCCCTTTATTACATCTTTTTACAAACATGATCTTATGGCCTATTTTTTTTCATGGATATATAATGCAGAGCTAAGATATTTATTTTTTATTTCAGTTTTATGAACTATCACTATTTAGTCTTTCATTTAAGCTCAAACTACTTTTACTTATATATATATATATTAAATAAAACAGTTAAAGTTTATAAATATTAGTTCTGCATTATATATCCGTTAAAAAATACAAACCACAAATTCATTTTTGAGCATGTCAATGTTGTCTTCTATAAAAAGAATGAAATAAAGAGAAAAATTAAAGAATCTCTTTTATTGAAAATTTATGATACTGAAGCTATTAAATCGTTTAAGATTTTTTTTAATATTAAAAGTAATTTTAATATAGCTGAAAATCATGGGGAATTATTTTAGTATATATCTGTGTTATGTTTGTAATTTTTGGCATTTTGAGAAATCTGCCTTGATAGTGAATTCAGTGGTTGTAAAATTTTACTTTAAAATTTTAGCTAGTTTTTATATTTATATATATAATTTTATTTTCACTTCTTTCTTTACTGTGATAACTTTGCCTGCATATTTTCAATATGCCTGAAAAAAGTTATTATTCTTATTTCATCAATTATCTGTTTGGCTTAATGCACTTTCAGTGCCAAGCACCATGGTTATATATATATATGTGGGGGGGGTGTAATAAATCTTGTCAATATGGATTTAAATTTGATTATAAAAATATAAAAATTATGCAAATTGAACATTGCCACAATAAATGTAAAATAAAAGAGGCTATGTTAATTTCAAGAAATCGTCAAATGTTAATGAATCAGCAATCATCAAATGTTAAAATAACAGAAATTGTGGGAGAACTAAACTGAATTGAACTATGGGTATTATGAAAGAGTGTCTCATTTTGATTATTCAATGTTATATAGTTGATAATGACTACAAGATGTGTAGTCAAAAGTACTAATAAAATAACTATAATTTATGTGAATTTTATTGTATTTTAATATATATATATATATTGATTTGAATATTATATATATATATGTAATAATATTATAATTCGATGTCTGTATTTCTTCAAAGCAATATACATAATTATGTAATTGAATATTTATAAATACAATAATCAGATATATGTAAAGTATAACTTTAAAAATTTTATCCACTTAGGAGTGCTTTCAATTATCCTCATAGTCATTGTCAACTAACACTTTGAAAGGCTAACCTTCCCACAATTCTGTGATCTTAATATTTGCTACCTGCCTGTTAACTAAGTCCTGTTTGTATTTGTATATTAGCATAGTTTCCTTTATTTTCTTTTTGTTGTTATTTTTTTCAATTTGCAATATTTTTATATTATTAAAAAAAAATAATAATAATAACTAACAAAAGTAAAATAAAGGAAGCGATGTATACAAATACAAACATGACTTAATTAACAGGCAGGCAGTAAACATTAAGATCACAGAATTGTGGGAAGGTTAGCCTTTCAAAGTGTTAGTTGACAAAGACCATGAGGATAGTCAAAAGCGCACTAAGTGGATAAACTTTTTAAAGTTATACTTTACATATATCTGATACTGTATTTATAAATATTCAATTATATAATTATATATACATATACACTTGAGTCTAGTTTTATGCAATAGATAGGTTCTGCAGAAAACCTACATTAAAAAAAATTGCACAAAAATAGACATAACTTACCTTGAAAAATGGGGGATAATTATTCCATAATTTTCAGAAATTGCATAAAAGCAAGGCAATAAGGAAAAATTACTTTAAAATTCGCATAAAAAAATAAGAAAATAAAGTATAACTAATAAAAATTTTCAAATTATTGAAAAAAATATATACAAGACAAACTTTTTTTCCTTTTTTTATTAACTACAGTATTTAATTTTATTCAAAACAATATATTTTTATGTGTAATTTATTTAACATTATTTCATACATATTTTAATCATTATCACTATTTGACAATATGCAGTTTGTTTGTGAACTGATAGGAAATCAGATTTGTCACAAAAGGAAATAAAACTAGCATCACCTTCAGTCTTGTGCTGTGTTAATGGTTTTCTATTGACAATGTAATTGGTGATTAAACTTTGAGACAATGATTTTACTAATTGTTTATGAAGCTCACGATATCCAGACTGCTATGTCTAGCTGTTAGAGAATACACTTTCACTAGTGCATCTCTCTCTCTCTCTCTCTATATATATATATATATATATATAATATGCTTCTACGAGTGTGTTAATAATGACTAATGGTTAAATTTTCTTTTATACACATATATATACATGGAGAAACTTTTAGACAAAAAAAGTTACAAGCAAAAATATTTAAAAACTTTTAAAGATATTTTTTTTAAGTAGAAATTAAAAGTTCTTAAATATTTTTACTTATAACTTTTTTCTGTCTAAAAGTTTCTCCATGTACACATGTATATACAAGAAAATATAAACACATTTTAAAGATACATTCTTTTTAAGTAGAAAATTAAAATTATTATAACTTTTTTCTGTCTAAAAGTTTCTCCATATATATATATATGTGTGTGTGTATAAAAGAAAATATAAACATACACATACATATCACAGACATACAACTACTATTTAGCTCTTGTTGGAATTTAAGAGCTTGTTCATTGCAGCAAACTCAGATTTCAGCATTTTCTCACGTTTTTCTTTGTCTCACACATCAATGTAAAATATATGATTATTACTTATCAGAAAATAATAAATTTGACTTCATTTGATAGATATTTTTGTTTACTACTGAAATAAATTTTAAATGTTCACATTTGGTTTCTATAAATATTTAAAAAATGAGATCGCAATCCAAACAAAAAATCTATACATTATCACTTCTAGAAAGATAAATTTCAGTTTACAAAATCAACAAAATCTTTGTTATTATTGATTATTTTTAAAAATCTAAAAGAATATTTATTTCGGTTTTAGCTAATGAAATATGTTTTAAAAGTTTAGAATTTTTGAATATTTATTGCAATATTTTTATACTCGTAAGTATAAGTAGATTGTTTATGTTGAAGCTAAGTTTCTAAATAGCTTCAGGCCATATTCATGTTAGCTGCTAACATAATATTATAATTTTGACAAAAAAAGGATTTCAAGTCAAAATAAGTTATTAATAATTTATATTTTTTGATATCTAATAAGTATAGTAAAATATGGATTTCTTTATCGCATAAAAGAAAACCGCATAAAATAATATTAAGAAGTAACATGAATTGCATAATTTCAAAATCGCATTTAAAAAATCCACATAAAACAAAGGTGTACATATATGAGTAGTCAATTTTCTAGAAGCTATGAAACTACTCAGTTGTATATATAAATAACTGTCACTGGATACTATTTTAAAATAGTTTATTACATAAAAGAATAGGACATTTTTCTATGTGCATGCATATACTGAGTGTGTCCAATGTTACTTTATATTATTTTAATATTACAATTATATTTCAGTGAAAATGTAATTATATTATAATGCTTTTTAGAGTTATTCATGCAATACTCTATTCTTTCGAAAAATACTTGGAGTAATGCCACATGATTATTTTTCACCTTTTTAAATATTTCATTACTTCTCTAATTTTAGTTTCATGGTCATGATATATTCTTTCAAACTCAGTTACATCAATTTTTTTTAGTTATGGTATTATTCAATGACTTGATGTAATCAGCTCAGAAATGAATTTTTAAATTTTTGTTTGTATCAAGTTATTTTCTTTCTTGATGACAGCAAATTTTTTATTCTGAGATTAATCAACAACAACTGAATTAAATAATAATAGTTATTTTTCTATATGTCAAATGTGTTCACTGGGAAGCAAACCTAGGCCAGCTCCTTGGAAGGCAGCTATGCTAACAGTAGGCCACCAACTCTTGATTTACAAATGATAAAATAATTAAATTAAAAAGAAATCAATAAAAAATAATAATATTATAGTAAAGTGGGTTTTGGTCCATTCAATAGATATAAATCATCATTTCCAACCAATGTTAATCCACTTCAGAATGAAAAGCTCTCCAAATTTAATCCAGTTTCTTTGTTTTATAGACTCTTTTTTTCACATCATACCAGAAAAACTGCCTTACATCACTCATCTATCTTGCATATGGTCTTTTTCTAGTGTTTTTGCAATTTCTTGTAATTCAATTCAATTGGCCATCTGTTATCATCTATCTCTTCTAGAAATACATCCAGCTAAGCTCCACTTTAATCTATTAATTCTGACAATGATGTCAGTGATAACTGTTTGCTATCTCATCCATATATTTCATTTTGATCTCTTCTTGTTTCTTCTATCATATATCTCCATAATACACTGAATGGTCTGAAATATACCACAAGCTCTCTATCAAAGTTTAAATCTATGATTAATTTAATTGATTAGGTTACATCTATATTAATAACATGTATAAGATACTCATAGTTGTTAACTTCTAATTCATAATTATCAATCTTAATTTCATCTTTTTAGCATCTTATTTTTTTTATTAATTCTTACAATATTTTCTTAAACTCTGAATCATTATTTGCATAATCAACCACATTAGTCTGCAACATCTAGATGACTTAAATAATCTCCATTTACTTTTATTTCCTTCACTTCCCATATTAATCTATAGCATATTTATTGTAAAACTGCTGTAAAAAGTTTTAGTGATATAGGATTACTCTATCATACACCCTTTTCAGTAATAATTTTTACTATTACCATGTAATTTAATCATTACTGTTGCACTTTAATAAATACTCTTTAGAATATAATAATATCCCAAATCTATACGTTAGTGATCTTAGGCTCAAATTATTATAGAAATGCTTACAGAATCAATGCCTTTTTATAATCTACAAATAGAGAACATGATAGTGACTCAAGTACATTGGCTCTTTCTATTATTTCCCCTCAATATTTGGATATGATATATTGTTCTAAATCCATTTTCAAATTTGGCTCATTCTTTTGATTGTTTGAAGCCAAAGTTTTCTTTAAATGAGTAATCACCTACATTTTTATTATTTTGTTATATAGCTTTGCCATTTTTTTTTACCTCTTCTTTTAAAAAATCAATACTAATTTCATCATATCTCTTCTTCATAGATTTAATTGCCTGACTTATTTTTTCATTTAGAATATTCATCAATTCAGAAAATGTTGTAATTATGGAAAATACTTTGTGTTCTTGTTATTTATTATTATATAATTTTTTTATAGAACTCTTCCACACATTCAAAATCATTGCTTTTTTAGTAATAGATTCATCAATTCTTTTTATTTTTGAAACAAGTTTCCTTCCAATACTAAGATATTGTTTTACATTTTTGAAATTTTTATTCTCTTGCATAATTTTTCTTACCAGTTCATGTATATTTTCTTGTATCGTTATTAATTCTTTTTCATATCATTTTACAAAACTCTCGATATTCTGTTTATCTTAATGGATCATTTAAAACAAATTTTATATTCCTTACTTTCTTCACACATTGTCTTGTCTCAAAAAAAAATTCTTGGTAAATTGCTTTCTTTTTGTATAAAGTATATATTTTCATTAGAGTCAGTTATCTTCTTATTGATTTTAATGAAGTCTGAACCATCTTTAAAGTATATTAATATTTTAAAATATGAAAATGTTTATTTAAATTTATTAGAGGTTTTCTGAAGGTTATGTATATTATTTATTAATATTATGCAATTTTTAAATACTTTTTGTCTTTGTAGTTTTGTCTTAACAGTTATCTTACACATCAACATCACTCTTTATATCGACTCTATTAAGAACATTATAATCTTGAAGTATCTATTTTTTGTTAGTTAAAATATAATCCAATTTTGCTGTATCCTCATTTGGATGTTTCCATGTCCATTTCTGTTTAGCATTTTTTTCAAAGGATTTATTATATATAATTTTTTTTTCTATGAACTCCATAAATTGATGGCTTCTATCAATTCTATCATTTAATGTCTTCTATGATTAATTTTAAAGTGTTATCAAAAATATTTTATATATTCATATAAAACTTTTCCACTTCATCACAATTATAAATTATTGGGGTGTAAATCTGATTTATCTGCATTTGATTATCATCCATTAATTTAAACAACTAATTTTGCCATTCTGTCTAATATATCATTAATACTACACTGTTAAAACAGAGGCAAAACTTTCCATACAATAGTGCCACCCACTGTTGCATTCCAGAATAATCAATGGATGCAAGAAGGATTGTGCATAAAATTCCTCTCTAGTACCTATTCATCCAGTATCCTCAGACTAGTTTCGGGCTTGTGGCTTTCATCAGTGAGGAGCTTTGTATCTGAGAGTACTGCACCTAGATTTTAGAATCTAATGCAACCCTCTAACAGCCACCTTTTACCTATTTAATTAACTATAAAGCGATGAATCCAAATTGAAAACATAATATTTTCAATTCAAGATCACTTCACTTGTATAGACATATAGCTTGTGTTAGCATAGGAAATTTGTGATGATGTGATGTTTAGTGGCTCTACACTGTTGTTCTTCAATTTTTTATTTATGATGAATTCCATTCCATTTACAATTTTAATGTTTGTATTTTTATAGTAAAGTGTTTGTCTTTTTTAAATCAATTATTTCTTCATCTTATCTTCTAACTTCATAATGTCCAGTAATATTATATTTAACATTTGATAGTTCTTTTTCCAATTTACATAAATTTTCCTTATTTGAAAGTGATTCATAATTGTAGATATCTAAATAAAATATTGTCAAGAAGTGGCAGTCTGTCTTTAATCAAGAGATTCTTATTACCCTTCTGCCTTCACCACCAACTGCTTTCTTGGTTGAAAAATTTGAAGCATCCTGAAAATAAAAGCCATAAAAACAAAAAACATAATTTTTAATTTTAAACTGAAGTAAAGTGTGTGAAAACTTACTATAGTGACACATGGTAATGAACATTTTTTTCATGTTCATTTACAATATTAATAAACAGAATAATAGCTGTTATGACAAGAATTTATAGAGTTGGCATTAAAAATTTACCAAAGAGGAATCAAATAATCTTTTTCCTTTTAATATCAAATTTCTTTCTGAAATACATATATATTTTATTAATTATATTTTGGGAGGTAACTCAAGTAAATACTGATTTTTGACAGACTAGCACTTTCCCTCAATGGTGTAAAGTAATCACATGGTTATTGCTGAGATAATAGTTGTGTCTTATGGTTTTTGAATAGTTTGGATTAAATGTGGGTGCTTTTTTTTTATTTGTGTGTGGAAACTCTTCCCTATGGATGTTTTAATGTTTCATCATGTATGGAAAAGTTTCCTCACCCAAAAGCTAAACTATTCAGAAATCATGTGACACAATTATTATCTCTACAAACAACCATGTGATTATTTTATTCAGTTGTGGGCAAGTGTTATCTTGTCAAAAATGCAGGTCTTTTACTTTTGAAAACATGATTTATAAAACATATTTTTCCTGAGAAAACTTATATATTTACATACATACACACACACATATATATATAACTTATCATATACAATTACTTAGAAAGTCTACTTAATATTAACATTGCTAGTTAATTATATATATTAGATTACTGCAATGAGTATTATGCATTCAGAATTTGCTTCACTCAGAAGAAACTGATTCAACAATATTAATCAATCACATGTTAACTATAAGGGATTTAAGAAAAAATAGACTTTAAAAATGTCATTCTATAAAGCCGTACTCATATTTCACAGTTTAAATTGCAGAATTTTATGCCTTAAATCATCATGCATGTGCCACATTATGTGATAACAGCTATATGTTATTTAGTGATTTAATTGTTTTACTTCTTTTTTTGTATGAATTAATCAATTTTTATATAACAATTAAACATATTTTTTTTTCTTTATACAATTTTTACCAGTGCAATAATGTATTCTTAAATTAATAAAAACCTTTTTATAGTTTTGATGGAACAGCAGTCTTTTTCAGGGCTACAATATATAAATGTATATGGACATATAACATCAAATTAAGAATAAGTTATTGTATTATAAAAAAGTGTATATAGAAAGGAGAATCTAATAATTGTTATATCTTTCGTTTCAAGAAGATATTAATAATATTCCTAGAATTGATGTATTCAAATAGATAGAAGCTTATCCAGATAAGATATATATTTTAGAAACCAGAATATTTGATAAAATACCATTTACCAATTGACAAAGTAATCCTATTTTCTTAGTAATCTTTGAGACAAATGGAGGTTTGACATATTTAATGATAAGTTCTAATTTTGACCAAATGTTAGCAATAATCAAATCTATATCTGATGGAAAATGTATGGATTCTCCTTTCAGTTAAACTGCTGATTTCTATGTTTGGAATGATAATCCTTCAAGCCATTTCCCAGAAAGATGATTCATTCTAATACACTAAAATCCTTCCCATTGATATCTATAATAGATTCACGTATTTTCAGGCATATTTCCAATTTCTAAACTTTACATTTTGAAACCTGAATAACATCATTAAAGATCCTTTGAAACACTTGTCAGAGTACTGAACATTAAATGCCATATATTCAGGATATAATTTTAAAAACTATTATGTTCTAATAATTATATAATACTGTGGTTTTTTATGTTTTCTCATTTTTCTAATCAGTGTATTATTTCAAAAATTAATTTATATGTTATTTATATAATGTTCTATATATCTATTAAATTTCATTTTGTTAAATTATTTTTAAATACTTAAAAAAATAAAGTTACACATGTATAAATGAAAAGATTTATTGCCTGATATTTGTATCTACACTCAAAAAAATGTTCAGGTTCTAAATAGGCTTGAATTTTTCTTCTGCTTATAGGCAATTTCCAGCAATCTAGCAATCATTTTAATATGAGAAAGAAATATCTAAAAACTAAAGACTACAATAAAAATGGAAATTGCCAAATACTCTGACCATCCAGTAGTTGCAAGTTAATAAACATGGTGATTAATGTCTTCCCTTATAATATTCTTCTATGAATGACTGATGGAGGAAATATTGCTCTGTATTGAGCTGTTTAAAAATGAGAGTAGTGTCATAAGTTAGCCCACTATTTGAAATTTAATTTACGTTTTACTGTTCTTTAAAAAAATTCAAACTTTATTTACACTTTTCTAATTACATTCAACTGTTAATAATGACACACAGTAGAACCCAGTGTTTTGAAGTAGTAGTATTCTCCTCTCTTTAGATATTGCTGGCTTGAATAGTGGCTGTATTAGCATGAAAATCGAACTGATAACTTTTAGATTCATGAATATTGAATTTAAAGTGATAATGCCCTAATCAACTAGACTATTCTGTCAAAGGCTAGTTGCTTAGACAAGTTGTTCAGAATATCATTTAAATTTGGTATTCACAAATCTAAAGATTACTGGTTTGATTCACATTCTACTAATGTCACTAGTCAGATTAGAATTATCAGAAGAAGAAAAAAAAATAAAATCACCAGGATGTTTAGTTGATTATAGTTGAACATATTAAGAATAAATAAAATCTGAAATTTTCTAATTTTTAAAAACAATAATAGCTCAATGATAGCAATAATCCAACATTAAACTACAAGAAAAATGCCATTGTTGCACACTTTTATAATAATTTTATATATTGTAATGGTATAAATGAGATCGCAGGTAAGACAATATTATGTGCTCAGGTTAAAATATCATTTAATGTATGGATAAGATTAAATAGACTGAGATAAAACTTAATTATCAATCAATATGAGAGTAACAGAATTGATAATGAATAATAACCCAAAGACAGAGGCTCTATTACATCTAATCAATTATAAAATTCAGAAAACACAAATATGGTATAAATGATATGAAGAATCAACCATATCCTAATTTCAAATCCTTTGTCTATACCAATACAATCTAGAATGAGGAAATAATAAGATGCTAGCTTTTGTGATATACCTTAAATTGTAGATTATGAATATAAATCCTGTTAAGAAATAAGATGAGCATGCTTAATAATGATTAGCTTGTTTATATACAAAGGTCACTTACTTATGCCTATCAAAGGCAAGTTATGATTATTAACCCTACAGGAATAAAATAAATGAGTTCACAATGTTGAAATAACAATGGTATTTTTATTCATATTAAATAAATAATGAATAAATAAGATTTTTATGAAAGAAGTTTAGTGTATAGTGATTGTACATGTTTTGAACCATTAGTAATGCTGAACAAGGTACTCATTTTAAAATTAGAGGAAGATCTATGTTTAAACTGATCTTGCTAAAATTAGATTTGATCCATTACTAAAAGTATCAGATCTAAATAAATTACTCCAATGAAGTTCTCTCTGTGGCCACTAACAATTTCATTCAGTTATTATGGTTTCCTCTAATTTTATCTATGTCTAATTATTTAGCTTATGCTAACATATATACATGAAATTACCATCCAAATACATCTACTAAGAAGGTCTCTAAATAAAATCAGAAACTTTATTATGGCAATTAAATATTTAAGATCCATAATTTTGATCCAATTTGATTTAGCAATAGAGTTCATATACACTTCCTTTGATGTACAATAATTGTAAAGTATAATTAATATTAAATGGTATTTTGGAATTACTTCTCCAAGTTATTTCTTTTGATTTCATCAATAGAACAATGGGTATTTTAATTCACTTTGAATAATCATGCACTACATATTATTCCTACAAATTAAATACTATCAACATAGATGGAAGTGGAGACCTGATGCAATGTATAGGTTAATTTCTGCCAGATTCATCCAATGTTATTATCATAGTCTTCTCAATATTAATCATCACTTTATTCTTCCATATATAATATAACTCACCAGCTATTTATATTTTTTGAAAGCATATTACAAGTTTAATAAAACGTTTTTCATCAACAGAGGAAAATATATATACTTTTGATAAGTGGTGTAGAAGATATGATGATCATGACTTAGAAATCAATATTTAACATTAAATGAATAATCCATTCAGTAGAATATTGAAGTTATATTTTGATCTCTTCAACAATAGTGTTAGTTTTACCCATAAGTATTAATATTATGCTTCAAACATGTGTGTGTGTTTATTTTTAAATCCTAAATGGGTATTTAATGATCCTTAGTGAAAATAAAAATGAATTCCAGAACGCAGTTGGAGACATATTTCATTTGTTATTTAAATTTATATTTTATACTTTCCAAAAGTATATGTCAACTTAGTTTTTTAATAATAATTCATGTTGTATAGTTTCATATCAAACAATTTTAGAAATTGCCACATTATGTTGTTTGTCCTTTTGTAATAAAACATTGATTAAAATTATGGCTATCCTTTTGATGTAGATAAAATATGTACATTTGAATACAATTCAAAAATAATAATAATAACAATAAAGGATCCTGCTTGGCAACATGGATCCCTCTCTAGTTTATTTTATTTATTTTTAAATGATACTATATTTAGATAGTTGTTAGTTATCACGTTTTTTTTCACTTTGTAGCTTACATTAAATGATTATTGTCAACAATGAATATCTAAACTTCCATACAGATACAAACTTGTACAAGTGAAAATGTAATATATCAATTATTTGTTAATAAATGTATATAAAAGGCCAAAGATGATTAATAGATACTTTATGCATCAATCCTAATAGGTGACTAAAAAGCTACATCAGTACATTATTATCAATCAGAAGATAATAAATATACAAATGGTTCCAGACTGTTTGAAATATGTAAAACATAATATTTTCTGACAGTTAAAAGTATGTAAACACACTATTTTTTTATAAATAAATAAATTCTTTTGAGATTAAAATTAAAGTATTGTTTTTCTTTCTGACCTACAATAAAAAAAATGTCAAATCTAGCTGCATAGTATTTAAAATTAATATAAAATAAAATAAGATTGGAATTTTTTTTTTATTTTTTTTTTAATATAATGAAATAACAAAATGTCATTTACTGTTAATTAACATTACTATTTGTATTAAAGTAAAACATATATGCATTTTCTCTTTTCTAAGATTATGAGTAATTCTCAAACTATCAAGGAAATTAATATCATTTTATTCTACTAAACATTTTATTTTCTTAAAGATAAAAGGGAGTGTGAATTATAAATTGCTTTTCATTTCAAAACGTTTGTAAAAATAGATAAAATCTCATTCTAAATCTTATTAAAAATAATGTCCCTATACTGAAGTTAGAGAAGATATTCATTAGTAATTCCAATAACTACTGACCCAAAGTACAATCATGAACTAAAATTCAAAAACATTTGTAAATATCACATATGTACACCAATATGTGGTTGAAGTATATACCTATATGATAGATTAACTCATTGAAACTATTTCCATATTGAATAGCTTGCTAGAGTCGTAAAATGGCAATAGATTTTAAAGTTAAAAAGATACTTCTTTAACTTCATCCTCTTTCATATATCCAAGGATTATCTACAATGCTTTTGCTAGAAGGAATGAATTTTTAGTTAGAAATTTATTTCTAAATATTTTTAAATCTAGGTGAAATGAGTTAATCTCAAAATATTACATACAAATATTTAGCACTGTAAATTATTAAAAATGAAAGAAATTTCACACTTGCAAGATATATATTTCAGTCAGGTTTAAAAATATTTAGAAATTTCTGATTGATTAAAAATCCATGCCTTCTAGCAAAAGAATTTTAGATAACCCTTCTGATATATGGAGGAGGATGAAATTAAAATATCTTTTTAAATTTAAAAATGTGTCATTTTCTGAAACTAGAATTTAAACATTTGTAATGAGTTAATCTCAGAACATTACATACAAATATTTAGCACTATGAATTATTATTTTATTATATATATATAACCTTAAGTAATAGTTGACTTTGATCGAAGACTTTTCTATATTTTTTTACAGAGACATAGTGAAGAAGAAGACACCCTACTTACACAGCTAATCAAAGCTTTTAGTGTCTTTCTTTCCTTATTTTATGATCTAGTTAAAAATATTTTTTAATTTAAGATATTTATTTAATAAAAAATAATTGAATATCTAGTGGTGTTATCTATTTTCCTTTTTTTTTTTTTTGGAAAAGTTCATCTCCTTAAAAAATATTCCAAGTTTCGACCAAATTTGCATCTTAGGTAAAAAAAAGTGAATGCTTTAATCGCTAATTCAAGATGCTTTTATTATTTTAAATATATGTACATGTAAGAAGTATTGTTTATATATTGAAACAATTGACTTATTATCTTAAAATATAATCAATATATAATTTTGTGATGAAGCTAAAATGTGTACTCATATTTCTATGTTCAATAATTATTTTTCCTGTTTGTTTGTTATTTTAGGATTAGATCAAGTAAGAAATGAAACAGCTATGTTTATTGCCCCTTGGTAAGAAATTAATTTATTTTTTAGATATAAGAACTATTATTAGAATTTATAGTCCTTATAATTTAATATGATTTTATTCAATGAATAAATAAGTTTCTGCAAATATATATCTCTAAAAAAGATTGTTTTAAACAAAATTATGTACAGCAAATTTAAGCAGGGAACATACTTTTTCAAACCTAAAGATATTTAAAGTTTTTACTTATCTGTTGGAATATTAGAATAAGGATAAAAAGCTTGTTATTAAAATATCTGACATCTATCAGAATGAAAATTTCTCACAAGAAATTGTAGAGATGAGATTTCTCTTACTTAGAATGATTTCTTGAAGCTGACATATTAATTTCTAGTCACTCTATCTAGAATGGACTATTATTTTATCAAAATTTGTAGCTGGAATGAGAATATCCTCACATTGAACATTGCTGATTTTTATAGTATGGTGCAAGTGAGAAGGGATTATAATCTAATAAAATTACAATCTGAGATTGTAGTAGTAAAATTCGTTGATTATTATATAGTTTAATATCTAATATTAGCACAAAGTACATTTTAATATTTTATAAGTGTTAATAAGATTATTAAAAGAAATAGATGTACAGTGAATGATTTAATATATATTCATGCTCTTGTTCGACACTTAAGATTAGCCTATATAAGTGCATTTAGGTTTGAAAATAAGATAGTCATTTTATTTTCTCGGAGTTTTTATCTTGTGGCTGGAGCAAAAGTATCCTCACATTTAACATCACTGATTTTTATAGTATAGCACAAGTGAGAAGAAATTATTACCTTCTAAATAAAATTAAATGCATGAATTATTTTATTTATGACATGAAAATGAAATTTCTCAAGTAAGTTAAATGAATCATTAAGAAAAACTGGTGTTTTTGCCTGTTTATATGAAAAGTATGTTTTTACACATATAAAACAGCAAATTAATGTTTTTTCTAATTTGAAATGTATAAAATTGGATATCTGAAACATTTATATTGGATTTCAACAAATCACTCTAAAAGTTGGAAAATATTTCTAAGATAAAAATAGTCTACATTCTTCTGAAACTATGCAAAGTAATGGAATTGTTGATTGGTTTTGCAAAAAGCTTTTCAAAGAATTTGTTTTATAGATTAACTATTTTATTTAATGAGTGAATCATGTAAATATTCCCAGTGACAAGCCTTGTTCAATCTCATTAAATGGATAATTGATCTACTATAATAAATTAAAAATAATGTAATCAGAAAGTTTGTATCAGTTGTTATGTAAGATACTATTAATTCTTTTAAAGATGAATCTAAGTGAAGATGAAAAAATAATCAAGGTTTTAATAATTTGATTTAGAAATTTAAGCTGGTTAAAAATACTTTTTTTATTATTGAAAAACTAGATTTTATTGGAAATATATTTAAAATTCAGTAGACAGTTGATCTTAATGCCAAGGGTCATTTGATCTTTAAAGTAGTGCAGAAAAACTGTTCACTTTAGTTGACCAGAATGAATCCCACCTCCCTTCCTTTATATAATTTTCTTAATCAGAAAGTGAAGCTGGAATTTTTGACAATACTAAGCTATTATTGAGAAATAATGTCTGTTAAAAGGATATTTTGACTTTGTGTAAATTTAAAATCAATGAGTAATGTCAATTTTAGAACAAAATTAAAAGTAGATCTTCCATTACAAAATTTTGTATAAATAAGTTTATATAAAATAGCCAAATATTAGTCATTTTTTAAATTAAATATATTTAATATTTTACATTGCTAATTTTATTAGCCAGTGTACTTTTATTTTAAATTTTGATTTTATTAAAAGACCAATACATAAAATTAATAACATCACACACATAAGTTATATGTAAGATAAAGTATATATACATGTATATATAGATATTGGGATAATTAAGTACTATACTATATCAAAAAATAATACAAGATGTATTGAGTTATGTTATGTGAGAAGTTCTTTCCATTTTTATTATATCTTTTTTTTTTATGTATCAAAGCTTAGGTGGGGAAGTGAACCAAAGTCACAAACTTGCTTTCTATGATGGATTATGTACAAAGAAACTTAAGAATGAATCCATTTATGTTTTATTATTCATAAAATCTTAGCTTGTTTCTTTTAATTTTATTTGTATAGTGTAAATATGATTTTTTTTTTAATAAAACATCTTATTTGATTTTTGTAAAGAGTAATTAAATCTGACAATAAAGTAATTAAAAGATATTAGTTTAATTCTATTAATGTAAACCTTCAATTAACTTATTTATTGAAAACAAAAAAAAAAGGATTAAGTCATTATTAAAAAATAGAAAAATATGTTTTGGCTTAGTCAAAACAATTCTTAAAGTATCGCTTTAACAATAGAATTGTTTGCTAAGTTAAGAATCCATAAAAGAAAAGAGACAGTTGAGAAAATAATAAGCAGTAGACACACATATTTAAATCAATAACAAGTATTTTCATAATTCCATTAAAATGTCTGCTAGCTGTTTTATATACCAGTGTATCTCCAAAATTGGAATTCTTTAATAACAATTTTATGTCTAAAGCTATATTTCTACCAGTCACTAGAAAGCAATTTTTATGTAATGGTAACCATTTTTAAAATTGATAAAATGTATTATTTACATTAAGAGTCTTTAAACAATTCCCCTACAGTGCTAGATATCTATTAACCATTATAACTATGCATAGTTTTCAATATATATATATGTAATGATATTTTTATTCAATGTCTGTATTTCTTCAAAGTTATATATGTAATCATATAATTAAATATTAATAAATACAGTGTCCAAATATATGTAAAGTACAACTTAAAAAAACACTTTTATCCACTTAGGAGTGCTTTTGACTATCTTCTTAGTCTTTGTCAACTAACACTTTCAAAAGCTAATCTTCCCACAATTCCATGATTTTTACATTTGCTACCTGTGTGATTATTTTAATGTCTTGCTTATATTTATATATTAACATGGCTTTCTTTATTTTCTTTTTATTGTTGTTACTTTCAATTTGCAATATTTTTACATTATTATAATTCAAATTAAAACCATATCTACATAATCTATTGTGGTCACAAAAAAACCATGCTGAAACATTATCATTTCCATTAAAATTTTGTACTTTACATATATTTGGATACTGTATTTATTAATATTTAATTATAAGATTGCATACACACACACATAATATATATATATATATATAGAGAGAGAGATGATGTATAATACTAGCTGAAATCTATATAACATATTTAAAACACCTCATAAGTATATTCTTTCATCCATACTCCTTCTTTAAAGAAAGAAAAGCTTGAATATCAGCTTTTCTTTATCATGTTTCCCCAAAAATAAGACCTAACCATAAAATAAGCCCTATCATGATTTATCAAGATATTTATAAGCCCTACTCCAAATATAAGTCCTAGTTAAGATCATCAGCCCATAGTCATGAATGTATAAATCAACAATATTATTGACATTAATGTTTTAAATAAATGGTAATATAAATATTATACTTCTTTTGTATTTTCCTGTCATCAATCATTTTCGACAAATTATTGACAATTGAATTCCTACGAAATCAGATTTTATTTTAGTTTTATTCCCATTATTCAATTAATGTTTTAATTTATAATCATTTTATTATTTAACTATTTTTAAACAGTAATATTAATAAGCCAATAAACTAATGCACATGTGCTTTGTAGATTTAACTAGATTATTAACTAATATTACAATTTATAAAAACATAGTGCTATATAAAATAAATGTCCTATTTTTAAACAGTAGTTTTAGTAATGTAAATTTAAATGCACATTTTACTAGTAATTATTAGATATTCCACTTTATAAATTTAAATTAGTGTTAGTAGCCTAAATAAGCAGTGCGCATCATGACCAGCTGATCACAGAAACAAGTCACCGCTGGAGTGATAAGCTTAATAGTGTTCATTATTCATTGTCAGGGCATATAAAACATTTGGCATGTGCAAATGTATGTGTGGTCTCTGAAAGACTTGAAATTTTGCTTATAGTTATAAAGTCAAAAGTATAAAGTGAACATACTAGGGCTGATAATGAAAGAGTGTAATTAAAAAGCTATAAATTCAGATCGCAAATGTTAGTTTGTCCATTACAGGTGATAAAATAATGTTTAATGTGTCCTTATAAAATTAAAGTTAAGCAAATAGCATCAAAAAGCACATGTTTCTGTAGAAAGACGGAATAAGAATTTAAAATTTTATCTCATAAATTGTTTATTTTATGTACCAGTGTATAAAATAGTGATACAATACATGCTTATAATGAAAGAAAAATGTTTAAACAGGATCAATTTAATTAGTTGAGCTATTTAAATTAAACCTGTGCAAGGTTACTGAATGATAAAGGCATGTAATTTAGTGACTTCCTTTGTAAATGTAAAGAAGTGGGAAGCCAATAGTGATTTGTAAAATCTGCTGTAAAAATCTTTTTTTATTATTATTGTTAAGATTTTTATCAGATTGCTACTATGTTATGTTGTATTAAAGTTTATAAATTTACAATTGATAATTTTGGTTAATAAATGTTATTTTATTAATTGAATTTGGTGTAGTGTCTTAATGTTTTTGGTACCCATAGAACCTAATATTAATAATATGCAATCTTAAATAAACATTCCAACACTTATTCAGGTAGAGACACATAATAAAAGTTTAATTATTGAATTGATATTTGCTTAGAAAATATGAAATTTGCTTTAAAGAAACATTCATAATTTGCTTGCAGATTATTGTAGTTAAATGGCAAATATATGGAAGAAGATTTATCTTCAAATTAATTATTATTATTTTCAGTTTAATAAATGTATTATGTTGTTGACTAATATCTTGAGTGGACATAAAATCCCTTTGCCACTCCTGGTATTTAAATGTGCTCCCAGTCAATAGTAATATAATTCAAAATTTAAAGTTAATAAAACATTTTATATTAATTAACTATCTATTAATTTGTAAAATGTTATTATTATTAGATAATGAAAAGTAGATATTAGCTCCTAAATTAAGTATATGTCTATTTAGGCTAATCACTAGAATAGCTTTCATTGGTTAACAACTAATTCATAAAATCACCAGTAAAATTTAGAATTTCTTATAAGAACCCTGAGATCACAATATTCCAATTCTGGATTAAGAGCTCATAAATTTATTGTTAGAGAATTAATGTGGCATTATGAATTAATAAGATCGATAAAACTATTTGTTCCATGTATATCTGATCATAACAATACAATAATGTAGAGAATTTAAAGATAGTATGGTTTATTGGAAAAGGAGAGTGTAGAAAATTTCTTGTCAGAATAAAAGTAATTATAACCATGCTGTTGGTGATTTATGTGTGAAATACCAAGGTCATTAAAGTGTTGCAAGAGTGAGTCAAGGTTTCTCTTCCTCTTTAGTTTATTAGTAATATTTTATAATGTTTATTATTGGTATAATTCTTGGTGTTCTTGGCATGAATTATCAAAGCAATTGTAGAACTCAGAGCTTTAGTCGAGGTGTTGTTATTATGGCTTAATGTTTTGAAGATATTTACAAGCTGTATCCTCTTTGAATCATATGTTGACATTTGTCTAGCCAAGTGAATTGGCTTTCTCAAGCTGCATTTTGTTTTATTTAATATCATTGTGAGATGTAAAAAAGCTTTTATAAAAGTTTGTTATCTAGCATGTGTTTGATTTACGTGAACCTTATTAATAAGAGTATGATAGCCAAGTCAGTCCAATCCTTTTGTAGGTTACAATCTGGCTGGCTTGATTTAAGAAATCAGTTTCATTATGAATTAATAATTTATAAATCTTTAAATCCATCAAGTCTGTATAGTAGAATTTCTTTGGGGTTACAATTTGACTTGCTCAACATAATACATAGAGCTGCACCAGGGTTAAAGTTACAATTTGGTGCCCTGTTCATTTGTTAAGGCTATAATTTGGCTTACCCAATATGATGGCCTGATTGAAAAATAGCTATTGTGTTGGGTCCCAATTGTGTTCATTTATTAGGGCTAAAATTGACTTGCCCAACATGATGGCTCAATGAATAGCTATTGTGTAGAGCCATATCATTTGCTAAAGTCATAATTGAGCTTTCCCAGAGTGCTGGTTCGATAGGTGGCTACTTAGGTTGAGTTATTTTTATGAGTTAGTAAATATACAGTAGAATAATGTGGATATTAATTTCATATAAATGTTGCATGATCAGATCTGTTTACCACAATGAGTTATTTAATTGTTTTATTGCATTTTAAATGCAATAAATTGCAGTTGTGTAATAAATTAATTAACATTAAATCTGTAAAGTGATCTGTATCATATGGAAATAATTATATCATAACTATTTAAAATCAATTACTAATAGTTTGTAAGGATTTCTGGTTAACAAAACATTACCAAAAGACATGTAGTAAGTATAGATTTCACTGAGGTAACAGAAGTTTGAATTAAAAGTAATAGGTTCTTTATAGAAATAATGTGTGTGTGGTCTATCTACTTTTGGGTGACTGATACATGAGTTGTTATTGTGATCTTGATGTTTAGTTAATGGGGGGGGTTGGGGTGCCTGATTATTTTTAAAACAAGGTTTAAAAATTGTAATAGTAGGAGATAGAACGAAACATGGGAAATTCAGGTGAATAAATATAGTTGGGAGGGACCCAAGGATTGGTGTCTCCAGATTCACAAAATGTAAATCTGGAATATAATCAAACAATAATATCTCCTGAGTCTTATGTTTCAAATCCAGGAGCAAATCAGGAGAAAAATCATAATGAAGCATTTCAGCAGCCTATGTTAAAGTTAATGATTGAAATGAAAAATAAATTTGATCTATTTGAGAGTAAGTTTGATGCTCAAAATATTTGTTTAGAAGCATTTGAGAGTAAGTTTGATGCTTAGAAAAATGAGTTAAGAGATAGTTTAGCAAATAAAATTGATGCACAAAATATTAGTTTGGAAAATAAAATTGATGCTCAAAATATTTGTTAAGAAAATAAAATAGATGCATTTGAGAATAAGTGTGAGACTCAGAATATTTGTTTAAAAAATAAAATTGATGTATTGGAAAGTAAAGTTGAAAATGCTTTCGAAGTTAACTGAAAGACTGTTGAGAATTTAAAGAATGCTTTACAAAAGCAAATTGTGGTATCAAAAGAATACTTGGAAGACAAAATTGATAAATCAAGGGACCAACTCAGAAGTGATTTTGTGGAAGAAATGGGGATGAAATTAGTGCGTGCAGAATAAAAAGGGAATTATGATCGATATTAATTTTCAATCTGAGAAAAGATAAATGTAAGATAATTTAAAATTTAAATTATTTCAAAAGCTAATAAATCATTTCCATTATGAATTAATAATTTACAAATCTATAAATCTATTGAGTCTGTATAGTAGAGTTTCTTTGGGGTTACAATTTGACTTGCTTAACATAATATGTAGAGCTGTGTCAGGGTTAAGATTACAATTTGGTGTACTGTTCATTTGTTAAGGTTACAATAGTTATTGAAACATTAATTCATGATTCCCTGCAGTAAAATCTGCAACTATTTCAGAACACCTTTAAATTTATTGTGCTAAATATTAAATGCATAAATAATTGATTAACTTTACATTTTGATACCAACCATATCTCCTGACTTTCTGATTATTGACTTTCATCATCGAGTATTGCTAATATCTGTTTAATAGCTGTCTTTCATTATAGTTTGTTTAGATAGCTGGTTTCTTAATAAATATTTATAACTTTGCTGCAAAGGCTAATAATTAAAAATTAATCTGATTTGCTCTCCATTCTTGTTTCTATTGACTACTTATGTAAAATACTTTCATGTAATGTAAAAGCAGAAACAAACCTTCCAGCCAATTTTTTCTTCTTAATTAACCCAAATGTTTAATAAGCAATATTTTAATTTTAAATTTAATATCTAATTTAAATTACTTGATTATTATTTCCTAATCTTAAACTCAATCTGTAAAAAACAATTGAATAGTTAATTTTTGGATATGTTATGTGACATTTGAGCACAGGATAATTATAGTTTGTACTTGTATCTTAGCTTTAGCCCTTACATATGTTATTTTATCACTACTGAAAATGGCTGTTTTGTTATAGCATTTTAACATTTGGATTTTTTAATTTTTGAAAATATTTAAAGCAATTTTTAAAATTTCATTTTGTTTTTCTAATCATTTTATCTTTTTTTTAAAGGAATTTCTGTGGTTCTTTTCCTCTCAACTTACATAGTTATGAAAAAGTGGCTTACTTGAGTGAAAAAATTAAAAAAGAATATTATTCTTCCTGTAAGTATTTAATTTGAAAAATCACATTTTAATATTTTTTCATGATTCTGTAAATGTTTATTTTCAGATGTAATAATATAAGACTATATTGTGTAGTAAAGATTCTACTATAGTAATAGCAATGATGATGATGATGATGATAGTGGTAAATTAAGACTTCAAATCTATGTAACATGAAATTAGGACTATTATAGCATGCTTTCAGCATTCTTAAACTTAGCCATCTTCATTATTATAAATTAGTAGTTAAATTGCATTCATTAGCCATATGTCAAAATTAAATAAAGTCATATCTGGTAATATTTTTAATATGACTGATTATTGAACTTACTGCCAAAATTGATAAATGAAATCCCTTTTTTATTTTATTTCTGATGCTATAATCATAGTTTAAAACTAAAAATCCAATGTTTAAATTTATATATTAAAGTTCGTGTTTAGAAAACAAATTTTTAAGATTCACCAAAAGATTCATTTGAATTTAACTTTATATACAGTAAATTATGATGTTTGACTCTTTTATAGAGACTTCATTTATATTCCCCATCATAAGAAGATTCCCAGTCATAAGAACATGCAAATACTATAAATATATGTTTTTCTGAAAGTTTGTGATGATGGTATTTTAGTTATATTTTTATATTGGACCATTTCCATCATCTAAAATAAGTATTGAATGTCTTTAGAAAAATTTAACTTTATTTAAATATTCCAGATACATTCAACTATTAGTAATAGCATATCAAACAGGTTAGTGAATGCACAATGTTCCAAGAGGTATTATTCTCTCCTCTTCTTCAAGTGTTGCTGATCTGGCCAGTGACAGTACTAGCATGGGATTCGAACCTGGACCCTTAGATTCTTGAGTATTGAATTTTAAGGTAACCAACTGAGCCATTCTGCCAAAGGCAACAGTCTGTAGTAATTTCATATACTTATGTATGAGGTTCCTCCTGATTTCTCCATGTTTTCCTAATAGCAAAGTTGATGTTTCCATACATTATGAATCACACTAGGTTGACTTATGGGATTGGTTGCGTTGTCATGTGAGTAGCTTCTTTAAATTTTCTTCTTTGTATCATGTTGTCTTTAGCAGGATGGCTCAGTTGGTTAGAGCATTACCTTAAAATTCAATACTCAAGAATCTAAGGGTCCAGGTTCAAATTCCATGCTACTGTCATTGATCAAGTCAGCAACACCTGAAGAAGAGGGGAGAATAATACCTCTCGAAACATTATGCATTTACTAACCTGTTTGATGTGCTATTACTAACAATTGAATGTATTTGGAATATTTAAATAAAATTAATTTTTTCTAAAGACATTCAATACTCATAATAGATGATGGAAATAGTCCAGTATAAAAATACAACTACAAATATATCTTTGAAAATTACTTATTCTTAGTATTGTTTATTAAATTATTACATTTGTAAGGCAGTGTATACTGAATTTGAAAATTAAAACGTAATCTGTTTCTTCTTATGTCTTCCTTTGATAATATGGCAATGGAATCCATATTTACTTTTATGTGACTTTTTTTATATTTTTAATTCTATATACAGTAATGCCATCAGTATATTTATAAACACAAGTTATCATAACTAAAATTAAAATTAACAGCGACTAGGATATTATTTGATTTGGCTTTGTTTCAATAAATGCACATACCAAATTCCAGGGCTTTTTTAGTAAAGATAATCAATAACAAAAACATGTTGTAGACCTGGTTTAGTACAATATTAAATTATAATTAAAATTTTAATTTTTCGTTATTTTTAGTATTACTATTGTGATAATATATATATAGTTCCAACCAATTTCCTTAAGATTAATTTATCTTTCCATAGCCATATATATATATATAGAGAGAAGTGTTTATGATTTCGTCATTAACACTATAAATTAGTTATTATCATTGCTAAAAATATTATTTTAAATCACATCTGTCATGTGCATTTAATATATAAATATTTATGTGTGATCACTTTTTCCACACTGTTTATAATAATGCACTGCTCTCTAATGCTAGCATTGAGTCTTAATATATATATATATGATATGGAGAAAAAATCCTGATTATAATTTATTTTACATTATCATTTTCAATCATTAAAGATTCTCTGCAGTATGAAGGACTTCCATAGCCTTCATTCTTTATTTCACTCCAGAAATCGTTTTTATCTGAATCATCCATCTTATATATCATTTTTTTCTCTGCCTTTTACAACAACTTGAGATCTAGTTTAAGATTTTAACTGTTTATCTATAATTTTTTTTTCAGCAATGTAACCAGGAAAGCACCATTTTCATCTTTTAATTCTTTCACTGATGTCTAGAGATATCTAATTGTGAAAACTAACAAGGATCAATAACATCTATTTATGTTTTGCATAACTGTAATTTGCCAAGGAAAACTACAGAGAAGAACAAAATTTCCTATAATGTAAAACAACATTTTATTATTGGAAAAAATTTCTTTAACAATTAATAGATAAGACAACATTAATATTAAAAAAGGGGGGGGGGGATCATTAAATGATGAAGGAAAACTATTCATGTATTTTTTTCTTCAGTATTTACTTATTATTTCTCAGCATACATATCTTTTTGAATTACTATATAGATTGAAGTCTCTATATTGCTTTTTATTAAGTGTACATGTCTTAAATCTAGAAATAAGTATTGGTAAAATATATTTATTAAAAACTTTCCTTTTCAAGTATAGGAACATATGTCCATGGTATTTATAATTATTAACTTTTCTAATTCATGATTATTGATTTTCGTTTGCACTTCTTTTTATAACCATAATTTAATATTTTAGCACTTATCATTAGCCCCACTACTTTGTTTTCAAATGCTAATTTGTCTAATATTTTCTAAAACTCTGAAGCATTATGTTCAAAAATCACTATTATCCACAAAATCTAAATGAATTAAATGATATCTATTTATTATGATTCCTTAGGTCCACAAAATACTTCTCCTAAAACCATGACAAAAGTTCTGGAAATATAAATTACTCTGTCTTACGTTCTTAATAATATTGTTCTTCATTTTCTTTTTGAAAAATTGATGATACACTGGATTTATATTTTGATGTTCTAAAACTTTAATCATTGCAGAAATGCTTAAAATTAAAAGCCTTTTCATAATCTACAAATTCAAAGCATAAGAGGAATTCATATTTATTGATTGTTTTTATTAGTTCTCTTAATACCGGGATGTGTTCAACTATGTTAAAATACTTATAAATTTGGCTTACTTTTATTGTTGGCTTAATTCAAAATTTTTCTATAGATGAATTGTAATTTATATTTTTAAAATTTTTATACATATGTGATACTGATAATATATTAGGTTGGTGATGATGGACTATTTCCATCATCTAATATGAGTATTGAATGTCTTTAGAAAAAATTAACTTTATTTAAATATTCCAAATACATTCAACTGTTAGTAATAGCACACGGGTTAGTATATGCACAACATTTTGAAAGGTATTATTTCCCCCTCTTCTTCAGGTGTTGCTATTGCTATTTTTTTAATTACTAAATTTACAGCAGTTCTTTAATGAAAAAATTAGATATTTTTTCTTAATATCAGTTAATACTTTTAATTAATTTGGAAGTTCTAGTTTAAATTCAGTGAAATATATCTGGATATCAGCTACTAATATTGATTTTCTTAATAGAATTTTGTTTCTCTATCTTTGCATTAACTAATATCCTACATTATTATTAGACAAAATATAATCCAGTTATGCTATATTTTTATTTGAATGTTTTCAGTTACATTTCCATTTTGATTTTTTAAAATAAAAAAAATGTAAAATATACAGTTACTTCTTTTCTGCATATTCACGAGACTGTGATTCTTTCATTTCTGTCTTCATTTTCAACTTAAAGTAAAGCATTTTTATCTTTCAATCATTTTCCAAATCTAGCATTAACATTTACCATATTACAATTTTAAAATGTTTTGTATGATCAAAAGTATCTTTTTTTTCATCCATATTCTAAAAATCTTGATATGATATAAACCATGTGGTATTCTCTATTAAATTGAATAATCAATCCTGGCATTCTGTCTGGTTTATTATTAATTTTTTTCTACATTTATTTATTACAATCTCATTTCAAATGTTGATCATGTGATGTTTAGTGGTTTAATCTCATTCTACTAGTATTTCCAATATTGTCACCTTTGTAATAAAGTACTTTCCCACTTTTCAAATCAATTATCTCTTCACTCTTTTCTAACTGCAATGCTCTTAGCTCCTAATTCCATTATAAGAAAACTCTATTTTATTTAGAAGCAAGAATGCAATTAATTTTCGGTAAAAGAATCAAGGTCACAATAAACCAATGATTCAAAATGCTTATAATTACACTATTTAATTATAGAATAATGAATAGTACTCATCTAATTACAGTCTAGCATTATATATATATATATAATTAGAGTTAATAAAATGAACAGTAATTATTGATTTATTGTCTAGTATTATATATACACAAAAGTTACTATAATGTACAGTACTTACTGATTTTTTTCCATATGTTATAGCATCGGCTGGAAGGCGAACCTGCAACAACCGTCTGCAACCAACTGCTTGCTTGCAAGGCAGCTGCGCTGACCTTTCGGCTAACAACGCTTGACAATACTTACTGATTTACTGTCTAGTATTATATCTACTACCTTAATCTTTGTGTTCCTTAAGTCATATTAAAACATAATAAGATTAGGCAATCTGTTGCAAAGTTCTTAATTGGCTTGGTGACTTATAGGAGCCAAGATCCTGGGAAAAGATGTCCCCAGCTGATTTTCTTCTACAGCTTTTATTGATTTTCAAACAAAGAAAGGGAGTATTTTTTGTTCTGCCTCAGCTTTTATCCTTTTCACTTTTTTAGTTCTTTTTTATTCTCAGTCCAATTAGTTCCATTTCGACTCTGTACATTTAATTATTGTTTACATTAATTAAATTTCTGTTGTTAACAGATGTTTTTCATTTGGTAATGAAAATAAAGTACAATCATTTTAATATTTATTTCATGCAACGATATTTATTTTTAATGCATTTTTAACTAAACTATAATCATTTCAATACATATATCTCATGTAACGATCTTTACTTTAAGATAACATTTTAATGAAACTATAATCATCTCAATATATATTTTATCCCTCCCGTTACTCCAGAAGTAGGTTACTTTATGTTATATATATATTCTTTTAATTCCTTCAGCCTTTGTCTTTGGGTTCTCAGTAATCTCTGTTTCATCACTGATTGACTTTCTGTTTGTTCTGTTGGTATTTCTTTCTGAATTTCGGCTATTTCATCAGATTCCGTCTGCTCTGTTTCACTATGATTTTTATTTAAAGTAATTACTTTTTCTGATATTAGCCCAATTATTTCTTGTTTTTCGCCAGAGTTATTTGTTTTGCGATTAACGTTTATTTTTATTTTGGGGCCTTTTGTTTTTTCTATTTGATGTTGGTGAACATGGTTCAAATGTCTTCAATACTCTGCACCATTATCTGTTTGCACTTTTATTATTTGCTTGGATAATTTATCTGTCATTATCCTATTCATTTCTTTTTTAGTAAGTCCTGTATTCAGACTTTCTCAGCTATTACACATTTATCTTTTATATCACCATATTCCCAGTGTTCATCCAGTTTTGGAATTAGTATTGATAATTTTGTTTGCAATTTTCTGTCCATCAGTAATTTGTCCAGAGATTTTTCTGTAACTATCAATGGCATGGAATGCTGATGCAACATTACAACATACAAAGCTTCTTGTATATTGGCATTATTATTTTTCTAAGAGCCCTTTTTCCTTGTTGAACAGCATTTTCTGCTAACCCATTTGATTCAGGATGATAAAGAGCTGTACAAATGTGTTTGATGTCTTTATTTATGGAATAGTCTTCCATTGTTTGTGCAGTAAAACGTGTGTCATTATCGGAAACAATTACTTCCAGTAATCCATTACATGAAAATATTTCATTCAGGTTCTCTATTGTTTTCTCGCACTCATATTTTTTACTATATGATACCCTGCCTATTTATAGTACACATCTATAAGTGTAATGAGTATCTTTCCATTGGTGATTCCTACATTGCCATGACTTATTTGCTTTAGGCCATACTACGTTTTAGTTTGCATATTCATTTTTGATTGACATGCTGAGCATTTCTTTATATATTTCTCTATGTCACCTGTTATATTAAGCCATCAGTCATAACTATGCACAAATGCTTTTGCATATACAATGCCTGGATGTCTTCATGCAACAACTTTAAGTCCAATTGTCTACCCTCAGGTGGTATTACAACTCTATCTCCCATTAGAACACAACCTTTGTTGACGGATAGGTTTTATTAATTCATCCAAAAAGTAGGAACATTGCTTCAAGGTTATTAGTTGACCATTCTTTACTTATTCAGCTTATAAGTGGCTGGTAACCTTTATCAGCCCTTAATATTATATAAATCAATATCTGAATTTTAATAGAGTTAAATTAAAATTTACATTTTTAAATACTGTACACCTGTTATATTTGATAGCATTAAGATGCAAATATATATTTACTGAAGTGTTCTCTGCATAAAAAAATTAAATATTTTTTTCAATATTTCAATAGCATTATGACTAATCATAGTTTTTGTAGCTTTATTAATAGTTATCATTTATTAATGTCAGAATACAAAAACACTGATCTTTGAATCTGTTGTTTTTGTAATATTTTTTTTATTAAATATAATATTTGTAATATTTTTTTAATTGGTTGCTTTAACATTTTTTTAAGATTTAATGTAAATATATTTTCTATTAATCATTACTATGTCATTCATATGAACTATCTTAGGGGCTTGACAGAACCATGAAAGCATGGAGTGCCTTAATACTGAATTACATATCAGCATTTGTCACTGTTCTGGCAGCTGACTGGGAACCTTTATCATGAAATATATACTATATCTCTGTAGTTAAAAGTGCATGTACTGATTTTTTCTCCAGAGTTTTTTATTTAATGGTGGAATTACTTCCTTCGCATAAACATAGTGGTTGTGAATTTGACATGTGACATCGAACAGATTTGCATTCACCAATCAAACAACAGAGAAAATACAATATTATATATATAAGATTCTAATTATTGTATTAACTGAACATTATTCACATTAGTATTCTGCTTTTTTAATAGTAGTTTTTTTCTTTACTTTTATTTGTTTTTACAATTTTTGTGATTAGAGTTTTGTATTTAAACTTTACATATATATATATTCTCCAGAATTTTTTTAGTTCTGTAATTATTTTCATTTAGCTTCATTTTTATATGGACTGAATATTCGCCATAATATTAGATTATTTCCCTGTTAAATGGAGTATTTTTTAAAAAAATAATATAATTAGTAAATTTTTTATTATTTATTTTTTAGGTGATTCTAAGTTAGTGCAACACCTTTTATTAGATTTAGATAGCAGTGGTCCATTAGTTGAATTCTGGGAAAATCAACAACTACAAGGAAAAAGGTAAATATATATATTCTTCAAATTAAAAAATACAAATATTTAAATGCAATTTGTTTTCTATCAAAGAAAAAAATATTAAACCAATAATTTTCATAAAGTCTTTATAATAGTGATTAAATCTCAGATTATCAAAAAAAAAAAAAAATAGCAGATAAACAGTTTAATAAAATACTTATTTTTCATGTATATAGTTAATAGTGTGCGAGGCTTTAATTTTAGAATGAATTTGTATGCAAAGTAATGTTTCTTTTAATTCAGAGTATTATTTAATGAACATAATGCAAGCTATATCAAATTCATTTATCTGTACTATATATTGAAAACAAAATTTTGGAAAAATATAACTTCTTCAAATTAAATAAAAGTATTTAATTGAAGAAATTTGTTACAAAACATTTTAAATGAGGCATTTATTTTATATAGTGCTATGTTTATAAATTGTAATAAACTAAAGATCAACTTTTCAAGCTAATGTACATGCGCTTTTTATGAATATTAATACTAATAAATGAATACTTTCACTTCCAACACAAGATAACATCTTTGCGAAAGAATAGAATGAATCACTTATTCTTTCAACCCAAATGCTTAAATATGGGCAAATCTTAAGCACTGGAAATGAAAGCGTGAAGATAAACCAATCACTTAAATTACTTTTTACTATGTCTGAATGAATGATGCCCACAAAATTTTCTAGCACTATATAAAATAAATGCCTCATTTACATATGTTTAGTTTCATTTAAGAATGACGTTTCATAAATTCTAGAAAATTTTGTGGGCATATTCATTCAGACATAGTAAAAAGTAATTTAAAGTGATTGGTTTATCTTCACGCTTTCATTTCCAGTGCTTAAGATTTGCCCATATTTAAGCATTTGGGTTGAAAGAATAGGTGATTCATTCTATTCTTTGGCAAAGACTTTATCTTGTGTTGGAAGTGAAAGTATTCATTTATTAATATTCATAAAAAGCGCATGTACATTAGCTTGAAAAGCTGATCTTTAGTTTATTAAAACATTTTAAAATAAAACTTTACAAAATCAGATACAAGAATACATTTATCATGATTATTTATATATTCTTATTTTTTTTTATAGATGATTTGTCCAGAGATTTATAAAATAATAAGATTCAAGAGACTTGCAGCATGCTCTAGTTGCTTTTAATATTTATAGAGAACAACAATTTAAGGAGTATATACACTTATCTTCTTTAATGGTTTCTCCTCTGAATAGGTTTCTCTGGATTGTTTATAATATTGCCATGAACCTATGGTAGACACTCTCATTCAAGAGTTAATCATTTCTATTAATCATTAGTGATTTTATTTATATAGTTTTTCATGATTAGACATAGGAAAACAATTGCTTGAAATCTAGATCTAAATACTTTTGCAGGATATTGTTTAGAAAACGTTTTTGATATAAATGTGTTGTTTAGAAAATGTTAAATGTTTGTTGTTTAAAGTACTAAATTTTAGATTGAGAATGTAATTAAAAATTACTTAATTTATCATCATCAAAATGCTTCTATAATTAATAAAAGTTAATTTCTGCTCATCTTATGGCTAGTACATATATATATTTGATTAATTGGAATAAACTTAGAAATCTTCTTTACAAATAAACATTTATAGTCATTCATTTATTTTTAGCCCAGTAGCAAATAAATCATGCTATTAAAGAAATTAACCATAATAATTCTCTAATAATGAAACTGGAATAGTGAAGTCTGATAATGACAACCTTTTTATCTAGAACAAAAATATTTATATTATACTTTATTAAGTCACTTTTTTACAATTGCATGTAATTTAGAGAAGGAAATAAACCTCTCTTCATGTACTTTTTATGAACTTACATGCACTCACTCGTAAGCATCAGTTTATCGAGTATTAAGTGTTTCACTTATGCTTTTTAAACTGATGCTTACATGTGAGTGCATGTAAATTCATAAAAAATGCATAACAGAAAGTTTCTTACCTTCTCTATATTATATAATAATTATCTTCTATATTTTGTTGAATGGTTTAAAAGAATGTTGTTTTTTTTGTTTCTTCTTTTATAATACTTTGTTTGATATAATGTATTGTTGTTTTTTATTTTATGCCACTCTGTGCAAATATCTAGAGTTGGTTTTTATTTCTTTCATTTTGACGCAAAAGTTATAACAAATCTTATTTCTCATTTTAATCTTTTCATTTGAAGACATAAATAATATTAAACTTAGAATTCCTTATAAATATTTTTGATACATTCCAGTATTAAAAATTATGTCAAATTTTATTCCAATTTTTTAATATTATTTTAAAATGCATAGAGTATTTATAATATATATTATAAAACATATTTTTGAGAATAATCATGTTTAATAAACTAAAATAAATTTATTGACCTTTTAATATCATTTATCCTCATCTGGTTGAAAAAAATATAGTAATAATCACATTGTTATAGTAGATATGTGATTGTTGTATCATATAGTTGTTAAATAGTTTGATTTATATTTAACAATACTTTTTGTATTCATTTGTGGTAAAAGAAACTCTTTCAAATCGTTGATAATTTTATTGTTTTGTCACATTTACTAATGCAATTTTTAATTCTAAAGAATTTTATACTCTGCTTTTCTGCACTAACTATAATAATTAAGAAAATGTTGCAATATAACAGCAAAACATATTTGATTTATAATAAAGAAATTTATTTTAAAACTATGTGCATTCACTACTGAAGAGTATCATAATCTTAGCATTAAATGACTAAGGGCAGTTGAGATCTGGATTTAAAGTTACTTTGAATATTATAGAATAAATTATCATAAAATTGAATTTTTAGGAGTAAATTTAGATGTTAATAATGAAAAATGTCAGCTACAACCATGCCTCCTTTATCTTTCTCTTTCTGTCATCTCTCTCAGAGCAAACAATGTGAGTTGCAGATAGATCAAAGTGATGTAGCTTATTTAAATACTCTTTCATTATGATTATTGCATGTGGATATGATTTTAGTACTTGGAGTCATTTGCAATGGCCAGTATCCTTCATAGACTTAAATTTATTGTGTAAATTTTAGTGTTTTTTAATACTAAAATCATATCCACGTACAATAACCATAACCAAAAAATATTTATAAAAGCTATAGAAATTTTTAAAAACTCAAATTGCATTAATAAATATGACAACACAATAAAATTACCAACTATTTGAAAGACTTTCTTAATGGAAATGAATATAAAAAATACTTCTAAATATAAATCAAATTATTCAACAACCACATAATACAGCAATTACGTATCTACTGTAACAATGTGAGTATTATTACTATATTTTTTTAACTCAGTTGAGGATAAATGTTATCTTATTGAAATGTTGGTACATTTATTTTAGTTTATTAAATATGGTTATTCCTGAAAACAGGTTTCATAAAATATCTTTTACCTGCGAAAACATTCATTTCAACATGTGTCTTTATATATTTGTGTATGAAATTCTTTTTATTTAGTGGATGATATAATATGACATTGATAAAGCTATTTATCTTTCCACTTTCTCTCAATTTCTTTAAATAGATTGAAGCACTTTAAATACAATTTTAGTATATCTTATATTTAAACAAACAATATAAGTGATTAATATATTGTTTAATTTTTAATTTCAATATAAAAAATTATTTAACGATTGTAAAAAAAAAAAAAAAAAACAATGATAGACATTCAATCAGCACTAAGATTTATATTATAGTCCCCAACCACACACACACACACCATTATTAAAAATAGTGAATAATTTTTTAATAATTAAAAAGATGTGTATTGACTGCTTTGTAAGATAAAAAAATTTACACGTATATGGGTATGTGTGCATAACTAATCAATACAAAAATTATTGTACTCAAATGCAGAATAAGTAAAATTATCCAAATTGCAAGTTAACTTGGATATTCTAATTTGCATAGGGATAATAATAAAATCATCATGCAAACTAGGAGAGCTATTAAAAATGACAGCAGAACTATAATGTCAAAGGAGCCAGATTCAATCAAAATCAGTTAGTCACATTCAGATATATTTGTGTGAGCAGTTAGGTGGTTCAAAACCTGATGTTGGTGAGCAATGTAAAATACTGAAGAAAACTTTATATAGAACAGCAAATGAAGAAAGTTATTAAACTAAAACTTTTCTGTTTATTTTCAAAAAATAATTAATTAATGTATGGCTTCTTTGGTTAACTTTTAGCCCTTTACACATCAGTTCCATAGTCTCTAAACCCAGTGTTATATAAATTACTAACATGGATATGTATCATGGCAATGCAGTGATGTGTTAATGCCTTTTGATGGAAACAATCCGAGGCAATGGCAAATATATATTAATCATGTTGAAAAATGCATAATATTTAATATAACATTAGTGATCTCTGAGACCCAATATACCTGAGGATATTTTGTTGAAGGAGCTACTACAAAAATTAAATGTATATTTCAAACCTACAATTTTGAAAACTTATGTATGATTGGCACTGCTTAGAGTTAGCAAAGGAATGTAAATTTAAAGATCTTCTAGAAGAGATGCTATTGACCAGTTGTTATGTGGGATGTGAAACTTAAGTGAATATTTTTAAGTGAATTTACACTAAGTTATTTATAATGCAACCATTAAATGAAATAAAGCACTAAATCATTCTAGACTATGTTTAAGAATTTAAAAATGCAACAGATGAAGCAAACCTAAATACACATGTAAAGAAGGTGAAGCACAAATGACAGAAAAGAATATTAAACAGGAATCTAGCATAATTGCTGCAGAAAGAAAAGATATATAAAAAGAATGTGTAAATTTAAGACATCTAAGTGTCTTAACTGTGAATTGATAGACTATTTGTCAAAGGTTTGTTCTAACAAATGATAAATAACTAAAGTAGATTTTCTGGAGAATAGTAAACGAGGAAGAGTGAAAAATGACTGGATGTGAAATCAATAAAGGAAGGCAAAGATATGACAAATCTATTGGAAGTTAAAATTTGTAGCCAAATCACAAAAATGGACATAAATAGCTGGGCAGGCATATTACTCATGTCATTTAAAAATTGGATAGCTATTAACAAAAAAGGAATAATAAGATACAACTTAATAAAACAAATTTAATGGCTACAGACATAAATGGAAATCCAATAAACATCAAAGTAATTGTAATTGTATTGGTAAAAGTAAATAGTTAAATAAAAAGTTTAGCACTATACTAGGATGTAACTGGTTTAAGCCTTTTGGAATTACAGAAAATATTATAAAAAGAATGAAATTAAAATTGGAAATAAGATATTAATTCCCTCAGCTCTTTAAATCTAGCTCACCAGAATTAAAGACAAAATCAGTAGATGATATAGAGCTAAAGGAAAATGTATATATCTGTTCACTCTTAAGCTGAATGTGGAGGAAGCACTAAAGAACTTATTAAACAGAGCCATCATTACACTGGTGGAGGGATCCTGGTTAACATTCATTGTCACTATCTTGAAACCAGATAAAAATATTAATAAAGGAACCTATCCTGTAATAAGCAGAAAAGAAGTGGTGGTTTCTCTGCAGAAAGCTATATACTTCACTAAATTAAGTTTGCAGTTGGCAATTTACCAAATCCCTGTTACTACTATCAGGACTGCTGCTTAGAATAAACACATAATGCAGGGGTCCCCAACCTTTGTGCACTTAAGAGCATATTCTATAATACCGGCCAGATGGCAGGCACCATTTATTTTTTTCAACCAGATGGCGGGCACTATTTATTTTTTCAATGTAAATTTATAGTTGGATATTGTTAATAATACACATAATGTACAAAAAAATATTTCTTTCAAAAATAAAATGTTAACATATAATTAACGTTTATATTTTTATGCTGTAAAAGTATAGTATGTCCTACCATTTGATTAAAATATAATACAATAAATTATAAGAAATTTTAAAAATTAAATTTATTTGTATCAGATAAATAATTTTTTATCATGTTCGGATAGCGGCGGGCACACATAAAATGGTCTGCGGGTGCCATGGTGCCCATGGGCATAGGGTTGGGGACCCCTGACATAATGGAACTGTTTAAATTTAATAAGTTATCACATGGGATTATCATAATGTCATATTTTCCAAACAAAGATGTAAAATCCTTTATGAAAAGTAGAAGGAGCTATACTGTATATAGACAATATTCTGATAGTTGATGAAAGTGAAATGCAGTTAAATAAATGAGTAAATGCTGTCTGTAAAAAATTGAATAAGATCAGTGCAAGTCTCAATCAGTGCCTCAATATGTATTTGGTCAGCAAAAGAAATCGAATTCCTAGGATACATTATAAAAAGATAAATACAAACATTCTAATCCAGAGAAAGTCACTGCAGTAAAAAATACCCTGTAGCCAACAAATGGTAAGCAGTTGCAAACTTTTTTAGGTTTACTGAACTTCTTTGAAAGTTTCCTAAAAGAAAAATCAGAGATAGGAATGGATAGTTCAACAGGACAAGGCTTTTAGAAAAGAACAGGAATTGCAGAATCTGGTAAATTACTAGTGCATTATTGTGAACAGCAAGAAGTGGTGATTACAATGGATGCTTCAGACTTTGGTATTGATGCTGTGATTTTTCATAATGTATGTGGAAGCAAATGCCTATTGCATATACTTTCAAAACACTTTCCAAATCTGAAAAACTAGAGCCCATTGGACAAGGAGACTCTGGCAATAGTATTCACGATAAAGAAATTATACCAATGTGTTTATGGGTGGTCATTCGAAATTTACACAAACCATGGCCTCTATTGGGGATATTTGGAAAAATAAAAAGACTACAGATCATGCTAATCAGCATATACTGAGATGGAATAATATCTTGGCTTCTTACAATATTGAAATATACAGACATGGAAAGCAGATAAAGCATGTAGATTCACTCTCTGGAAATCCAGATAAAACAGACACAAGTTGTGTATTACTGAGGTTAACTACATAGATGTTACAGTCTAATGAACAGCAAAGTTGTATCTACCTGAAAAAAAATTGCTGAAGGATTTCAACTAGTAATAAATTGGAGTAAACAAGCATGTCCAAAAAAGTGACTACAGTACCAACTAATAAAGAATTAGATTAAATAAGTATAGCAAAAAAGAACCAACTACATAATGCCACAAATTTAGAATGCTCAAAAAAGTCTGTCCATGTGTCAAGAGGTGTATTCTGATGACAGACCAAGTATTGATTCCAATTGATGGGAAGAAATGTATACTGCAGCTGCTACATAAAGGAACTCTGGGATTGTACAAATGAAAGAACTAGCTCATTCATACATTTAGTGGCAATGCATGAATAGTGATATAGAAAAAACTATAAAGAAATGTCAAACCTGTCAAGAAACAGTGAGCTATCTGCTAAAGAGTTCCAGCATAGGTTAATACTACAAAAGCATAGGAAAGGATATATTTAGATTACTTTAGGCCTTTCCATGGATGTATATTTCTGGTAGCCATTGATTTGTATTTCCAAATATTAAAAAACACTAATATAGAACATATGATAAAAGTCTTAAAATGAATTTTTGCTACACATGGTATCCTGAATTTATAGTTACTGACAATAGTGTTGGATTTAGTTCAGTGCAATTAAAGGGGATTTTTGCTTAAAAGGGAATACAGCATATTCTAACACCTCCATACCACCTCTAATCAAAAAGACTAGCAGAAAAGGCCCTTCAGCATTTTAGGTAAACAGTGAATAGAATGGAGTGTGTGATATCTATGAAATGCTAGCAACACCAATGTTTTACCAGCACTTCACACCAAGTTCAATTAAGCATCCTGTAAGGATGCATATGTCTGTATTATTTCCAGACAAAACTAAAAGGTAGGATGTAAAAAGTGAAAATGTCAAGTTTTTTATAGGACAGACTGTCTGGATAAGAGATACTTTGAGAAAAAAATGGATATCTGGAAGTATATCTATCCAAATATGTGAGATTAAATTAGAAGACATTAAAATAATTAGGTGACTTATTGATCATATAAAAATTATTTAATTGATGAGCAGTATAAAATGATGAAGAAAATGTTATAGAGAACAAAGGAAGTTATCAGACTAAAATGTAGGACATTTAATATAATGCAGTATTAGAATCCCACTCTATAAAGAACTGTCCATATGGGATTAAGACTGGGAAAGCTGCTAGTTGTATATACTTACCAATTAGTACTTATATATTTGTGATGTTCCAGTATAACTGATTGTAAATTTAAAAGTTAGTAATAGATTTATTTTATTCCTTCTATATCACAAATAAAAAAATAAATCATGTTGAAGATTGCACCATATCTTGTTTTTGGCTAATGATCAGTGAATTAGTGCAAAACATTCATTTGACTATTTCAAGTTATTTTAGATCCTTTATTCTGAATCTAAGAATAGCTGAACACCATTTACTTATCACATTGGATGACCATTGTGAATTTCTAAAATATTCTTAAAATTTCTGAGATAACTCCCATCTTTTTAAAAATATTTCAACTTTAACCAGATTGCAAATCTGTATTAAGGATGTAGAAGAATATATTGACCATTATACCACAAGGCTATCACTTTAAGTCTTAAAATTTTAAGTGATGAAGAACAAATTCAATGTTTGCTATGATGCAAACACATGATTCACAACGTAAAACAAGCTTTTTAATCCAAAGATTTGATTAGAATTAATTTCGATGACATTACCTTTATTTCATTTTCTGATTATCAAATAAGTGGTGATTTCTCAACAATGTGTTCATTAGATCATTCTCATCATTTTACTAAATTAATCATTTCATAATATGTCAAAAATATATATTTGTTCTTCAATGGTATCCACTTTGCTATATGTTTTTATGAATTCATATATTTTTACTAATACAATAATTTCTTTATTATTCAACTTATTTATAAAGAGACACCAAAAATGTAATTAAACAATATTTTAAATTAATTATATCCATTTTTTTTTTTGCTTTTGATTTTTTAATATTAAAGATGTTAAAGATTTGTTTAAGTTTATAATGTTCATCTAAATATTAAAATATTAGAATAAGTTAAGCTAAGAGGATATAAAAAAGGGATAAAATCCATAATGATAAATAAATATTTTAATTGTATTTTCCTATTATTTTAGTTGTTTCCACCTGCCTTTACAAAGAGGGTATAATGCATGTACCTACAATTTTTTTTAATTTATCATTTATTTTAAAATAATAAATGTAAATATATTAAATTTAAGCGTAAACAGATAATATAATAACGTGAAAGCTAAACACCTTCAAACAGATACGCTTTAAAAATGCTTACGTGACAGCCAATCAGATGGAATAATGGCATCACATGGGACTCTAAATTCTAAAACACAAGCCAGAACTATTAGAAAAAGATGGATCCATCTTAATCTATGCCTCAATTATATTTAAATAAGCCAGACTCAAGCATTTTGAACTAAGAGTGTGAAGCTTAAATACCTTCACATTTAATCCACTAAATATTATATATATAAATTAACAACGCGAAATCATCCGATTTACAACGAAGAAATATTTTTAAATCTAATGAAATGATATTAATAAATGTAAATATATTAAATTTAAGCGTAAACATTTTTAAAGCGTATCTGTTTGAAGGTGTTTAGCTTTCACGTTATTTTAAAATAATATATATTTAGTATGTATAATTTTAAAATGAAATCATAAAATATTACATCTTAATTTTAAAGTGAAATTTTATTATTTTTTTAAATAGATCTGAAATATACTCAACATTTATTAGTACACATGGGGGACTGACAAGATTTTTTCCACCAAGGTAAATACTATTTTCAATAATAACTGTTTTTTTTCTTATCGTATAACATTTCCTATGTTTACTTCTTAAAAGTATTGGAAAAGAAGGTAAAAACTAATTAGACAACTGTAAAATTGGTTGGTCACAGCTTTATGATTTTTCAGTACTTACTTTATCCTTTAATTAAAAATATTAATTACTCGTTTACTGACCAATTGTCAATAGTTAGATGTCCTGAATATTCCAATTTTTCCCAGTCACATAATGCTGTGTGCCTCCACTAAGTCCTGTTTTTGATGTTTTACAATGGCAAAGCTTGCAATCTTTCTTACTCAGTGCTATGGTACTGAGTCTTTCCAGTATTACTCAATTTTAGGCTTAATATGTTAAAAGGATATGTGATTTCAGTTCTTATAAAGATATAAAATCTCTCACACTTCAAGTTGTGTCACTTTACAACAATCTTTTACAATTATCACATTGACGATAATCACATTACTAATCAGAATATCTGAAAGTTTTACATGCCAGCTAGTTAATAACTGTTATTCATTTGCAGACCAATATTTAAATGATTATTTGGATTACTATGGTCCAGCTTTTCAACGAAAAAAACCATCATAGTTTGCTTTAAATTTTTCAACTGCTGTGTGTTTTATATGGAGAATGGGAGATTTTTTTTTGAGATATGTTCATCTTAGAGATCCAACCAGTAGCTAGATTGCAGATGCTCATAACCTAAAACTTATACTTAAAATCCAGACTAACTTACCAGAAAGCTCTTGTAACTATTGACTCATGCCCATCCAAATGTTTCTTAAATCTAAATAAGAAATATGGCTTTGATAAGAAAAATAAAAGCTTGTTGTGCACAATCATTAGAAAAAATGTCTCTTGAAAAATTTTAGAGGTAAAATCACTGTTGGGTTAATTAAATATAATCTTTGAGTTTTACTTGTCAAATAATAACAGCTCAAGAGCCACCTAGCTGCTTAAAATGTAAGCAAATGAAATAATTGATATTGCTCGTATTAAATAATCACAAATTAACATTACTGATGACTGCATAATTCATAATTTGAAAAACAGATTATGTCAATAAGTATGAAGATATAAAATTTGGTTTAGAAAAAAAAAATTAAGATGAAAAGTATTAAAATGAAGTTTTGTCCCTTTTAGCATCTGTGGCAGAACTATATAAGCCTAATGTCATCTTCATAGAGGGAAAAACTTACCCACTATTGAAAAGAAGAAAAATAAAATATATAAATTTAAGAAAACAATTAAGGATGGAACTTTTAAGATATATATATAGAATGATTCATTATGAAATAAAAGTTATTGTTAGTAATAGTCTCCTTTGTAAAATTGTATTTCATATTTGATAATTACCAGAAGATATATTTTTTATATTTTTCAAATTCATCTGACCTCAATGCATCTTTCACCTTAGCTTAATCATATTACAGCCATCTATCATCCCAGAAGTCATGTTAATCTCCCTCAATATGGATAATTTTTGAAACAACCAGTTCATTTTTTTTCTCAAGTGAGTAAGACATACATAGTTTATATTGTAATTTTAAGTTGATATACACTATTTTTTTAATATAGTTTTAACTTCATGTAAACTTCTATTCCATCACAATTTTCTGAAACATATGACCAAAGACTTGTGAAAAGATACATAATCCTCAAGATGTGCATTTTATGCTGAACCAGCAGTTATCAGTTGACACAGATCACAATCTCTTATACATATTTTCATCATTGGTTTAGGATTTTGTAGATAGCAAATTACTATAATTTGATTATAAGTGTCAAACTTTCTGAACTCATAATTTTGCTACAAACAACTTTATAGAATTATATTAAGGATTATTACTGATCATTCATTAAACTAGAGATTATCTCTAATATAAATATACTCTTTAATTCTCAATTAATAATATGTATGTAGCATTATAGAGGCATCATCTCCTGATTTTCTGGCCCATGTTGATAGTTTTGATAACTTTCACTACACTACTCATCCAAGGCAAGGACAGATTTTATCCCATAATAATGCATTGTGAAGAGATTACCTTTCTTTGCACTGTAATATATTTTCAAATTTTATTCTTATCTCAATACATCTTTAAATTTATCTAATCATATCAATCATCTATCAGCCCAGAAATCAAACCAACCTCAATCATTCTGGGTGCATTTTTGAAATACCCATTTTATTTTATTTTTCTTCAAGTGAGTAAGACATATATAACTCATATTGGAATTTTAACTTTATTTACACTTTTTTTTGATATAGTTTTAAAATTCATATATATAATATGTATATATTTTAAACATCTATTTCATTACAACTATTATTTTACCCTTCTTTATATTTAGCTTTCGTACATTTATCCTGATAAAACTATTATGATTATGTAATTAATCTAACTGGGGACCCTATCAAGGATTAGGGTACTATTGTCATAATTTTGTCGATGTTGTATCATTGTAATATTATCTTATAAGTGCATTCTTCAATTTTATCACTTGGATTGAACCAAGAATCTTTTTTATTTAGCAGAAAGTTATTTAATTGCTGAGTCATTCTTCATCATATAATTAAGTTGAACAATAAATTAATGAATGAATAAAAAAGGACTAGTTGGTTATATAGAATATCATAGGATTTAACTGTTGTGGTTTTAAAGTGATGAAAAATATATATAGATAAAAAATAAAATAGCTTTAAAGAGTCTACTGGACAGTGAAATACCAAGTGAAAGTGAAGACATTACTCAGCATGATTTTTAGCTACTAATTGATGTTTTATGTTTTCACATTTTTGTTTTATACTTAATTAAATATAATTAGATAACTTTTTATTACACAATAATAAAATGGCTAGATAGAATGGCTGTATGCATAACATGTTTAAAAAATTTTACACTTGCTGGAAATCCTCAACTAACGTTTAAAATCATTCATGTTTCAAGTGAACTGCCGCTCATAATAGATTGATAACTAACTATTATACATTTGAACTTTTTGTAAGTTGTTTTTAACTAATTTTTTTTAATGTCACTATAAATCAATGTGAATCATAATGCTTTTTGTTTATAACTATCTTCCAATAACTTAATTATAACTGAAAGTTTATTAGGTATTTTATATAAATGCTCCAGATATAATAGTACTTCTAAGCTTTTCATTATGTTTATTAAAACTTTTAACATCTAAAATTATTTATATATATATATAGTCTTGCTGATGATCAAAATGTTAAGCTCATGTTTGAAGATTCTTGGAAATCAAGCTTTTATCATCGAGCGTTGGATAATGATTTCTTTACTTTTATGGCAGGTATGTTATTTTATTTTATTTTTTTTACTGATACATGAATCATTTGTTTAGATTTAGTATATCTAATCAAGAACAATTCTTTAAATTTTTGTAGACTAGTTTGGCCTTTATCATCATTGTTCTGTATGTTAATTATTTATCTGATATTATTTTAATAGTAAATTGCATATTCATTTATTAAAATATAATAATAAAATACAGAGCACTCTAAAGTATTGATACCTTGTTGCAATTTGGCTTAAATGTTGCTTGCTATTTTATTTTTATTTTAATAATTGATTATAAATATTCTTTGAAGGATAGATGCGATTAAGTATTTCTAGTAAAATTTAAATAGCAGACAATCATTTTACTGGTGCATTTTGTTCATCATATGGCATCATGTTAAATCAGTTGAATGGCTTACTTTTTTCGCATGATGTCATAGTTGGTAAGCATAAGGCATTGGCAATTGATTGTCTAACTTATCTGAATTTAATTAGTAACAGTTAATTTTGCTATTTTCAGTTTAACATTATGCATGTTTGAATTTTTTTCAACTCATGTTAATTGACTATAACCTTAAAATATTTAATATTTAAAACATTTCACATTTTCAAGTTTAATCAGTCTTTAGTTTGGTATTCATAATAAAAGAGCTTTGTACATTATGTTGATAGGCTAGTAATATCTCAATTGATTCTTTATAGTATGACATCATAAATGATTAAATGTAACTTACCAGTAAATTGATTGACTAGCTTATTTAATTATAAATTAATTTTATATTATTTCCAGTTTAGCATTATACACATTTAGTTTGTAAACATGCCAATGTGTCATTATTTAATATCTAAGAATTACTATAAGTTAATGTTAACTTTTAGCAGTGTCTTTTTTGCATCATTGTAATTTGAATTTAAACTTGGTGACTTTATCTATATAAAAATTTTGTTAGCTTATTTGTTTGATTTTAATTCTAAATTAATTTTAAAATAATCACAATGGTTTACCTCATTATTAAATGATAGTTTTGATAAAATATAATGTAAAATAGTGTTAAAGCACTAAACATCACATGATCACTATTTCTTATGCTAGCACATTACTGTTATTAAAACAGGCAAAACTTTCCATACAGTAGTGCCACTTAGTACCAACCAGAGTAATCAATTGATGCCAGAAGGCTTGTACATAAAATCCCTATCTAGTGCCTACTCATATAATATCCCCAGACTAGTTTCTGGCTTGTGGCCTTTGTCAGTGAAGAGCTTTGGATCTGAGAATACTGCACCTTAGGATCTAATGCAATCCTCCAGCAGCCACCTTTTATCTTTTCTTAACTACAAAATTATGAGAATAAAATTGGAAATACAAATATATAGCTCAATAGCTTATATAGTCGTATGGTCTGAACCCAGTTCAGTACCCATACATTTTGGTGTCTTTGCCTCTTTAACAACCATAGCCACCGCTATCCTATTAGGCAGGATTGGTGTTAAACCACTAAACGTGATATGATCACTATTTCTTATGCTAGCACATTACTGTTTTTAAAACAAACAAAACTCTCCATACAGTAGTGCCACTCAGTGCCAACCAAAGTAATCAATGGATGCCAGAAGGCTTGTACATAAAATCTCTATCTAGTGCCTACTCATCCAATATCCCCAGACTAGTTTCTGGCTTGTGGCCTTCATCAGTGAGGAGCTTTGGATCTGAGAGCACTGAACCTAGATCTTAGGATCTAATGAAATGCTCCAGCATCCACCTTTTATCTCTACTTAACTACAAAACTATGAGAATAAAATTGAAAACACAATAATATTTTCAATCTAAGCTCAATAGCTTATATAGTCATATGGTTCTGAATCCAGTTCAGTACCCATACATTTTGGTACATTTTTGGTGGCTATGGTTGTTAAAGAGACAAAGACACCAAAATGTATGGGTACTAAACTGGGTTCAGACCCATATGATATATAAGCTATTGAGCTTAGATCGAAAATATTATTGTGTTTTCAATTTTATTCTCATAGTTTTGTAGTTAAGTAGAGATAAAAGGTGGCTGCTGGATGGTTGTATTAGATCCTAAGATCTAGGTGCAGTGCTCTTAGATCCAAAGCTCCTCACTGATGAAGGCCACAAGCCAGAAACTAGTCTGGAGATATTGGATGAGTAGGCATTAGACAGGGATTTTATGCACAAGCCTTCTGGCATCCATTGATTACTCTGGTTGGCACTGAGTGGCACTACGGTATGGAGAGTTTTGCCTGTTTTAATAACAGTAATGTACTAGCATAAGAAATAGTGATCATGTGATATTTAGTGGTTTAACACCAATCCTGCCTAATAGGATAGTGGTGGCTATGTTTGTTAAAGAGCCAAAGTCATCAAAATGTATAGGTACTGAACTGGGTTCAGACCCATATGACTATATAAACTAGTGAGCTTAGATTGAAAATATTATTGTGTTATCAATTTTATTCTCATAGTTTTGTAGTTAAGTAGAGATAAAAGGTGGCTGCTGGAGGGTTGCATTAGATCCTAAGATCTAGGTGCAGTACTCTCAGATCCAAAGCTCCTCACTGACAAACGCCATAAGCCAGAAACTAGTCTGGGAATATTGCATGAGTAGCCACTAGATAGGAATTTTATGCACAAGCCTTCTGGCATCCATTGATTACTCTGGTTGGCACTGAGTGGCACTACTGTGTGAAGAGTTTTGCCTGTAAAATAGGGTATATATTTTTCTAACAAGCTTCATGTATCAAAATATTCTGTGATATTTTGTGGCAAAACTTTAAAACTAATTATTTTATATTCTTATGACAATGTAATAAAGTTAATGATATATGTATATTATGTTAGGAATATATTAATAGTGGTATCTAAATGATTTTATATAAAAAAATAATAAAATATGTATTCATAAATTTATTTGTTGACATTTTATTTACTGCATACATTTGCAAAATACTATGTAAACATAAACAAACAAGATACTAAATTATTATTAAAGTATTTGTGTGCATGTATATGGATTATATGTTTTGAGATAATTCAAAAACATTAAATGTCATGTATCTAATATATTATTTTAAAATATTTAATTTATTTAAAATGGGTATTTAAAAATAATTGATTATAGTATATAAAATAGATAAATAAGAGAGAATGTCTATATTTTATTTAAAATATAATTTTATATGGTTTTTAATATATATTTTATATTTTTGATTTCTACATATATTTTTTATTATTATTTTAAAACATATTGTAATATTTACTTTATAAAATTTTTAAAAATATATTTTAACATCAGGGAATGCTGATATATTTAAAAAACTTTTATTGACTGGATATATAAATAAATTTAATTCTTAATAGGAAAAACTATGAAAGAGAGTAGTATTAGGGAATATCTAAGATAATGGCATAAGTATGACATTATGGAGAGAAAACTATTTAAGCCCCTGATCTTGGATTAGACTCTCTCTCATTTTTATCTCAATAGATAAGCATAATTGAATTAGTGTATGTATATAAATAAGTTTATTTAAAAGTTTAAAATGATAAAGATGGGTTAGAAAATATTACAAACTGTTGAGAAAATTTTACATCTTTTGAGAATCTAAATAATAACATCGGATATAAAAAAATCATCTCATTGTCATAAATACCAGATTTTAGTGCTACAGTATAATTCATAGGAATGTATGGATAAAAATTTACAAATGCTGTTGTAACCTAAATAAAGCAGTATTAATGTTGTAAAATTTTAATTAGGAATACTTCATTTAAAAATAAAAATGTCATCAAAATGGATATCTTTTGAATGCTAATAAGTTGGAATGTATCTGGATTTAAATATAATGTTCTTCAGAATATGTAAAGGATTTGAACTATAAATAATTATTTTTTGTGTTTGTGTATTTATATAAAATGTAAATCACAAAATTTTTTGCATATATAATAAATATTATTTTTGCTGGAGTTATACTTGATGGACATTCCATGTGAATATAAAAATAGGATTTATCAGGTATATTTTTATATAATCTTTATTTATTTATTTTTAGAATGCACATGTTTGTTTTATAAGAAAAATGCATAATTATCCAAAAGAAGGAGATTAAAGTTAATAGCAAACAAAATAAAAATAATATATTTCTTAATGATAATTTTAGTTTATTTAAATAAAGGTATGTTTATTTATTTTCTTCAATTATATTTAAAAAAAATAGATTTTCATATATAAATATATATGGATGGCAGTGATGAAAATGTATATTTAATAAATAATTATAATATATTTTATGTATGTAAATTAATAAGCTTATGCTTATTGTGATAAGAAAATAGTAAACAAATTGAACATACTCATTAAATTTTTAAAATATTTTTATTTATTTATTTGGTGATATTGATGGTAGTATATGAGTATATGTTTTACATTATGATTTTATTAGTGTATTCTTCACAACACATGACAGTTACATTTATAAAGTAATATAATTATCAAACTTAATTCAGGAGTTAATGGAATATTTTATTTGCTTCTTAATTTTATCTTTTTTTATTGTTATTATTGTTTATATTAATAAATTCATATTTTATTAACCATGATACATTATCCTTTTCATAGTTCTAAATACCTATTGGCCAAGTGAATTAAAGTTCTAAACTTTTGATTGGTCAATTACAGAATCAACAGTAAAAATATATTTGTCTTTTAATATTAGGTTCATTTTAGTTTCATTTGTAAAAGGCAAATTAATAATTTGTCAGATTATGAAAGTGAACGAAGGTTTTTTCAAAAATAAATTTATATTTATAATTATAAAAATATTCTATAGTGGTGAACCTAAAAAGAATGTTCATACCCTACTAGAAAATGCTCCATATGTCATTGATTTCTTTTTCAATTTACACTCGTGAAAAAAAAAAAGAATTTTTATCAATAGCTTAACTATTTTTCTAAAATAATTATATTTTCAGCATATTTTATCAAAATAATCTATAATATGTAAAAAAAAATACTATAAAACATTTATTTTCATTTTGAAAATCAAAACAACTTGGAGCAGTGAAAATTGTTGACAAGCGTTTCCTTTTCTTCAAAATGAGAAACAACCAATCAGAATCTTCAAAAGTCCATCTTTTCCCATTGTTAAAACTTTAAGTTCAAATATTATTGATTTTTTACTTGTAAAATAATTCTAGAGAGGGAAGCATCTTATGGTATGTTTTAAGCTTTAAAATGAGTGTAAATTCGCTACGATAACGTAAAAATTACCATTTTTTAAAGCCGATTTAATTAAAATCAAACCTATAAACTTTGCAAGTCTCTATATTTTTTTGTATTCTTCATATATTATAATATTAGCTAGCCCCAATATTAAATAAGTCTGAACAAGATCTATTTATCAAAAATTAAATACTATTACATTTGATTACTTTTAAGCATGAGACTTTATTGATAATAATTTTTTTATTCTATTACATTATGTATATTCAAGAACATGAATAAATTTGAAATAATTAACAGAAGACAAAGTTTTAATTTAATGCAAGCAGTAAATATTAAAAACATTATAAAATATTATAATTCATTTTTCAAATATAAAATAATATGATATAACTCTATATATTAATATATTATAATAATCTGAATTAAAATAACGGTAAGTAGTAACAATTATCATTGATGATGATCAAGTGAAGAACATAACATTTTTTTAAAGATTAAAACTGCGTGTATCATATTACAATATGCATATCTCTTTATTGTATTCAAATTATACATCTGAGATCCACATTTTTATCTTTTTTATCGTAATTCTCAATTTAAGATGTGTCTTGATGCCATAATCTTTTCATTATATTCATTCAGCTGTAATAAAATATATACTGTTTTATCATTCTTGATAATTTGATTATCTTCAAAAACTATTGTTCCAAGAATATATAATTCTATAATTTTTATATTTTTATTTTGAAATCTGATAGAGTAGGACGCTCAGATATCAAAATCCTTTGATCATAATTCAATTCTGCCATTTTTGAAATTCAAACTTTATGTGAAATTTCGCATGTATTCTTGAACAATATTTTTTTTATTATTGTTGTTGTTATTATTTCTTAATATATTATGATCTTGGACTTTTTTATAATTATTTCTTGTTATCTCTATTCTCTTAATCATAGTTCTGTTTCCCAGTATTATAGTTTGAAAAGCTTTTTTTTATTTGGGCAGCATATTATGTTTCTGAGGTTTGTTCAACATATTTAGTGTGCATAGTTTTGCAATTGTCGATAGCCGTTTATTCAGGAATTTTCCATTCGCAAATACATTTAATTAATAATATAATGTTTGTATTTTTATTATATAAAAAAAAAAGTCTTTAAAATATTGGCATTTAATGTTAAAACTTTACTTCTTTTGATTAATGTGGTTTTGATTGTTTCATCATAAAAATTGTAGACAGAATGATGCCAAAAAAATAAATTGTTACTTTATCATTTAACTCATCCTAGAAATTACAATATGAAAAATAAATACTATTTAAAAACCTTTTTTTTTTTAAAGAAAAAAATGTTATTTCCATTTAAAAAAAAGATACTTATGATATTTCACAGCAGGACTAATATTAAATCATCTTTATAAAATTATTTTTATTTTTCAATTTTAAAATCTTTACTGTGGTTTAAATTTGAGGATGGCTTAAATTTGAAATAATACTGTATTGAATCTTCTATGTAATGTCTAAGTGTATCTTTTCAAAATGAGTGCATATTCCAAATCCAGTTGGGAACCTAAGCTAAATTGGATATTTTGTATCAATTATATCTACAATGTTCTATTCATCATTCACAGTAGAACTATGTCTCATGGTTATAATCTATGTGTACAAAGCAAATTAATTCAATTTGTTATATATAATCAAAATGTCTTGTCTTGACTAAAAAATAAAAATGCACTGCCAGATTTTAATAAATTGAACAAATGTAAAATCAGAATAGAAAATTAGATTTAATAAATAAGAAGAAGAAAAGAAGAAGAAGCAGGAACTCTTGGCATTCTTTCTTCTAATTAAATTAAATTGTATTATAATATATAATTGGCTGCAATTTCGTTTATGCTAAAATAATGTTTCATTATTGAAAAACTTAAAAATAATAAAGTGCAAAAGAACAAGAATGTGTATAGGTGAAGAAAAATACAATGTATAAAAATAGAATGTGTGTTAGATAAATAAATCTAGAGAAATCAGACTGTCCAGCATAAGCATTTCATTTGCTTAAATTTGTCAGAATGTAAAACTTATTTTTACTTTTACTAATGTAAGAAATCAACAAGCATATTTGAGAAACTCTGATAATTAGTCACTGGTTTTTAAAATATTATAAACTTTTTCTATATATGTGAATAAATATATCCAGAAATAAATACACAAGTAACTAAACATTGGGGAATAATGTTGGCTTCTCTGGCTATCCTGATATGGCATAACATTTTACATATATTTAATAACTACTATCTAACATCAATCATTAAGTATATGGAGGGAGTTTCTGCTCTATCTATTGTGAGATTCCCCTTTTTATTATGGTCTGCTTAAGAAAAAAGTCACATATTCATATGATTATTTACTTTATTACTTATTTAAGAGATATCTAATAAATGAAGCCCTGTGAACATACTATTCTAAATACTATTTAAAAGTTAAGGTCAAAGAAATAGCCAAAATATATTTAAATTAATTAGACGATCAGATTTCAAGTGAGCCTTTTATGCAAACATATATATATATAAAATGATGCCAGGGAGATGATTAATCTAATCTGAATGAAACATAGCCCAATCATTGGTCTCCATTTTGTAATGGACTATTGATTATAATATGGGATGATAACATAAAAAACTTTACAATGTCTCAGTATTAAGACATCATCCACAATAATATAGATCTAGTCTAAATGTGAAATGTTATGTTATAAAAGCCCTAAAGTTGATTTGGCACTTTATAATAATTACCACATGTACATGATCATCATAGGCTAGCGTTGGGTAGCTACTTGTCACAATAATAATGGATTTTCTATCTCACTACCTCTCTACATTTGTTCAGTGAACATTTGTCATAAAGAAATGTCCTTAAGATTTATATTATTTATCATAAAGAAAAACATACATTAACAAATAGTATCTTTGTTAGAACCTATGTAAAATTATCTAACTTAGTTATTGATCATACTAGGCAATAACAATGCTTACCATATATAATTTTTTAAGCTGTCCACTACACTATCATAAGATACTAACAATCTCTATTAAAACTTAATTTATTCAGATTACATTTAAAATTAAATAAACCAAATGAGATCATTGCTTTAGACATCAACAAATCTATTTATGTTTCCAAAGTAAGCTATAATAAGCAGTGAAATCATATATCATTGCTCTAAACAATGATGCATGATTAAGACATCTACTTGATTGATAATCGAATAATACTAAATTCAAATCAATAAACAACTAAATTTTGACAGACTTTACTAATCTAATATTATTTATAGTTAATGCAAATTTACTTTAATATTTAATAACATTCTGTTTAAATCAACTAGTTCCTAAATAATTATAATTACATTTTGAGAATGCTTTCTAAACTATACAATATTTATAATGTTTAATGAAATAACCCCTTGCTCAGTTTTATATCTATTTTAATAAAATATTAAATATAATATAAACATTTCATTCATACTCTATATATTAGATCGACTTGCAATTATTACTTCAGTTATATTCTAAAATGAAACATTTCACAAGAATTTATTATCAATAAATACATTAGGTAATTTCACATTTTTACACTACCCAATCACATTATATAAAATATACCATAGGTTTCTATTAGTTACTTACTGACTTATAACCACTGAGATTATTCATCTACTTAAATGTCCAATCAATCGATTATAGAAATGGATTTTATAACAATTAAACTACACATGATGATAATTGGCAGTTATCCAAGCCAAAGATAATATTAAGCTCTCTACTAGTTAATAAAATTTAAGATCTCCACTTCAAAGAAATTTAAGAAGATAATTAAGACAGATCATTCTGACTAATGACAGAACCAAAATCTATCAGGATTTTTGTAACAGATAAGATAAGCAAATTAAATAATCAACTCTGAACTAATGAAATTATTTCTACTAGTAATATTGACTTAGATAAGTAAACAAATATGTAAATGGAACAAATAACAAAATTTATACCTAATTGGATTTAATAATGATTTATAAAATATACATATCTAATTTTATTTCAATTACCAAGTCAGGTTTGATTTTGGCTCAAACTTGAAGTACCAAAATTATCTTGTACATTTAAAGGAAATAATTAGACAGATTCATTGGATTTTAAATCAACTCTAAATTTATTGGTTTATAATAAACATTTATAACAGTAATAATAAAAATATAACAGATCAAATAATGGATGTTTGCAATAGACTAAAATCAATAAAAATAATAATAATGTCTATGTATCTGAAACTCCAAAAATATGTTGTGTGAGAATGAATACTATATGAAGTGGAAGGAGAGATTTTAAATAGAATGTATAATAATAAGAAAAAAATGTTATCAAATAAAAATTGATCTCTATTTATTCATAAATGTAATCTCTAAATAATTAAACAATCCTAAAAAAAAATCTGTTATATTTAAACACTTTTCTATCAGAATCTCCAAGTTAAATCTTGAACATACAAAAAAATATTAAATATTTGAAAATATCAAGTCATATTAATTTATCAGATAAGAATTTAAATAATACGAATAAACTGAACCTCTCTGACCTTTTCATTGCATGAATTCTATCATACCCATATATATATTACTTATCTATGTTTTTGAAATAAAATGTAAACTCTCCTTTTTTTAAACCGGAAAAATATATATGTACAAAAATCATACTACCTAAGTGAAAGTCTGTTCATTTTCACTCACTATCCACAGATCCATTGTAGCTTCTGGCTCTTCATTTCCGATCTTAAGGCATAGAGATGATTTTTCTTCAAGTAAAGAAGATAAACATGAATAGTAACTAAAGTGGATATGAATCCAATTATTTTTGTGTCTAAATTCCGATATTTTCTTTTAAACATATAAATGAATCCAAATATTTAAAATGATAGGTACTTATCTGATGCAAAATCACATATCACTGGTTTTATTTTCCTTTTCCATTAATAATAATGCACAAAGAGAATTCCTTTAATGACACAATCTGGTTATAATCAAGTGAAGAAAAATAAATGCTAACTTTTTCTTTCCATATTAAGAAAGTGAAATTTAAATTGCCTAATATCACACATAAGTTGAGTTAATCGATCTTGTAAAATTCCTTGATCTGAAATATGACATCCATGACAAATAATGGAGTTTATATCCATCAGAAATTAATATATGCTATTCAGATTTTTAACCACAGAATATCTTTATATATCTGACCTACAATAGAATGCATTTTGATGGGCTTTTCATTCTTTCACATTCTTGCTGTTTCCCCTGGCATTTCATCAGCAAGCTACCAATTGAATGGGCAGATAATTAAAATTTTTATTTTTCCATGGTTTTATAAATTAATCACTTAAATAATAAAATTTAATAAATTTTTAAAGTTAGATCTAAAACATGTCTGTTCTGGCAATGATAAAATTACAAGAACTCAAAATACAACTTCTCTCTTCTATTTATAAGATACTCTTGATGACATTATTGTTGTCACAACAACTGTTGAATATTGCTCAAATTTGACTTGATCATGGGAAATTTGTTCAAGAAAATCTTGCTCCAATTAGTAAGTGAAATGGAGATTAAAAAAAAATTGGATACAGTGAAAATGAAATCCTGTTTTATAAGTTCAATATTATTTTTCCATTTTAAATCACAATAAAGAATTCCTGTCTTGCGTTGTTAGCCGAGAGGTATCGCAGCTGCCATGCAAGCAAGTAGTTGGTTGCAGGCGGTTGTGGGTTCGCGTCCCGGCCGATGCTATGACACATGGAAAAAAAAAATAAAGAATTCCTATTATAATTCTAATACATTTTAATGGATATAAATATTTTTACATATGTTTTTTAATAATAATTTTTTTATATAACTAATTTATGAACATATATGAAACAAAACATTTAATTTTATAATAGGTGTTGCTATGGTGATTGTAATAACAGAAATTGAAATGTGTAAAACTTAATAATAATATTGATTCTCTTCAAGCAAGCTTTTATGATTCACTTAACTATTTCCAAAATCTATTTATTTATTCCTCTGTTTATATTTTTTTCTGAAATTGATCACAATATAAATTGATGCTAAATGTTAATAATAAATAAGAATGTTGTTTGAATAGTATAGTTGCCATAGTTACCTATTTAATATTAATATTTTAACACCTTCATTATCCATAGATCAAGTGAAATAAAAATTAAACAAGACCAACAAACTTTTTTTTTTTTTTAAATACTGTGACATACACCAATCTGGTTACTTACAATATACACACACACACACATCATTTAACTTTAATTTAAACGAATATATTATCATATATAATGTATGCATCAAATTCAATTCCTTTTGTAATCCAAAAACACCTATAAGAGATACACCTTGGTTTGGCCTTATAACTTTAATTTCATTTCAACACTTTGAGAGTGTAAAGAAATCTTTGATCTCTTTTTTAAACAACAAAAATATTAAGCATGTAAATAAAATGTTATTTAAAAAAAAACATAATTAATGATTAAAAACAATGAGGATTGCCAATTCCTCAACAAGCTTTGTGTTAAATGCTTAGCCAGAGAAAGCATTTAAAATATCTCTGTCAGGAACCCCTCCCCAAACCCCTGACCATGGTTTCATGGTCTGAGGAGTGCCAAAGCATGAAACCATGGTCAGGGGTTTGGGGAGGGGTTCCTGACAGTGATATTTTAAATGATTTCTCTGGCTAAGCATTTAACACAAAGCTTGTTGAGGAATTGGCAATCCTCATTGTTTATAACTTACAAGCTTAAGAGAATAGGGTCATGTGATCTATGACTTATTTTGACTATTTATAGTCTCTGCCTTAAGTCTTATGCAATGTTATATTGCTAAGACTACTAATATATGGTATGGCTGAAGATCTATCAGCCCCATATAGCTATTTGAGTTGAATAGCTGGGTTTGAAGACATGTAGGTGTCTGAAAATTTCAGATTTTCCACTCAATAGATAACTTTTAGTTAAATGCTGGCTTTGGGTTGATATTTTTAGATCCTAGTGTCTGAACCTACCCTGACACCTCTCTGAGGAGTGCCAAAGCACAAAATCATGGTCAGGGGTTTGGGGAGGGGTTCGTCAGAGATATTTTAAATGCTTTCTCTGGCTAAGCATTTAACACAAAGCTTGTCAAGGAATTGGAAATCCTCATTGTTTATAACTTACAAGCTTAAGAGAATAGGATCATGTGATCTATAACTTTTATTTTGACTATTTATAATTAATGATTCTTTTATTTTTTTCTTCATAGTTGATTCCTGGTAATAATGATGATCATGTTCTTGTAATTTCTTGTGAGTGGATGCAGTGACATTCAGATATAGCAGATAACTGGTGTAGCATGAGGCTCCTTTGAAAACTATTAAAGTTTATATTTAATGGCTTGATGAAATTTTATTAAAACAGTTAGTTTATGCATGGATAATCGTTATTCTTTAACAGTTAATATAATTATTAATTAGAGCTCTAATTTACTAAGTTCTTAAATTGAAAGTTCAAAATAAAATTGAATATTAAATGAAATTTTCCTTTTAGCTGAATTTCAGTTTTGAAACTTGGTTAATTAATCAATATATTATTTAACTGTCATGTTTGAATTTGTTATTGACTTTTATAAAGTATGATAATTCTTAAAATAGTTGCTCAGGTGTTATTACTGATGTTAAATGGCTTTAAAGACCTGAGGCAGTACCCTATTCAAAATCCTTTTCTCTACTCATGATACATTCTGTTTACAATTTAATGAAAGAATAATCAATTAAATAATAATAGAAAAAAAAAAGATTATTTCCAAGAAAATGACCTATTTCACTAATGGTATCAAGTTATAAAGTAAACAAATTATGGTAATCTTCAAACAACATTTTAAAAATATTTTTTGATGAACATTTTATTGCTGTTCTTCTATTTCTCTTGAAAGTTATCCTTTGATTTAAAGAGGAAGCTCTTACTGATTATATTTATATAACAATTTCATTTTATAATGATATACAAATTTAATGCAAATACATGCATTATTAAATCTTGATGGGTGGTTAAATATTTTTATTTGTTATGGACAGAGTATGTGAAAACTCACATTTGCAGGTTATTCTCATGAGGATATTGGCTCTCAGTGCAAGAGAAAACCTAAATGACTACTCAGACATGTTTAAAATATTATTTTCATAGGTCACTCCTCTAATAATAATTTGATGAGTATGGTTTCTTTGGCCATTGCAAAATGTGTTTCAACTCTATTTATACTATGCATTTTTTTCTGAAGAACATTAATTAAAATTCTTTCATAAAATATTTCTCTTACAACTGTTAATTTTACTATAGATTATTTTAATCTTCCTGAGTTTTTTTTTTAATAACATATAAACTAATTATATCTGCATTGTATAGATATATTTTATCTTACAAATTGTAATTAAAAATAAATAATCTTTCATTGACATAATAATCCTAATCTAATTCAGTTTAATAGAATGCCAATAATTAAACCAATTATCTTTAATCCTATAATAAGTTCAGGTTATTTTCAATGTAAGTGGATTAATATATTTATTTTCTAAATACTAAAAAGAAATTATTTTATAAAATAAAAGGTTGATAACTAAAATAAAATTTACCAAAAAAAAAAAACAATTAAAAACTTAAATAATTGTTGAATGATTTATGCACATTGTACACACACACATATATATATAACAATATAACATCCTATTTGTATAATTAATAACTAACTCTTTTACTTGGTTTACATAACAGTAATATATCTAGAGAAAATAACTATGGTTTATTTACATAGACTAGTTATACTTTTATGACCTCATGAAATGTTCATTTCAATATAGATGATACACAAAAAGTATATATAATTAATGGATTTTATTAATTTTCTGAATAATATGTAATATTCGTTAATATGTTTTAAATAATCTTTGTTTATATAAACAAACTCAAAAAATTCTTTTTATTTTTCTCTTGTTCCTAATTTAATATATTTTAAATAATCTTCGTTTAAACTCAAAAGATATAATTTATACCTTATTGGTCGAAATAATAGTTTTATTTTATTTCATTCTTTTTATTTTTCTCTTGTTTTTAATTTAATATGTTTTAAATAAACTTCCTTTATATAAACAAACTCAAAAGATATAATTTATACCTTATTGTTAGAAATAATAGTTTTATTTTATTCTTTTTATTTTTCTCTTGTTCCTAATGGAAATATTCAATTTTAAAATTATTTTTTGAATGTCATAACTATAGAATCAAATTTATTATATAGAGTCAGAATTGAATGATTCAAAGAACAATTTATATAAAATTGCTGATTGTATATGTTTAATTTATTGAGACATGGCATTATATAGAAAGAAGGACATGAACATGTTTAACAATTATATAATAATTCTAATATTATTTATATATTATTATTGTCATTTTGAATCATTATCATTCTGCTGCAGAATGAATATACCAGTTTATTGCAGTACTTCTTTTTTTTCCCATCACTTCAGCAAACTTTTTATTTCATCCATCCTTGCATGGTCTCTTTATAGACGTTTTAAAAGTTTTTAGGATTCTGTTTGAACTTTAATTGGCTGTATAATTTTAATCTATTCAATGATGTCAGTGATATGGGCTTGTACTCAAATCCATGTATTTCATTATTAATTCTTTCTTATTTATTCATATGTACATCTCTCTATACTTCATTGTGTGATGTGCAGCTCTCTCTATCATTTTTCTATATTCATAGATATACAGTATATATTATAAATAAATAATTCAAAAATATATAGATTTAAAGTATATTTTATTATTTTACACTTTCACATGATATATATATATAGAGAGAGAGTCTAAACTTTCCATACAGTACTGCCATTCAGTGCAAGCCAGAGTAATCAATGGATGCAAGAAAGTTTGTGCATAAAATCTCCATCTAGTATTACTCATCCAATATTCTCAGACTAGTTTCTACCTTGAGGCTTTCATCAGTGAGGAGCCTTGGATCTGAGAGCACTGCACCTAGATCTTAGGATCTAATGCAATCCTCCAGCAGCCACTTTTTACCTTATTGACTAATTGTAAAGCTTTGCATTCAAAATGAAAACACAGAAATGTTTTCAATTCAAGCTCATGTGATATTTAATGGTGTATATATATATACTATATATATATCAGCTTTATTGATATATATATAACTGTGTGTATATATATATATACAGTTATGTAAAGTATGGAAACTTAGCCAAGCATGATATCATTCTAAATTCCAGTATGCATTAACCCCAAATAAAGAGGCAAACTAAACAGTTCAAAGTTGTTAAAGGAAAAAAAATTTTTGTTTTTAACCAGATTATACAAACAAAAAATTATTAAGCCTATTAAATAGATGAGTGACAGTTAGATAAATATGGAATTAAAAGAATTATAAAACTAAATGTATTTTTAAATTTATACACATAGATAATTTAAATAAAGCTGATATTTTCTGATTATAAATTATTACCTTAGGAATGGTTTCAAAGTAAACAATTTATTCTTGCAAGGAAGAAGAATATAAATATATAATTAATACAGATAAATGATTAAAAATGTATAAAATATGTATAATCTTTCAAAAGTCGGAGATGGATTTCAAGAGAAAAATTGTATTTATAAAAAAATATTTTTTTTTCTTTTTAGATGGGATTTGAACTCAGATTTTCGAGCTCCTTTAGTCATCCATTCCATCTTATACAACCAATACACATGACCACATATACCTGTGAAAAAGATAAATGATCTCTAATATACATATTTCATGCTAAACCACTATTCATCAATTGGTCTGAACCATAATCTCCCACACATATGTACAATCAGTGCTCAGTTGATATTAAGATAGCACTGATTGTATATATGTGTGGAAGCTGATGATCTGGACCAACTGATGAGTGCTGATTCAGCATGAAATATGTATATTGGAGATCATTTATTTTTTTGCATGCATGTGGTCATGTGTACTGGTTGTATAAGATAGAATGGATGATTAAAGGGAGCTTGAAAGTCTGGGTTCAAATCCCCTCTAATTACATCTGGCTTAAAGTATAAAAACTATACATGTATTTAAAATATTATTTTTTTCTAAGCCCATTTAATTATTCGGTTAAAATTAAATTAGTTAATCAGATGTTAATTTAATAACTAATTAGTAGTAATTATAGAATTAAGATAAAACAAAAATGTAAGAACAAAGAAAAAACAGCAGCAAGAAATGAAACTAAGTTGTGTTTGATGGAAAGATATATTCTCATGCATTAGCATAGCATATAGAGGAGAAAAAAGAAACAAGAGAGAAGACTTTGACTGAGTCAAAGTACACATAAATTAGCATTGAGCAATTAAACAAACTAAATAATCATATCAATATATAGAAAGGTTTCAAATTATAGCAGTTGTTTGTTGCTGCAGTAATTCAGTGATAGTTATTTGTGTTAAGAAGAATTTTGCTGTTGAGAATACTTTTCAGTGCTAACTTAAAATATTAGTTATGATGTTAAATTTCTGAAGAATGAAAACCATCAAAGCCAGTGCTAAAAAATGATAAATGCACTAGTCATAGCTCCAATTATGTAGCCTCTTAGTGAAGAATTGATACCTGTTATAAGTCCAGTGAGGCTTTCAATATAACTTTTGTCTGTTCACAGTGGAATTTTCTCATTTCCTGAAATTATCAAGCTTACTGGTGAATTAAAAGTGTATTATCACTAAGAAGTCAGTCAAAAGTTAAGAATTCCTCTGAACTGGAACCAAAAACAATCATAGTTTAGGATAAATGTGGAATTATAAATTGCTAGGTGTAGATATACTTATGATTTAAAACAAGCATACTGAGTTATCAAAGAAGTTGTGGAAAGACTTTTTAGTTATGTATACACAAATATGTGAATAGGAGGCTTCAATAATTGTGAAAATTTTAATACAATAAAATATTTTTATTTTAATGCTACTGGTATTTTTTATTATTATTATTATTATTATTATTATTATTATTATTATTATTATTATTATTATTATTATTATTATTATTATTATTATTATTATTATTATTATTATTATTATTATTATTATTATTATTATTATTATTATTATTATTATTATTATTATTATTATTATTATCATCATCATCATCATTATCATCTTATACTAATGGTTTATAATTATGAACTTATTGTATAATGAGGGAATGGGAATATGTCAGAAATTAAAGAGCCAATAATAGATTAGAGAAGGCATGAAATCCATGTCTGTCATAATTAAATTTTAATTTTTAGAATAATTTACCCATGTACTCTTTTCAATATATATACATTTAATGATTCTAATGATGTCTGTGTAAAATTAATATTTATAATGATAGATCAAGATGTTTAAATAAATTGATTTTATATAAACTTAATAAATTGTTTGTGCTATTTTTTTTTAATTAGTCCTCATTTCAAATGTGCACCTGAACATTTTACTCTCAATCTAGGAAATCATATTCTGAATTGGGAATGTTCTAGGAAGTTACAAGTATAAATTGAGATAGTATTGCTTGAGAGTAATGTATCCATAGATTTTTTTTAAAAATAAAAGTGGCATTCACAAATAAGATTAGTTTTAATCCTATAATAATAAAAAATACTTGTGGTTGAAAGTTGAATATAATTTTTTGAGAAATAGTTTGGTATTTAGTAATTAGGGATAATAACTCATCTATCTTGTCTAGTGGCATAAAACAGTTATTTAAGTGATACAGGATTTGACAATCATCAAAAACATCAGTCTTAATTAAAGTTAATTAAGAAATATAATTTATCATCATTATATGAGTTTACAATTGTAAAAAAACTAATAATGAAATGGAAGCCTTGATAAATAGCAAGAATGGACTACATTTATATGTGGATTTCTTCAATTATATTTATATGATTTATCAGTAGTTGTACTATTCAGTTTCCCAGTACAATATATATATATATTTTAACCGTCTACCCATAATCTTATTCTAAGAATTGTGCATGTACAAGTTATTTCCCTAAGCTTTGAGTAGGTATATTTATGAGCATGGGCCAAATCCCATTTCAAGCGCCAGTCTTATCCATTAATAAGAATTATACCTGTCAAAAACATAAACAAGGGTTCAGTGAACACTCTTTGGGTATCTGATCCAGACTAGCTCAACCTAAGGTCTGGGGGACAATGTCTAATGAGAGAACAAAGCCAAGGTGATCTTATGAAGAGACGTCACTTATATATATATATCATTATACTTTCCATCTGCCTACAAATCCTATTACAATAGCCCAGAAGTTATCAGAATCCCAGAATGTAAATAATACAAAGTTATAATCAAATTCTAAGATTTATTAACACACATATGCATATCTCAATATTTTAAGCACACAACTCATTTATTCCGATACACATATATATAAGATTCATATACATATTAACGAAAGAGTGCAATTACATGTCAGAGTTGTTTATTAAATGATTTAAGAAATTATTTATTACTTTCTTTAATATGGAATAACACATGTTTCTTAATCTATTACTAAATGTTCATTGAATATATATTGAGAAAAGGTCAAGATTACCTCTGTTAAGGGAGAATGTTCACATGGTCAAGGCTAACAATCTGTAAGCTTACAGTCTTAAAGGAATGCTGATTTTAGCGAGAGTCATTGATCTGAACGATGATGATAGGCTCAAAATATTCTGCACAAAATAATCCATCTTAGAGGTTAAGTAGATGATTTTTAACTTGCTTGTGAGAGTTTCTAGTTGTTTGTAATTCATGGCCATTACGCTTGATTAAATAAACAGCAAATCTCCATAAATAAAGTTCAGGTGAGTCCTACAATAGCTGTCCACTGAGCCAACCTAACGAACTCACACGATTATAATTACCCCTGCATTTCGATGGAGTACATTACGAATAAATTTTCATTAATTAATCATGTTACTACTTTTCTTCTTCTTTTCCCCGCTTCTTTATTACCTTATCCATTTTTTTTTTTAAATTTTAATCACCAACTAAATCACTGAGAAAAAAATATATAGTTCTTTTCTTTAACCTCACTTTCTTTTTATTTATTCGTATGCCGATGACCAGATATCAAGTATGCTTTTAGCTTTCATTGTTCTAAAAAATACTAACTTGACCAGTTCTAAGAATTCCGATGGACAGAGTCATTAACTGAAATCGCCCCCAGTGCGACTTTCAATTCTTTTTATATTACTCTCTATCCTTATATGCTTAATGGGTTTTCATTAAGAAACATGTGCTAATACTGACATTATTTAAATCTATAGCTAACAACATTAATAAACAACAAAATATATATATAAAACACAAATAATAATAAAACAATAACACAACTCCACACAATCGCTTTTCTATATCCTCACATGTAAATCTGCTAGTAATTCAACACACATGTCATGATAACACTTATAACAAATATATATGTATACATTCATGCCATTAACTGATTAACGTATTCCATCCATACTCTTTTGTAACAGGGTTCGAATGACTATTTATAAATTTTCTCGCATCAATCTATTTAATTTGTAACACCACTCACAATTAACACTCCTTATAATTATTATTACTCTTTACTTACTTTAGCCCCATATTCGAACCCAGCTACTGTTACAATATATATATTGTAACCAGTTGGCTACATAGCTGCATTAAAAATTATTAGATAGTTAGGAGCATGTTCCTCAAGTTTAAGTATAAAATTATTTAAATAATGGAGAAAATAATATTTAATTTTCCCATGGATATTTTTTATAATAAGTCTTCATTTAACTAAATATTTTAAGTCCCAAAGTGATACTATGAGAATTCTCAAACATTAAATTTGTTAAATAATAATATTACTTTAATAAGTGAATATTATAATGAATTTTAAATGATTGAAGAAAGGAACAAAATTTATAAAATAATGTAAACAAGTTGTTTTCGCCCTCTCTCTTCTATAATTGTAATTAATAAGTAGTTTTAATTTAAACTATGAAAATGTACTAAGTGAAAAATAATTTTCTTTTTTTTCTAAATTCTTTAATAGATATTAAATTTAATCTTAAAAAAAAGATAAAGTTTTATTTTTAATAGTATTTTTAAAAAGGAAAAAAATTAAATTTTTTGGTAAATTTTATTTTAATTACTCAGGGTTGTTTTTTTCTCCTTATCTCTTCAATACAAAAAATCAAATCAGTGCAATTAACTGATTATCTTGTTTTCCTTTTGCAAAAAAACTTTTTATTAGAAAGTAATGTCAAAAATTTTATGCTGTTAACTTAAGTTCTTGACTTGTTTTTCAATGTTCATGGCTAAGGAGGGAAATATCTGAACAATTTTATTTATAAAAAATTATCTAATCAGCTGTTATTAAAACTATCGTGTTGGCGACAAATTGTAATTGGTTTGATCATTCTTAAAAACTAATAGGGGTATGAATAAGTCCAAAGATCCAATTATCTGGTAAGAAAATATATTTGTAACTCAGCTATTAAAGAGAGAGCAATCAAGTCTTAATCCAGCTGATAAAGAATAAAGCAGAAGTCTTTATCAAGATATTGCATAGAACAACAGAAATTGTAAACAAGCTATTTCATAGAATAGCAGAAGTTTTAATCAAGCTTTTAGCATACTGTTAGTTTAGTTATAAAAATGATTTTACAATGAAAACCATGTGCTAAATTCAGGTAAAAGTTAGGCATCATCTTCCTCCATGTAACCTGCCTTTACTGGAATAAAAATATAGAAAAGATGTTATCTCCTAAAATAATCTGGGACTTTGTCTTCAAACAGACCATGAGTCTCTGTCTGTATAAGTCTCACCTGGAAATTTTAGTGGAAAGAAATGGATGAAATTTGCTATTTTTAACCTGGAATTACTGCAAACCATGAAAAGAACAAATTAATCATGTCCATATGCTTTAACTGGAAAGGACCCCACAGAGACTAAATTCATGGTTAAATGTCTTCTTGTGTGTGTACATTAAATTTTTATTTATGTTAAAAAAAGAGATTGTTTGTTGCAGAAATTGATAATTTAAAATATTTCATTAAGTTAATATTTTTAAATTGTGAAATTATTTTTAGAAAATTTACTTTTTTGTAAATTTAATTTTTTTTAAACATGTTTTTCTTTTTTCCATTTATTTGCCCTCCTAAAAACTTAACACAAGATTATTTAAGATAAATCAAAGATTATTATCTTCTTTTTTTTTTTGAAAATGTTGTTTTTCCAACTCTTAGTTATTTTAAAGAAATAACTTAATTAATTAAAAATTATTTTATGAATAGAAATCAACTGATTGATTATAATTTTATAAAAAAATATTTTTGATGAAATGAATGCTTAAAATTTCATACTATCATATCATTTTTTTGTTTATTGTTAATCAATTAGTTATTAAATAATTGTTTTAAAAAATATTTTTGAGTCTTAATTTCTTTATACTATCCTTGTGTTTCATGAATTACAATGTGTGTGACTTTATTTTATGACAACTTAATGTTCTAGAATTTTTTTAAATGATCTCAGTAATACTATTTACTTATAATAGGGTGAATCTAGGAATTATTTGAAGTGATTTGTAATAAGCTGCTTTATTTATATATTTATCTTTTGCTGACGGTAAAAGTTTATAGAGTTTTTGCTTTTTTGAGTGAAATTTGTGCATAACCAACATCAACTCAATGTCCATACCAATAAATATAAACCCCTACTCCATATAATTGTTGCTCTAATTCTTGTTGGTGCAAAGGGATATATTTTAAAATTCATGCATTATATTTCATTTTATTTATTATTTCTTTAGAAATTTAGTTCATAGTTGGCCAGGGCAGTGAGAACATTGATGATGGTCAGGATTTTTTAGTATCTCAGTATTATTTGATTTATAGTTGTATTTTAATGGAATGGCGCCTATGTACGTGCATACAGTTAATTATTGTTTGTATTTCTGCCCTAAGTTTTGCAGTGGTTAAATAATTAATCTGGTCTGTAGTGGGCCTTGCTCATTCCTTTTATATTTGATATTTATTTTGATTAGTTATATTGGAGGAACAATGATGATGAGATTCTAGTGATCAGTCACCACATAATTTAAATCTCAGAAATATACCTGAAAATGAATGAAATTCTGTCGTTTGGTGCAGAATTAATTTAAAACATTATTGTGAAATGTGACAAGAGTGTAGAAGATAATAGTAATAATTTGATTATAAATTATAAAACAGATGTATTAATGTTTATTTAAGGGATTAATATTTAAAGTTAAACATAAAATTAATGCATGACATTGGGATTGGATTGACGTTTTGATTGTTGAAATTTCTTTAGATACACTTTCATTATTGACGATGTATGGATGATTTTGTTGCTGGCTTGAGGGGCATTGTTTTTATGCCACTCTTTGTTGTGTGTTTTCTCAGGCATTGCCCCAATCTACTTTCAGATTTTTATATTTTTTGTTTATCATGATCTAGTTGGCATAGTCCTGCCATAATTCCCAGCCTCTAAGTCTCCAAGAAAAGGAGTAAGGCAAAGTCCTGTATTTTCCAGTCTCTAAGACTCAAAAGAGCAGGTGTTTGCATAGATTTTTTGCATTATTTTGGGTTCCTTGTAGGTTATATTGTCTAAATTGAGATAGACCTTTGGGTGTTCATGCTGCATTGTATATTTATTGGTTTAGTGATCAGATTCTGTATCTATCCCAGGATTTCCAGTCACTGTGCATTCTTTTGCTGTCAGTTTCTCATGTGATTTCTAAGAAAGGTTTTGATAAATGGTCCTTGACATGAATTTGTTTTTGTACATGCATATATACTTATAATAAAAATACAAGGAAAAGATAAATTAGAACACACTCATGAAGAGGATAGAATGGGAGAATAAAGCAGGGGAAATAAATTAATCAAATAGAACCAGGTATTGAGACAATGAGGTTGAAAGAAAGGCAAATTAGGGGTAATAATAATATAGTAACCGTGTTATTTAAGGACAAATATGGTAGCAAGTAAAAGGAGGTGATGTTAAGCTTATTTCATGAGATATGTTTAAAAGTTCATTTTTGTATTTTCTGTGTAAAAAATAATTTAACACACTTTTTCTTGAAGATTAAAAGTCTATAATCAAAATGTCTATGCTGATAAGAGAAAGTGGATATATAATGTTCTTATAGATATAGGGATGTGGTGTGTTCATGATCCTCCAAATTTTTATCTTGGCACTGAACCTACATAAGTTTTAAACTTTTTCCAAATAAGCCTATCAGAGAAGCAAGGCTTTCTATTAGAAGAATACTGTGTTGTCTACCAGGAACATAACTGTGTCATGGATGTTCAGTCGCTAATACTCATAAAGTAAATGAGCAAGGTATTCCAGTTAGCCAAACATTCTTTGGTCATTTTTTAATGTACCTTCTGGGTAGTAAGTTGCCTTGTGTTTAAACTGAAATAGCTTTCATGTTACCTATGCTGCATTGCAAACTTGTATTCTGTAATGAGATTTTCTGTTTATCATATTGCTTGAAGCAGGCATACATATGTTATGCCAAAAGTTGCCCCATCTCCAGAAATAAAAATAGGTCAAAAATGAGACAAATTACTTTTGATAAAATAGCCCAATATGGCTGAATATATTATAGCCCAGCTTGTAATTCTGTGGAAATGTTAATGCACAGTTAAGCATGACTAACAAATTTTTATTGTAATAAAATGAAATTGGCTGAATCAAACTAAAATATCAAAAAAGGAGTTCAACTCAATTTCATTTCCCATATAAGAATGGAGTAATGTAACCAGTTGGCTATGTAGCTGCATTAAAAATAGATAGTTGGCAGCATTCTCAAGTTTATGTATAGTAATATTTAAGTAATGGGGGAAATAATATTTAATTTTTCCATGCATATATTTTTATAATCGGTCTTCATTTAACTAAATATTTTAAGTCCCAAAGTGATAGTATGAGAATTCTTAAACATTAAATTTGTTAAATAATAATATGATTTCAATATGTGAAGATTTTAATGAGTTATAAATGATTTCAGAAGGGAAGAAATTTATAAAATAATGTAAACAATTTTTTTTCTCTGCCTCTCTTTAATAATTATAATTAATTGTTTTAATTTAAACTATGAAAATGTACTAAGTGGAAAATATGTCTATATTGCACTAAAATGCAGCAATGTGAAGCTACAATAAAAGAAAAAACAAAATATAAATGCTAAGTACTTTTAGGAACATCTGGTTTCCACATTCATAGCATATGATGGATGTGCTGATTAAACATATATATAATTCAGGTGTTCTCTTTTTTGTAAATTCTTTAATAAATATTAATTTTAAACTTGAAAAAAAGATAAAGTTTAATTTTTAATTTTTTTTTATTTTAAAAAATAAAAAAAAGTAAAATACTTTTGTAAATAATATTTTAATTTGTGAAGCTCAGATAGTTGAAACTGAAATAAATTGAGATACTGGAAATCTCTTAGTGTTCATTATAATGCTTATCTGACAGCCAAACAGATGTGATGGCTGTCCGAATAATGACCAAACCATAAACACATGACAAAGAATTTACTAAGCCAGTCGAACATATTTCGGTTTGAAAACATGAAGCTTTAAATATCTTCACAGTTAACTCACCGAGTCTAAATTATAAACATACAGTGCAAAATCCTATGATTTATTACACAGTAGTTTTTCAAATGATATAACTTGCAGTAAAGTATGTAAATAATATTTTAATTTGCAAAGCGCAGATAGTTGAAACTGAAATAAATTGAGATACTGGAAATCTCTTTGTGCTTGTTATGATTGGTTGTCAGATAAGCATTATAACAAGCGCAGAGATTTCCAGTATCTCAATTTATTTCAGTTTCAACTATCTGTGCTTCGCAAATTAAAATATTATTTACATACTTTACTGCAAGTTATATCATTTGAAAAACTACTGCATAGTAAATCGTAGGATTTCGCACTGTATGTTTATAATTTAGATTCGGTGAGTTAATTGTGAAGACGTTTAAAGCTTCATACTTTCAAACCTAAATACTTTTGACTGGCTTAGATATATAGAGAGAAAAGTAGAGAAAAGGGAGTGGCCACCCTTTTCTCGTAAATTCTTTCTCATGTGTTTACGGTTTGGTCATCATTCGGACAGCCATCACAACATCTGATTGGCTGTCAGATAAGCATTATAATGAGCACAAAGAGATTTTCAGTATCTCAATTTATTTCAGTTTAAAATGTTTTTGGTAAATTTTATTTTTAATTATTCACAGTTGTTTTTTTCTCTTTATCTCTCTTCAATACAAAAAAATCAAATCAATGCAATTAACTGATTATTTTGTTTTCCTTTTGAGAGAAAATTTTTTTAATTAGAAAGTAAAATCAAGAATTTTATGATGTTAATTTAAGTTTTTCACTTGTTTTTCAATGTCCATGATTAAGGAGGGAAATATCTGAACAATTGTATTTATAAAAATTTATCTAATTGGTTGTTATAAAAACTATCATATTGGAGACAGATTGTGATTGGTTTGTAAGCAAGATTGATCTAAAAAAATTATAGGGATATGAATAAGTCAGAAGCCCCAAATGTCTGGTAAGAAGATATATTTCTAACTTAGCTGTTGAAGAGAGAGCAGTCAAGTCTTAAACCAGTCGATAAAGAATAAAGAAGCAGAAGTCTTTACCAATCTGTTGCATAGTGTAGCAGGAATTGTAAACAAGCTATTTCATAGAATAGCAGAAGTTTTAATCAAGCTTTTAGCAATCTATGAGTTTTTGTTATAAAAATGGTTGTTACAATGAAAATCATGTGCTAAATTCAGGTAAAAGACATCATCTTCCTGCACGTAACCTGCCTTTACTGGAATAAAAATATAGAGATGTTACCCCTAAAGTAATCTGGGACTTTGTCTTCAACCAGACCATGAGTCTGTCTGTATAAATCTCACCTGGGAATTTTAGTGTAAAGAAAATAGATGAAATTTGATAATTTTAACCTGGAATTACTGCAAACCAAGAGTAGGACAAATTAATTATGTTCATGTGTAAATGCCTTCCATGTAAAAACTCAACTGAAAATTGTAACTGGAAAGTAGGACTCAACAGAAAATAAAATTATGGTTGAAGGTGTATGTGCACGCTAAATTTTTTAGTAAAATAAAGATTTTTTGTTGAAAGAATTGATAATTTTAAATATTTCATTAAGTTCATATTTTTAAATTGAGAAACTTTTTTTTTAAATCTAGTCAATTTTCTCTTTAATTAAAGTTATGAAATAGTTTTTAGAAAATTTAATTTTTTTGTACATTTACATTTTTTTTTTTAAACATGGTTTTTTTTTTGTTCATTTTTCATCCTAAAAACTTATCAAAAAGTTAATTAAGCTAAATCAAAGATTGTTATCTATGTTTTTTAAAATGTTGTTGAAATAACTTCATTAATTAAAAATTAATTTATGAGTAGAAATCAATTGATTAATTATAATTTTTATGAAAATATATTTTTTAATGAAATGAATATTTAAAATTTTATACTATCATGCCATTTTTTTGTTTATTGTTAATCAATTAGTTATTAAATACTTGTTTTAAAAAATAGTTTTTTGTCTTACTTTGTTTATTCAATGCAATTCCTGTTTTATAAATTGCAGTGTGTGTGACTTTATTTATGACAACTTAATGTTCTAGGATTTTTTTAAACGATCCCAATAAAACTATTTACTTATAATGGGTAAACCTAGGAAGTATTTGAAGTGATTTATAATAAGCTTGCTTTATTTATTTATCTCTTGCTTACATTAATAGTATATAGAGTTATTGCTTCCTGAGCAAGATTTGTGCATAACAATTATATAGAGTAAGGGTTTATGTTTAGTGTTATGGACATCCAGTTGATAATGATTTCATGGTTGGTGCAAAGGGATATCCTTTTTTTTTTCAAGTGTCATAGCATCGGCCGGGACGTGAACCCGCAACCCGGGCAACTGCTTGTAAGACAGTCGCGCTGGTCCACCCACTACATTTCATTTTATTTATTATTTCATTAAAAATTTGGTTTATAGTTGGCCAGTACATTAATGATACTAAGTGGACAGAGCATTGATGATGATCAGAATGTGTTAGTATCTCAGCATTATTTGACTTCGAATTGTATTTTGATGGAGGAGCACCTAAGTATGTGCATGCAGATAATCATTGTTTGTATCCTTGCTCTAAGTTTGGGAGTGGTTAAATAATTAGTCTGGTCTATATTGGACTACTTTCAAATACAGTCACAAGATTGACTGTTGATTTATTTTTAATGTTGATCATCCATGATGATGAATGATTATTATATTTGTGTAATACTGGTGAACTTATAGTTAGTTCTGTGCTGATCTCTCATGCTCATTCCTTTTATATTTGATATTTAATTTGATAAGTTATATTGAGTTTGATGATGATGATGATTTTCCATCACCCCAGGTTCACTCCTGCTTCTCTGTACTGTTAGAATATTTATGTGTATTTAGACAGTCAATAAATGTTGGTTTATTTAGAGAGTAAGCTCTAAACAAAGGTGGACCACCCATGCTTTTAGAACATTTGATGGTAAAATGTGAGTCAATTTTCTAGTGCATGTAAGAAGAATTGGTTCCTCCACAAAATTCATATTACTATATATATATAATTATTAACAGCCATTCATCAATGAATATTTCCAGACAAAAAAATAAAAAGATAACCAATATATTAAATTAGGCATAAATTTAAAGAAGCACTCAATGTTTTTTGGTGTTACATAGAGTAGATTTTTTTTTCCAATTAAAAATATTTCTTCAAAACATAGAAAGTTTGTTTAGTATCCAACAAACGATTAGTGAATGCAATAAATTAGTCTTTTTTCTGTTTGTTTTTGTAAATACTGTATATATAAAAAAAATTAATTCAGTAATTAAATATTACTATTGAATATAGAAATTTACAGCCTTATTTTAATGGGAAAAATGAGTAAATGAAAATTTCTATAAGCTTTAATTTTTAAATATAATTTTAGATACTAGGCAATATGGTGAAGAACAAGCACTGATTACAGCTGTGAAGGCAGTCATCAAAGAAGGAACACCTGGCAAAAATGGTGGTGATAATTTTACTGTTGGAGGTAAAATCAGATTTATTGTCTTATACATTTCAATGGCACATAAATTTGCCTTCTTATCTGAACTTAATATAATTAAAGAAGATTTATTTATGATTATTGTAATAAATGTTTTATTATTATTATTATTATTATTATTATTATTATTATTATTATTATTATTATTATTATTATTATTATTATTATTATTATTATTATTATTATTATTATTATTATTATTATTATTATTATTATTATTATTATTATTTATTTATTTATTTATTTATTTATTTATTTATTATTCCTACTATTAAGAAAATTTTAAAGAAATGTTTTTATCTTGGAGTAATTTTATTTAAATATGCTAATTTACAAAGATTGCATTGTGAACTAAAAAAATTAAAATTTAGAAAATTAAAATTTCTTGCATGAATTTTTATTTTTTTATTTATTTATTATGAAATGCAATTAAATGAAACTGCACATATATGTGTACGATTGTTCTATATGTCATTTAACAATATTTTCATATCAATTTAATAATAATATAATGCTCTCATTTTGAAATGCTTTAGATTTGCCTATATAATTGCATTTAGATACAAAGATAAGATATCATTCTTATCTTTTAAAAGATTATCTTGCATTTGATTTGACAATGTCCTGCACACTCACTATAATGTCAGTGAATTAATAATATGATTAAACAGCATATGTCAAAGGCTGATTATCTTCTGATCAATATCTTCATATGTAAAAATAATATCTTTTGCATTGTAAGCATGGCACAAAATGGTCAGTACCACAGTCACTATAATTATCATTGCCTGTTTAAAAGATATAAACCATTATGCATACTAATGATGTAAAAAAATCAATAAAGTTTATGTTGTAGCTTTAATTATTGAAATGCTAGAATAAACTGCATTTATCAGGTTAGTGGTAATAAACAGTTGCCAATGATATTGACCAAATAGTACTCCTTTTGCTGGTCTTCTTAGCCTGCTTTCAGGAAAATGGTTTAATAATTTCTGATTAATAAATCAATAATAACACATGGATTTTTTTTATTTTTCAGATGAGTAGAGAAAAAATGTTAAATGCCATATATTATATATTAATATAATTTAATTTTTACACAATTAATGCCATTTATAGTCAAATTTGTAAATTATAATGAAAATAGACATTTTTATTTATATTGTTTGAATATTAATATACATCCAATTTTAATTTTAGTTGTTGGTGTTCAGTTGAACCACAGTGTGCTTTTAAAGATTTTTAATGATTCTAGTCAAGAATCCCAAGGATGTAATGAAGTAGGATTTATATCTATTGTTTATTTTGTTTTTTACATGCAAATCTAAAATATTAATTAATTAAATCATAAACATTCTAGGATTATGTTTACTGCTACCTGCTGGATGATGGAGGATTTGTAGTTGCTTCAAATCAAGAAGATAGTATGAATGCTGTATGTTTATTTTATTTATAGAATATTAAATTAATATCATAATTATTAATAATTTGATAATAGTGCAATATGTTTCATCAGTGCAATAAATTTTTAAATAAGGCACATTTATGTTTTCATATAATTAAATTGGTTATAAAAGTCACACACACACATATACATATAAACATTATATATATATATATAGGGGATTTGAACTGAGATTTTCAAGCACCCTTCAACTATCCACACTATCTCATACAACTGATACACATGTCCACACACATGTAGAAAAGATAAACAATCACCAATATACATATTTCGTGCTAAACCAGAAAATCTTCATACTTTAATGGACAGGCTTCAATTCACTTTCAACCTCCAACTTTTCAGCCATCCATATCATTGAAAATCTGATGATGAAAACTCAAATCCCATGCTGATGTCAATATTACTGCCATGCCCATGTTGACCTGAAGTCACTCTGACCCCTCATGTACAGGACAGTATCCATTTAAATATATATAAGAGGGATGGACAAGATACAAGCTTGTTGTGTAAATATTTGAAAACCAGGCACTCTTCACAAACCTGGGAGTTTAATTGTAAGTATAGGGGGATATATGTGTGGGAGATGATAATCTGGACCAACTGATGAGTGCTGGTTTAGCATGAAATACTTATATTGGTGATTGTTTATCTTTTATACATGTGTGTGGTCATGTGTATCAGTTGTATGAGATAGTGTGGATAGTTGAAGGGTGCTTGAGAATCTGAGTTCAAATCCCCTATACTTACAATTAAGCTCCCAGGTTTGTGAAGAGTGCCTGGTTTTCATATATATATATATTGCATAATGATAAATAATCTGTGTACTATTTTTTCTGTAGAAAAATGCAGAAAATAGTGGAGGCCAAACAAAATATAGAAATTATTATTGTAAAATTTTAGTCAATGCATCTAACATTACCAGCTCAACTAATGATAATATGGGGTTTTTACCCTCTAACTAATAATAGGTTAGATGCTAATTTATTAAATAAGGTGATATTGGCTATGGATAAAGAAATTTTTTAAGTTCATCTAGTTAAGACTAGAATCTCAAAGTCCTGAATATAGCAGATGAAATGTGTTAACTATAGCTTCACAAAAGTTGTTTCATAATGTGCAAAATCTTATCTATGTATTTCACCTTAGCACATAAAGTTGCAGATTGAAAAGATTTAGGCATTTAAATGAAATTGTTGTGATCAGCCTGTGATTTGGGCTCTTGGTCATCATAAATTTGTCAAGATAGTAATAATATAATTATATAGGAAAGTATAATTATTCACAATTTTAACTGCAGAAAACTATAATTATTGAAAGAATATCCTTTGTTTTCTCTTTGAGGCCTTAAAGAAACTAAACAGGGCAAGGCTTCTAATATTTATTTCATACATTTTTGTCACTGGAGATATTATTATTATGTGATTATTCATAAGATAAATGAACTTTTTATAGGCAGCTCATGAACAAGCATTAGCCAATGTTGAGGTTACTGGTTTTTTGCCATTGAGTTTAATTAAGATCAAAAACACCCCAGTTTTTCTTTTTGGTTGCTTGATAATTCTTAACTGAAAACCTTGAAGGCAAAATAAATGTAGGTATGATTTATCTTCTATTTTGTTCTTATGGATTTTCACAATCATGACAGATATGTTCCTTATTCATAGGAGGCTACAGTCAAGGCAGCAGTTGGCAGACAAAGACAAAGGGTGCTAAAAATCCCCTGATTGTATCCCTAAATTGCCATTCTGTGATAATTTTTTGTAGGTACCTACAACTGCAGATCACTTTCGGGTGAATGAATTGGAAGAAAAACTATCTGATATTAAATGAGGCATCATTGTATGTTGTGAAGTTACAAGATAAGATAAAGAGATAATTGGTTTTAAAATGCAGATATACAAAGTTATAAATATTGGATACACAAATGGAGTAGGATTCATATATAAATTAAAAGTGAATAAACAACATTGTGTATATTATTTATATATGGGACATAGCATCCTGAATAGTTATTCAAATTAAAGATACCAAATGCAGATATTTCAGACTTATGCCCGAACACGTTCTCATTGTGATAGGAAAAAATAAAGGATTTTTCTGTAGGTATAAAAATTGTTTTGATCAGATAAACATATTAAAATTATCATAGAAGATATTAATAATAAAATTGATAAATGATTAAAAAATAAAAGTTCTGTGAGAAACTTTTGTTATGGTAATAAAAAAGAAAGTGAACACTGGCTTATAGAGTTTGCAGAAAAAACTGTATATTATTAAAGCATCTAAATAAAAGTATAGCAGAATTGGATTATATTTTGATCAACACAAAATATATATTTCAAGATTGTAATGTTCTTGAAAGATTCAACACAAGTAATGATGGTCAATTAGTAATATGTAAAATACATATTAATGCAAAGCTAGAGAGACAAAAACTATTAAGACAATATTAGCAGTTGATATTCCTAATCTTCAGAAATTCCCCAATGAATTTAAATAAGAATTTCAAATCATTTAAAAATATCAAACTTCAAAGAATATTCATTCTTGAATGAAATTAATATGAAGATAGCTGATCTTGTATTAAGAACTGCAAGAAAGAGAGTTAGTATTAAAAACCAGCAATTTATCAGTTAATTTCCTACTAAGACTAGTCAATGCATGAAAAAGAATATGTTTTTTTTAAATGATCTATTGAAAAGAATTGAATATCTAAAGTTTTGTAAAATGGTATGAAAAAGATTTTAATAATGACATAAGAAAATATAATTGTGAATTGGCATGGTAAAAATCTTAAAAATGTAAAACAACTACCTGGTATAAGTTGTTTCAAAAATAAGAAGGCAAAATGGGACTATTTCTAAAAAAAGAGGTGATATCATGAAATGTGTGAAAGAGTACTATAAAGAGTTATATAGTAATAAAGGACAATGAATCCCTTACAATTACAACATTTTATGAATTGCAAAGAATTTTAAATGAAGAAATGAAACATGCAATTAAATTGTAAAAAAAAAGGGAAACTCTGCAGAAAAGGATGGATAAATTATTAATCAGATTTTTACAATCTATTCCATCTTTTTATGAGAGGAGGGGGGTACACTGTAGAAATATGATTAATAATTCATCCCTCTCTTAGGGATAACAAGATTCCTCTATATAACAATTTCAAAGATATATTTTCTTTCTTGATAATAAGAGGACATGGTTTCTTGATGTAGAAAGTTAAAATAAACAAAATAATGGATTTCCTTAAATTGTGCCTTACCAAATTTCTAATGAAAACTAAACTATATATAACTTTCTTTAATCACTAAAATGTTATAAAATTACTCTCTCCTAATTTATATATCTACTCAGGGGGGAATTACTTTTCTAATTGGTGCTGAATAATTGTTAATTTTAGTTTCCATTATAGTATAATTTATTATAATGTTTTATGCAGCCAAATCAAAGAATCCCTTTACTATAATAAATTCAAAAACATATTATTATAATTATTAAGTAGCAAAAGCTATTTTGCAACTATAGTTCTCCTACCTTGTATAAGCAATAATCAATAGATATCATGGTAGTACTTATTAAATCCCTATATATCTTATCCATATTATCTGATTAGTTTCATCAATAAGGTGTTTTGCATCTGACATCTATTGACTCATGTTTATAGCAGTGGTCTTCAACCTTTTCACACCTGCGGACCAGTAAAAGTAAGGATAAGATTTTGCGGACCAGCAGAAGTTTACAGATAAATTTTTATTTGGGGGGGCGGGGTGGTTTGAGAAATACGTTGTCATCACTGAGACAAAAGATAGACACAAAGTTATTTTTTTTGTTTGTTTTTATTTTTAAAAAAAGGTAACAGAAATTGGTTTTAAAAATAAAAGTTTTAGTATTTTAACGGTATACAAATAAAGCCAAAAAAAATATTGCCTTATAGGCCAAAAAAAAGTGGGCGTATTTTTAAACAAAAAAAAAAGAAAACGAAACTTGAAAAAGTCAAAAGCTTTGATCTTACTTTATTTTGGGGTGGTGGGAGTGTATTGAGAAATACTTTGCAAAAGTTAGAAACAGAACTTATTTTTTGGTTTTTATTTTTAAAAAAAGGTAATAAAAATTGATTTCCAAAATAAAAAGTTAAAGCCAAAAAAAAATCACCTTATAGCCAAAAAAAACACTAAAAATGAAATATTAAAAGAGAGAGTGGAAAAAATTTAAGAGATCAAAAAAAGTCACGTTACATTTTATTGTTTTAACAATGCTGACAAGCAGCCGTGATTGGCTATCAAAAGACAACTGGAGTTTGTGTAATAAAAAACTTTTTTCTACCCCCCCCCCCCATAAACATCTGTGATAAATAGAAAAACAAATTAATTTATGTATGATTGATTAGATTTTGTGGTATTTTTGTTCTGTTTCTTTTTTTTTAATAAATGTGATGAAAAAATAAATAAAAATTGTTCATATTAATTAAAAGTTTAAAATCTTATTATTTTGTTATTATAAACTTTCTTACCAGTCTAGCTGCGGACCGATAGACAACTTCTGTGGCCCGGTGGTTGAAGACCACTGGTTTATAGCATAGTGGAAAAATTGGAGAAGGAAAAATAGATTTGCTATTTAAAAATAAGATAGGCAGAGGTCATGTGATGTTTTGTTGGTATTATGGATAATTATTGATAGTGTTTTCAATTGTTTTTATTGTATTTTTTATCAATATTAACAAACTTTTTTAAAGTATCAATGTTCATAATTAAATATCTTCATAATAAATTCACATTTTAGTAACTACTGTAATTATTATTTTTTTTAATATTTTTTATTCCTAATTTTTTTTATAATTTTTTCTACACACATCACAGCTTTACATACCTACTTAAATCTGCAATCTCTTATAAATATTGCCTTATAAAAATGTGGTAGTCTTAATTTGTCTTGTGATCATTAATTCAAGTAATTATTATGACATATATACTTTATACTACATGGATTAATATAAATAGTAATGTATAATATAAAAGTGCCATATTTGTGGAACAATAAAATTCTTGCAAAATAAAATTAAAAAATAGGCTTTTAAAATTCATTTAAACTTTAAATATAATTAATTATTAACAACTTTAAATGCTTTATACTTCATTAACTGTAAAATAAATATGTAGACATGGCAAGATTTCATATAACCAAAGGAAATTTAATGTTAATATTACAATTTCATAATTTTTTCAAATTTTTAAAAAAAAATTTAAAAAATAAGAATAACATTGATCAGATCTTTTCTGCCCATTAAATAATTTGTTTAATGTTTATTATATTAATCAGTGGGATCAAATATATTACAGCTAAATGTTCTGCTGATTATTGTTTGATTAATCATGAATTGTCACCCTCGATGATGATGTGTTAAAGAAAATTTAACAATATGATGAAAATATAAACATGTACCTTATTAAAATTGTCCATTAGCTGAATAAAAATAGATATATCATTAAATTATATTTAGCAGAGTAATTTTTATAATTCAATGACCATAAAAATTAATGATGATAAACTATTATTCTCACATTCACCCCAAAATGCAACTAATTGTGTCAAAAGAATTCAATGATCTAATACAAATATATAAACTTTAGAAAATAAGTGCAATGAACTAAAGAAAATGCATTCCATGTTATAATGCTCTTCAATCAGTAATTCTTCAAATAATGATGGAGTGAATTATTAAAAGAAACATATGTATATGTTAAAAAGTATTTTAAAAATTATAAATTTGGCAGGCTACAAATTTTATACTATATATATAGAATAAGTATAATAAAATTAAATGTAGAATTTTATCATTTTATATTGAAACCTATTCATAAGTAACAAATCTCCTCAAGTTAATACAGCAATTACTATTACCCAAATATAAGAAATTACTTTGTCTTAAAATATCATTTGTAAACTTTCTTTATGTAAACATCTTTTTATGTAAATAGTATCTATTAAATTTTCACTTAATTAAAAGATAAAATATATATTTAATTAGAATTAAATAAAGTAAATGAAGTCAGTTTTCATTTCTACAGTCCACTGTATGTTCTGCTATATTTTCTATTATAGACACATCCAACAAAAGACCCATTACACTGGGGAAAAACATACTTCCTTTTTTTTTTTATCTTTCATACTTTTAAATATCTATATTTTAAATTACAGAAATTAAAAGTGACTGTATTTTATCTACATGAAGATATATCTGTTGATCTAAATCATACTTTTCTTTTGTCTGCTTTCATTATTTAATAATTCTCTATAAGTTTTTCTCTAAGTTTATGTCATTCTACTTATTTGCAGCAACAATGGAATGGTTGAACCTTTAACTTATAATTACATATTTTTAAACATAATTATATTATTACTGTCATTTACACACCAACCTTATTTGCAACATGTTATTTCCTCTTTCTCCATTGCATTTGTGAAAAATTAATGTTTTTATGTAGTAATCAACTTTTAAAACTTGTAGATCAATACATTGCATCCGTTAGAATTTTTGTTTTTTATAAAAATTACAATATTTATTTTCATTATTATTTTTAATCTATTTATACTTATTCAATTAGTATTACTTTAATTCTAAAATAACTTATAATACACTTTAAATGTATATACATTGAAAGTGTATTATAAGTATTACGATCAATTGGCGGCGAAGTAAATTATTCATTATATAAATATCTTATGTAAATTTTGAGTTTTTACTTAAGATCAGTTTCATATTATTAAAGTTTTAGATACTTAAGGTAATGTTAAAAATAAAATTAATTAAAAAACTAAAAATATAAAAGTTATATATTTAAAATAGTGAGAATAATAAAAATTAATTGATTTAATAATAAATAAATGATTAAAAGTTAAAAAATGTAAAGTGTAAAATATATTAAGGTTACTATATAAAGATTTAGATAAAGAATAATAAATTTAATATTTAAAAATTTATTAAAAAATTATATCTGTATATAAATATACTAGTATTATGTACAATATATTATGTAAAGAATTATATACAATGTATTACATACTTCATTATATATGTAGTTATTAATTATGTGATCATATATATTTGAATATTGTAGCTCTGATGAAGACTGCTGGTCAGTCAAAACTGTAAGAAAATATTATCAATGAATAAATTTTACTGTATTTTAAAAAGTGAATAAAGAAACGTATATTAAATGCCATTATATGAAGAAAACACTTTACTATGAATTAGCACTGACAAGATGATAACTCATCATCCAACTATATTAAATGTTAGGAGTGATATTGAGATGAATAGCAAGATGACACTGGGTAAAACTCTGAAGTTTTGGTCAAATATTGAATGAACTTTCTAGAAGATCACTGAGGCAGTTCAGCAAAAATTGCATTTCTTTAGCTAGTTTATACATCTGGGGCTTTTAGATTATAGCTTTCTTGTGGATATCTCTGATTTCAGATTTCATTTAAAATTTATTTTGGAATGACTTGTTGAGCTATAAATATTTTTATTTTATTTTGATATGATTTGGATTTTTTTAACTCTTAGTCTTAATTTAGATTTTCACAATTAATTTACATATTTTTGTCACAATTAGAGTTTGTGCTTGTGCTTAAGACTTGAAAGTAGGATTTTTAGAAATAGAACTTGTCCACTATAATCTAAAAATCTTAATGTGTGATTTTGGATATTATTTATATTTGATTATTATAGTTATCCAATTTTTTTTTTTAATGACTGGAATCTGCATATGAATTAAGCTTTATTTATCAAGATCTTTTTTTTAAAAAAATAAAGGATTTTTCAAGTATGTTTATTTTCTGACTGAAATTAATTGGTAATTATTGAAAATCAACATTTATATTTATTCATTTTTAGTCAGTAAGTAGATATTTAAATATTTTAACTGGAGAATAGGATTACCAGACACATCTAGATAAATCACTTAGCATGGGCCCTAAATAACAAACATGTTTGAAATTTGGTAAAAATAGTTGTCATACACATCATTGGCATTAATAATCATAATTGTATGTTTATATTGGACTATTTCCATCATCTAATATGAGTACTGAATGTCTTTAGAAAAATTTAACTTTATTTAAATATTCCAAATACATTTAACTGTTAGTAATAGCACATCAAACAGGTTAGTATATGGACAATGTTTCAGGAAGTGTTATTCTCCCCTCTCCTTCAGATATTGCTAGCCTGACTAGTGGCAATACTAGCATAGAATTTGAACTTGGATTCTTAGATTTTTGAATATTGAATTTTAATGTAATGCTCTAACCAACTGAGCCATCCTGCCAAGGGCAACAGTCATTAGAAATTTCATATACTTATCTATGAGGTTCCTCCTGATTTCTCCACTTTTTCCTAAGAGCAAAGTTGATTAGTGGTTTCCATACATTATGTATAGTCACACTAGGTTGGCTTATGGAATTGTTTGCCATTGTTATGTGAGCAGCATCTTTAAGTTTTCGTCTTAGTACCTTTTCTGCTCTATCCAATATTTTTATATTTTCCCAATTGAACATATGTTCATTGGGATGTACATGGTCTGCTACCTTAGACACATTTGTTTTCTCTCTTCTGATCATCAGTTTGTGTTCTTGCAAGTGCTTTTCAATGGGATGACTGGTCTCACCAACATATGTGCTTCCACATTCATGTCATTTCATAGATGCAGTTTTTTTCTTTTCAGCATTTCATGTTTAGTCTTTGTAAATGTTAAAATTCCTCATAGTGTGATATGGCTCTAGAAAGTTATTCTGATGTTATACTGAATGCAGATTTTCTTTAATTTGTCTGCTATTTTTGGAATGTATTCTTGTATGAGTAATGTTAGTCCATGTAGCATAGTAATTTGGCATCTTGTTACATTTTGTTGAAAAAACATTTTCCCCAAACATCTTTTGCTTTTTGACTTTGGGATGAAGTCACATCATTTTCTAGAATAGAAATTATTTTTCCAATATACTGATTTGCTTCAACAACTACATATATTATGTGATAAAATTAGTATTTAACATCTAATATCTAGATAAGATTTAAGCACTGATTGATCTAAATATCTGCAGCAGAAATAACTCACATGAATCAATGTTAGGTTCAGGTTTGGCCTTTGATTTGAAAAAAAAAAGTATAATTTTTTAATCACATAATTCAATCTCATAGACCAATAGTCATTAAGTATAGATCTTTTTAGTATTTTCTTGTGCTAGATATCCCAGTAAATATCGTACTTTGTTTTGGTTATTAATATAAAAGTCAAAGTTTGACTTCAATCTATAATAACTATCTTTTTTTTAAAATGGCATTTGTAAACTTGTGTTGACATTTTAATAGAATAAAACTTAATGTTTAAATTAATTTCTACCATTATATGTATATTTTAGGTTGGAATGTTCCTAGGTAAAGTGGATGCTAATCTTATGAGGAGCTTATATGACAATAATGTTTATCAAAGGTAAACATTTATATGAAAGGTTTTATTGTTTATGATTTTTAATATTATTTGATTCTAAAAATATTTTTTTATATGTATGGTTTTTATAGAGAAGAAGATTACAACTATGAAGCGATTTGTCCTAATGTTAATACAGGGATAAGTTCAGGCCCACGATCTGTCTTTATAGTAAGTATGCACAAGGTATTTTCAGAGGTTTTAAAAACTTTTAATAAAATGGAAAAATCTCATAATAATGGAAAGGCTTCATAATTTTGTGGTTATTTCATATTTATGACAAATCCATCAACTCATGTTTGAATCTTGTTATATTTTGGAAAATGTTTAAAGTATCCATGCTTTTTTCCTATGTAATCAGCCCAACCTATCATTCAATATTAGTGTATAAACAGAAAGTTAATTATTTTTAGCTAAAGGATATGAGTTATAAGTAATCTGTGTGGTCTGAAGTAAGTTGATATTATTGATCTAAAGCAAAAATTTGCTTATTATATTTATTCTTTTAACAAAAGCTTTTTATTCCATTATGTATGTGTGTGTCTGGATTATTATAGTAGTTATTCATGCACTATTCATAATATTTGGAAGGTATTAAGACATGTTGTAGCTCATGATAGTAGAGTTTAGCTCCAATATTTATACCTTACTCTAAATAGCATTAAAATGAGGTTTGATTGAAATAAGGAACATTTGTCAATATTTATTTTCCAATTGGAGATTTTAATTAAATCATTATGATGGATTTTATGTGAATACCCAACTATTGGTAGCATTGTAATTTATAAGTAATCACCTTATTAATTCTAAAACAGAAAAGAAAAAGTAATCAGGGACTTAATGATTGAAGTCTTCGCTATGTTTATTTAATATAAAATGCCATACTTTTGTCCAATTACTGGCATCAGAATGTTTTTTCACTTATAGATATCATAGTAAATAATTTGTCTTTAAAATACACCTAGACCTTATTTAACGATTGGCTACTTAGTGATATTTCACAATAGCGATCATCATCAATTTTGCCCACTGATTTACAATTAATTATTCACTATAACGATCGGGAAAATTAATTTTTTGTAAAAAATTTTGGCACATCTTGAATTTTGCGTCACTGATGATGTCAGAGAATAGGTATTTTAAAGTCATTTTATCCAAAAAACAATTGACTTATAACAAATATAAAATAAAAGAAAGATAAACTTAGCATATGTTTAAAAAAATTAGTACAGTTAGATTTTTTTTTCTTTTAAAATAAGTTGAATTTTTTTTTCTAAAGTTGACTGATTTACGATACGCATACACGTTTTGTTACTCTGGTGTACAGTAATAAGTCTTTATGTTCAATTAAATAATTTATAATTAAACATTGTTTTTTAACATGCCACCAAGTCCTTCTAGGAATACAATGTTAGTTTCAGGTCCCCTATATTAGGTGGAATTAAAAAAGGATAACGAAGCTTCACTGTAATATTTTGAAGCTAAACTGAGGGTAAACTCATTACCTTTAAGTGTTATTATCAAAATGAAGAAAACTTTTAGTTTTCTAACAGCAACAAGGTTTTAACTGACATCGTTGTGAAAACAGAAATGGCAGAGAACGTATCAAATCAAGTGCAGAATAGAGGGGGAAATGCGAGTCAAGAAAACAGCAATATGGATAAACAACTGATGGAAGAAGAGAATCCAGTTAACAAAGAGAGTACCTCAGGTGATTTGGACTATATGACACCCAAAATATCACAAAGGAAAGAGAAAGCGAATGTCGATGAAAGCTTCAACAGCGTTATCTAAAAAGCGAAACCGATTAATAAAAGTTTAAAATTGAAAACATTATCTAAAAGTGAATCAGATTAATAAGAACAAATCTATAAAATCAAAATTTGAAACTAATGAGAGAAGTAAGTCAAACAAATTATTTAATGTTAATAACCAAGAATTTAAGTATGAAGAGGCATTACAATCAAAGTATGGGGTAAATAACGTTATGCAGAAGGCTTATAATGATATATTGGATTAACGGATGAGGAAGATGAAACAACTGTTTTAACTAAGTCACCTAATGAATAACTTTTAATAATGATTGAGAAATTCAAGAAATAAAAGTGAACAATTCTTTTATCAAGATCATAACCACAGACAAATTCATTTGACAAACTGGATGCTATACACTTCAGCTAGAAATATTTTTGTAACAGTGATAGAGTTTTGTTGTAATATTTGAGGGCACAGGTCTGCACTCCTCATTTCTTTCACAGGGGTTGATGATGGCGGTCATTAGGGGTCTGGTTTGTGGGTGTGGGCTGTTGACGATTATTGCTGCTTCTGGAATACCTGCCAGGAGGGTACAGGGTCAAAGTTTTCAGCATCTTTCCTGCTCTGATGGGCTGCTGTGCTCCCTTGATGGATTGTTTTTGGGCAGTGCAGATCTGTGCTCGTCCATATATAGATACACATTGAGTAAGGTTATACAACCCTTTTGTGGATATGTTATTTATCGAGCATATGTACTTCGTTTTTACCTTGTAACATTGAACACTGTAATATCATGTAGCGGGTGATCAGTCACCTGTGTTTTTTTTACCTTAATAAAAAAAAAACTTTGTTTTTAATTTTAATAATTTCACATAAGTAATAAACATAAATGTACAGTACTAATGCATATATATATATATGCGCTATTTACACAGATAATGAAGTTAGAATAAAGTGATTTTTTTTTAATGTACTTCAGTATGGATTTTTTTTTCATTACGATGAAAAACTTCTGCGGAAGAATATAAAAACTTAAATTAAAATTTAGTTTCACTTTCTCTTTTTTTTTTTGTACTGTACTTTTTAAACAGAGAAAATATGCATTTTCCCCCTAATATAAAACTTTTCTTTTTAGATACTGTACATTTACACATACACTGCATTCGATAAATAATTTTTTAATATGTACTTTATTCCCAAGTTAGTGTAATTTTTTAGCTTTAGGAACCGATCAATTTTTTCCCATAGACACCTATTGTAAATACGTATTCTGTATATGATATTCTTGCTTAACGATGAGTTCTGGAGAACCAATTGCCATCGCTAAGAAGGGTAAAGGTGTATATAATAAAATCTATAATCTTCAAAATCCCAACATATAAAATAAATAATAGCTATAGCCAGAAGAGGAAATTTTAAATCAATTAATTTAACTAATTGAGAATAAATAATCTGACTGATTTAAAATTCACTATCCTGCTTAAATTCATTATAATTATCTATTTAACAACAGATAGAGATAGGTGTGAACATGCTTTTATTTTAAAAATTAATGCATATTATAGCTAGAGGGCACATCAGTCACTTTTAAGATATTATGATAGAAGAATAAATGCATTGATAAAGAATAGGGAGTTGGAGAGATGCAGAACTAATATGTAGAATAAAAAGTTTATATAAACAGGCAAAAAGAAGAATAAATGCATTGATAAAGAATAGGGAGTTGGAGAGATGCAGAACTAATATGTAGAATAAAAAGTTTATATAAACAGGCAAAACTCTCCATACAGTAGTGCCACTCAGTGCAAGACAGAGTAATCAATGGATTCCAGAGTTTATATACATATAGAAGTAAACAGAATATTGGGTGCAAGTTTCTTTATGATAATAGGAAAGTAGTTTACTGTTTAAGGCTCGAACAGGATCATTATCAACAAAGGAATATATAAATGGAAAAATGTGGGTGATTTAGTCTGCAAGTTGTGTAAGGAAGGCATATAAAATATTAGTCATCATTGAATGTAAATGCTTGAAAGCAGAAAGGGTACAAATGAAGAATAAATATAAACAAAGTGATTGTACAGAACAATGGGTTATTGGTTTTTATGCTGAGGTTGGGAAAAGATAAGGAGGATTTAGATATAATGGCTATGGGGTTGACAAAGATTATGTTGTGGAAATGGGATGGAGCAGGATGGAAAAGAATATGGGAAAACTTAGGATGGGGAATGGAAAGAGAAGATTAAGGTGGCTTACAGGTTTCTCTGGATATAGTGGCTGAGAGATTCTTGACTCCATATAAGGAGAAGTCACAGTTCATCACATCATTATTCTATATTGTTGCACATATTATCAGCACTGTAAGTATGTATCTTTATATATATTGTACCGGGTTCGAATATGAGGGGTTTGAAACACTGGTCTCTTAGGCAGAGAACATACTCAGAGAGTATGTATGTCCAAACGATAGCTATAAAATATATAACTAGTGTTACATTTCCAAGACATAACTTCTTCCTGACTGTTTAATTCAACACCAAGTTCAAAGCACTTTTTTGTTTTGTATAAACATGGGCGCCAGTCGTTTATCCAGAAGAATAAACAACGCACTTTGAACAATGGCCACTAATTCAATGCCTATACCCATGACTAGCTCAGCTACTTGTAATCAAAATAAACAAAAACAAACTCTTTCACCTTATATTCTTTATTAAAAGTGGTCAAAATACTTTTAAAATAATTATAAAATACACCAAATCTTTTAAAAACTTGTTTTTTATTTTTTTGCCACCAAAATGAAATATATATTAAAATAGATTTCCAACGTTTCGACTATTTCTTCATTTTTTCTATAGTCTTTTTCAAGGAACTAAAAATATATAAGAAAAAGAAGAAAAAAAATTTATAAAATTTTTTTATAAAACAAATAAAAACAAAAATCCTGCCACATATACATACTATCTTGGAAAATATATTCTTTACTTACTATGATTTCTTTTTCACAACAGCTTTCAACTTTACATTTTGCTTAAATAAACATTTAATTGTTACAAAATATAGTTTTTATCATCCTATTTTCAATTAAAACCTTTTTATATTCCTTTCCCTTTTTTTAAAACAAACCACATTTTTACATTCCTTTTTTTACAAAATATTTGTTCTCTTCTTTTTTAATTAATTGTAACTTTTATTTCAAAACTAATAATAGAAAACTATATGACTTTTAATCTTACATTTTGACAGCAAACTGCATTTTGTTTAATTAAAAAAACTCTTTAGATTTTTATAACTTATTTATTGATTTGTTGATTTATTATTTTAATACATTTTTTAGATAAAATTATTATGTACCAACTATGATCTTGGTATAATATATATATATATGATCAGTTGCTTAGAATATTATTACTGATATAAAGAACCATTTAATCACATTACTATATGCCATGAATATCATATAGTAAAAATATATTGAAAGCATGCTAAGCAGTAATAAAGTTAAATATTATTTTAAAAAACTACCTTTTTTTTATATATTTCATTTTACCAGATATTAGAAGATTATATGATATTTAAATGGCATTCAGATCATATTACTTCTATTTAATGGGTCACACTAAAACTATTTTTTCTTTTGATACTATTTTCATTAATTATAAATCTTTAAGTATAAACCTCATGAGGAAAAAATTATGAAAGAGTTGTGAGTAAATAAAGCACTGCTTTAGGTATGCCTGCATCTATTAAAATCTCAATTAGCAAGTCAACCAGAACCATATCAAAAGCAGGCTAAATATCCAGTTGAACAACCAGAGGACTATATTTTTTATTATTCCTTACAGAATCTATGACAGTCTTGAACAAAAAGTTTGCCTGTCCTGTAGAAGACCCTTTTTTTGCAAATTGAGCTTTTTCTAATTTGGGTAGGAGATATGGCTCTAATTTATCTTTTAGTATTGCTTCTAAAAATTTTATTCCAAGAGGACTCATGGATATAGGATGCAGATTTTCTAATTCATGTACTGCTTCTTGTTTTTTAATAAAAAGTACTAATGATATGGGATATAGATCATTTATCTGATATACACCTTTAGATAAATAGTTTGCTAGATCATATAAGTATTTTGCAGTGTTCTGACTTAGGTGGTTGAATACAAACCTAGGAATTCCATGAATTCCAGAGTGTTTTGAGTCTGAGGTTATAGCCAGTTTTTGAATGACTTCATTTGGTTTGAATTCTATTTCTTTTTCTGGTTTTCCAAGGAATTGTACCTCAGGATTTTGGAGCTTATTTTTAAAGTGTTCATACAATGGAACTAACATATTATTTCCTGACACTACTGTTCTGTTAATTTTTATTGCCATGGGCACTCTTATTACTGGTGATTGACTTAATGCCCACCATATATAATTTCTTGATCATGTATGTAGGTTTCCAAGGTATAGTTTACTTTTTTTAATTGATAAATATTCCTTCAGTTTGACACATAACCTTATATGCTTCTCTCAGTGCTTTCAGATAGTTCTGTTCAACTTCAGAATTGTTCACATTAATAATTCGCTTATGGAGGTCATCAACCAAGGCAACCAATCTTGAAGGAGGAAGTTTATTGTGTGTAATATGATTTATTTGTATATGAGACAACATTTATGAATGCTAACCAGGCTTGCACAGGATACTACTATTATTATTATTATCATCATCATCATCATTGAATTATCAATAGTAAATATTTTGACTGTGTAATTGTCAAACTGTTTATTTTACAGCTTTTCAATTTGTTATAAAAACATAAGAAATTGTGTGGTTTAAAACTAAAATATTCATTAATATGAATAATTAAAAATATTCCCAATAATATTGCTGGTGTATTGATTAATTAAGAGATAATATAATTTTTTAATATGTAAAAAAATAGCTTTGAAATTTTTGGGTATCTTTAGCAAATAAAATAATCATTCTGAACTATATCTCTCTTTAAATTGGTTCAGCTATTAATACACCACTCACCACTCTATCTCATAACACTAACACACTTGAACACCTATATATTGAAAAGATAAATAATCAACAATATACGTATTTCGTGCTAAATCAGCAATCATTGTTGGTCCAGATTATTATCTCTACACATATAAGTGCTCAGATATATATTAAGATAGCCAACCTTCATACTTTAATGGGCAGGCTTCACTCCATTCCACACTTCAACTCTTCAACCATCCATCCAATTGAAAATCTAATGATAGAAGGTTCAAAGGCCACCCTGAGGCCGAGCTTCTCATCACACCCATATTGACCTAAAGTTAATCTGACCCCTCATGTACAGGAAATAATTCATTTAATGCATATACGAGGGATGGGGAGACATCTCTACCATGTAATAACTGAAATAGAGGCTTCTTATATACCTATATCAATATATGTAATATATAGGGTATATGAGCACAGATTCACATGACCCACCAATCTATCTCATAACACTGACACACTTGAACATATATATGTTGAAAAGATCAATAATCACCAATATGCATGTTTCATGCTAAACCAGCAATCATCAGTTGGTCCAGATTATTATCTCTACACATATATGCAATAAATGCTCAGATATATATTAAGATAGCCAACCTTCATGCTTTAAGGGACAGGCTTCAATCCACTCCATTCTCCAACTCTTCAGCCATCCTTACCATTGAAAATCTGATGATGGAAATGCTCAAAGCTTTTGTTGATGCCAATATTATTGTCATACACATGCTGACTTTAAGTCACTCTGGTTCTTCATGTATTAGACATCGATATATCCATTTAAATACATAGAAGAGGGATGGTCAGAATACAGGCTGAATATGTATGTAATATTTAAAAACAAGTTTATTTTCTATACTGAACTTAATGTAATTAGAAAGGATTTGAACTCAGACTTTCAAGCTCCTGAAAAGTTGGAGGGTGGAGAAGATTAAATCCTGCCCATTAAAGTTGGAAAATTATTATGTTAATGTAAATTGAGCACTGATTATATATGTGTGTGGTAGATGATGATCTAAACCAATTGATGAGTACTGGTTCAGCATGAAATATATATATATATATATATTGGAAATCACTTATCTTTTTCAAATGTTTGTGGTTATCTGTATCAATTGTATAAGGTGAAGTGGATATCTGTAGAGGGCTTGCGTTCAAATCCCTTCTAATTATATTAAGTTCAGTATAGACAATATACTTGTATTTAAATATTACATATTCAGTCTATACTCTGTTCATCACTCTTTTATGTATTTAAATGGACATATTAAGGTCTATATATGACAGGTCAGAGTTACTTAAAGTCAATATAATAATAAATCGTGCTTTCACACTTCCAACGTAAAGCTATAACAACAAATTGAAAATTAAATTTAATGGCTAAGCGCTTTCAAGAAGATGTACTTCTCATATTCATAGCCAGTTATGATCCTTTCTTTGAAATGATTTCAAAGAAAGCATCATAACTGGCTATGAATATGAGAAGTACATCTTCTTGAAAGCGCTTAGCCATTAAATTTAATTTTCAATTTGTTGTTATAGCTTTACGTTGGAAGTGTGAAAGCACGATTTATTATTATATTGGACAAATGTAAAGTATAAATATACAGGTTATTACTTAAAGTCAATATGGATATTACAGTAATATTGTCATCAGCATTCCATCATCAAATTTTTAATGATATAAATGGCTGAAGAGTTGGAGGGTGGGAGAAGATAGAAGCTTGTTCATTAAAGTTTGAAGATTTTCTATCTTATATAAACTGAGCACTGATTTTATATATATATGAGAGATGATGATCTGGTCCAACTGATGAATACTGGTTCAACACAAAAAAGGCATATGGAAGATCATTTATCTTTTCAACATATATGTGATCATATGTATCGGTTATATATATACACTAATGTAAAATAATATTCATACAGAGTTTAAATATAAAATTTAACAATATTTATTGTATGTGAAAATGTCGAAAGTATATTTGGTACAATAAATATTGTTAAAATTTTATATTTAAACTCTGTATGAATATTGTTTTATATTAATATTTAGAATGGCAAAGTATGAAAACAAAACAAGAAAGACCATTCATGACATAGATAGTTAAAAAGTATAAAAACAAAAAGTTATGGAATGAATTTTTGCCTAAATAATAATACTATTGGATGTTTTAAATTTTGTTTAAAAATGTTTAATTGTGTTCATAAATATAATTAAGAAAATATGACAAATTAATGAAATATAACTAGGTTAATAATACTAAGGTATAGTAATCTTTGACCCCTTCTGTATTTGCGATTACAAGTATTGGAGAATGAAAATAACCCAGTCATCATTCTAACATTATTGTAAGGTGCTAATGTATAGTAAATGAATGAGATACAGTAACAGGTGTTATCTTTTAAATCTATAATAATAAATTTATTATAAACTATATAAAATTAATAAAAATTGTTAAATATTTGTAAATCATATAATTAATTGTATTATTGTAATGTAGAGATGTTAGCTTTGTCTCAAATGTAATGTAACAAGGAAATATATGCACCACGGATATAGCAAAACTTTAATGAGTAGTTTGGATCATAACAGTCAAGGCTAGCTAAGCAAACTAATCTATATTACTGATTAAAGCTTTACTATATACATGTTGCATATATTTATTTTTGTTGAATGTATTATTATTTATTCAAATTCAAACAACTTTTCAAATAAATATTTATATTTGAATATTTTTAAATGCAGAATATATCTTTTCTTTTTTAGCCTTCACTTGCGTTTAATGTTTTAAGTTTAAATTGGTTGATGGAAACAAGTAAATGGTATGTTGATTATTTTTAATATAATAATATATTTATCTCTAATCAAATTATATACAGTTTTGTGAGGTATGTGTATATATTTTCTTAATTTTAACAATCATTTGTAATTCATCTATAAATAATTTCCTATTTTTCTGAACTAATGTAATACACCTTATTAATGGTAACATCTATAGAAAAGGTAGTTTTTTTAAAAAAAAATTCAGCTTTATTACTGCCTAGCATGCTTTCAATATAACATGTATACCTGGGTCTTGTTTTATGTGATAAATAAGTTCCTTAGAAAATACGCACAAAAATAGACTTAACTTACCTTGAAAAATGGGAGATAGGTTCTGTAATTTTCAGAAATTGCATAAAAGCAAAACAATAAAGAAAAATTACTTTAAAATTCACATTAAAAAAATAAGGAAATAAAGTATGATAAAAAATTTCAAATATTTGAAAAAAATTAATACAAGACAAACTTTTTTTATTAACTACAGTATTTAATGTTACATTTTTTCATACATATTTTAACCATTACTGCTATTTGACAATATGCACTCGTTTGTGAACTGGTAAGAAATCAGATTCATGATGTGATGTACAAGTAGCGCCACTTTCAGTCTTGTGCTGTGTTAATGGTTTTCTGTTTCTATATTTAAAAAAATGAGATCGCAATCAAAACAAAAAGATTATACATTATCATTAGAAAGATTATTTTCAGTTTACAAAATCAATAAAATCTTCATTATTTATTTTAACAATCTAAAAAATTATTTATTTCTGTTATATCTAACAAAATACATTTTAAAAGTTTAAAATTTTTATACGTAAGTATAAATCTATTATTATTATTTACTCATTAGTATAAGTAGGTTATTTACATAGAAGCTAAGATTCTAAATACAGCTTCAGGCCATATTCATGTTAGCTGCTAAAATAATGTTATATTTTTGAAAAAAAAAAGTATTTCAAGTCAAAATAAGTTATTAATAATTTAAATTTCTTGATATCTAATAAATATAGTGAAATATGAAAGATATTAAGTAGAAACATGAATCGCATAACTTCAAAATCGTATTAAAATAATCCGCATAAAACAAGACCCAGGTGTATATCATACTCATAGCTTGTAATACATGTTTTAAAAAATTACCTTTTCTGTGGATATTTTTTTAACAAAGCCACTATTAACAATAGAACCATTCAACACAAATACACATATAAAAGAGCACAAAAAAATAATGACAATTCATAAATATTTTTGGAGCATCTCAACAAGAACCAGTCACATATTTGAAATTTCCAACCCTAGGATAATATGCATTGAGAAGAACGACTGTAAATGAAAAATCAAAAAAGTATACTTTATTACTAGTAACAATTCCATTAACAAACGTGACACTTGCTTTAATATTTCCAAACATTGGGCTAATTAAATAATTTAAATATAATTTGCATATTGCCATTTACATTCTACTCTGCACTATTTGTTTTTTGGAAGGCTATGAATATAAAGCAAAAGTGCTCAGCTGTCAATTATTTTATCGATTCATATAAGTATTTATTATAGCGTCTCTTTCCAGCACCTCAACATGCTTGTAATTTTGTTTAACAATTATGTAAATAAACCACATTGCAGAGATGAGCATTTCTGCAACTTCCTTGAATGATCTCTATCTCTTGGACAATGATAGTTGTTATCCAGTTAGACAAGTCTGAAATATATGTTTACAGGATTGTCAAAATTGATAGAATTTATATGTAAATGGTGATCTAAATTAATCATTCATTAGATCAAGAATATATTGTTTCAGCTTTAAATATCAGTGATTGATTTACTGATTCTATTAGTTCATGGTAATCATGTGGAAAGTGTATTTATTATTTATTTGTTTGATAGATTATATTGATACTAAAGCACATTACTTGCGAATTCATTAAAAATGATTCTAGTATGTGCATTTATATGTATGATATTTAAATACATGTGTATTGTCTACACTAAACTTAGTATAATTAGAAGGGACTTGAACTCATACTTTCAAATTCCCTACAACTAACCATTGTTATACATGGCCACTTACATGGGAAAAAGATAATTGATCTCCAATATATGTATTTTGTGCTGAACAAGAATTCTTCATTTGATCACAATCTCCCACACATACATGCAGTCAGTGCTCAGTTTATATTCAGATAGCAAATCTTCAAACTTTAATGAAAAAGCTTCTCTACTCTTCAATTCTTCAGCCATGGAATGCTCTAAGCCCTTGTTAATGCCAATATACTTGTCATACCCATGATGACTTTAAGTCATTCTGATCCTTCACCTATAGGACCAATATACAGAAGAGGGATGGGCAGAATACAGGCTGAATATGTTATATTTAAATACATGTATACTGTCTATACTAAATTTAGTATAATTAGAAGGGACAGAATTCAGACTTTCAAACTCTTTATAACTATCCATTCCATCTTATATAACTATTACAGGTGACCACATACAGGTGAAAAAGATAAATGATCTTCAATATACATACTTTGCACTGAACCAGTAGTCATCTTCTGGTCCAGATTATCATCTCCCACACATATATATAATTAGTACTCATTTTATATTAAGATGATAAACCTTCAAACTTTAATGGACCTGCTTCAATCTTCTCCACCCTCCTATTCTTCAGTCATCCATGTCATTGAAAATCTGATGAGAGAATGTTCAAAGCCTTTGTTGATGCCAATATTATTGTCATACCCATGATGACATTAAGTCATTCTGACCTCTTACATATAGAACCCTAATATGTCCTCTTTTATGTATTTAAAATGTCATATTAAGACCCTACATATGAGAGGTCAGACTGACTTAAGGTCAATGTGGATTTGACAATAATATTGGCAACAACAAGGGCTTTGAGCATTTCATCTTCAAATTTTCAATAATGTGGATGGCTGAAGAGTTGGGAAAATGAGAATATAGAAACTTGTCTATTAAAGTTTGAAGATTTTTCTATCTTAATATAAACTGAGCACTGATTGTATATATGTGTGGAGATGGTGATCTGGACAGACTGGTAAGTGTTGGCTTAGCATGAAATACATTTATTGGAGATCATTTATTTTTTTCACAAGTATGTAGCCATGTGCATCAGTTGTATAAGATGAAGTGGATAGTTCTAGGAGCTTGAAAGTCTGAGTTCGTCATTAGCACTAAATTTAGTATAGACAGTATACATGTATTTAAATATTGCATATTCAGTCTGTATTCTATGCCACACCTCTTCTGTATATTTAAATGGATTTATTTATGTATCAAAACATTGACATGGAAGCGAACCTGGCACAGCTGCTTGGAAGGCAGCTATGCTAACCGCTAGGCCACCAATGCTTCACTTATTTAGGTCCTATATATATGAGAGGCCAGAGTGACTTAAATTCAACTGAGGTATGACAATAATATTGGTATCAACAAGGGCTTTGAGTATTCCATTCTTGAATTTTCAATGATATAGATGGCTGAAGAATTGGAGGGTGGAGAAGTTAGAAGGTTGCCCATTAAATTTTGAAGATTTGCTATCTTAATATAAACTGAGCATTGATTATATATGTGTGTGGGAGATGGTGATCTGGACTAACTGATGAGTGCTCATTCAATATGAAACAGGTGTATTGGATTTTTTTTTTCACATGTATGTGGTCATGTGTATCAGTTTTATATGACCAAATGGATAATTATAGGGAGCCTGAAAGTCTGAGTTCAAGTCCTTTCTAATATATATTGTGAGTGAATTCTCTAACTGTATATCTAACTGCACAAACAAAATGAGTCTCACTTTCTTTACATAATAAAAGACAAATTTACACTCTAATTACTGCAAGAATAAAATTTTATTAATAGTAGATAGAAATAATTCCACATAGAAATTGACTCAACTTTAATATTTCCAAAATAAATCACTAAATATTCATTTTAATAATAATCTTGTTAATTATCAACATCTTCTATAAATGAAGGCAAAGGTCTCTCCATATTTCTGTGACATTTTAATATTACATTTACATAATATTTTATACTACAAATTTTTTAATATTATACATTAATAAAATTGTTGATCATTTGCAAAATTATTAAAATGATAATTAGTGATTCGCCTGTGAAAATATTAAAATTGAATCAATTTCAATGTGGTATTGTAATGAATAAAACTCCCTTCCCAAAGTTATGATTGTCTAAACTTGTCATTCACATACGTTCCTGGATTACAATCCAAATGGGACTCATTTCCCTGATGACATATACTGCAAGATTTTATCATTGTTTATATATGGTAGTTGTGGAGAACTTCACTCTCAGTATATTTATATAATATGCCATGCTGCAGATTTTTTAATATTATAAAAGCTTTTCATGGATCTCGTCTTCATTCAGCTAGTTTATATATATATAACTTTCTTGCTATAATAAAATATTTAAAATATGAGGTTGATTGAAGATATATCGAAAGAGACTGAAAAATTACATTTTTTTGCTTGACAAACTAAATCTATTAGTGTAATAGCCGATAATTTTATTTCAGTTTCTGTCAATCATGCTAGATTTGCATTAGTGAATTTGATTTTTTTTTACTCATTATTTTATCAAAACAACATGATAACAGTAATAGGAAGATGAGGAATAATTTTATTAGTTCTAATAAAAAATGATTAATTGTCAATTTATTTATTTTTTAACTACATAAGGTTGTGGAAGTTCATGTGATTAACATTTTTATAAATAAACTGTAACTTATACCTACAATTATTTAAATGATATTGTATTGAAGACAGGCATACTATAAAGTGATGTAAATATCTGTTTTAATAGCACTAAATAATATTAATTTATTTGAATATTGTAGCTTATAAAAGTTACTACAATAATAACAACAACACTTCTTTTATTTACTTTACCCATTGCAAGATTTTTTTACTTCACACTGGCATTTTCAATTAGTCTTCCTCAGAACTTACTTTCAATAATTAAAATACAATGAAAAAATTTATTAAGAATTTTAAATATTAAATTATATATTTTATTTATTTATATGTATGTAAAGGTATATTATAGTATCATCTATGTATGTTTGCTTGTTGTTAATATTAGCATTATAGTAAATGTCATTCACATTTATTATATGTACAAGGACAGATGTAACCCAGCTAAAATATTTATATAATGCTAATATTAACAAAAAGAAAGTGAATACATATACAAATAAGAAATACATATTTACACATTTTTTATAAAGATATGCTCTTTAATTTAAGAATCAATAATCAGTATAGACTAGCATCACTAGATAGCACAGAATTATATGGATTTATATATAGGAAACAATCAATTAATATAATCAAAGGCACATTAATAAAATATAATTATCCTTCTAAGAAAAACAATTCTATCACCGAATGTCTTAATTGGATCAATGAAGACATAATCACCCTTTCTAATGGATGTTATAGAATGGAAAGCAGATGGCCGATGCATCTGCCTACTAGTGGCATAATATCTAGCCTTGTGATAAACTGTTTTGAAATAGAGGTTCTCCAAAATATTTCCAACTTGCATCCATCATCATATTCATAGTTATGTTGATGATGTTTTTATTTGTGCTTCTGTACATCAAATCAATAATATAAAACATGAGCTATCACACAAATCATCACTGACTAGGACCATTGAGCATAAAGACATAAAGTTCCTTGACCTTGACCTATACAACCAGAAGGACAACAACCAATTAAACTACAGAATGATAGTAAAGCCTGTCCAGATTAGCGGCTTAATATGCCCAAAATTCATAATACCCATTTTACACAGAAACCTCAGTTTGTACAAACTTGAATCAGATTGCATAACATTGAAATTACATTAAGGATTTAATGCCATTTTGGACATAAATACAGGCTGCTCATTAATATTGTCAAAGAATTTTATACTAAAATCAAATCCAAACCTACCTCAATCTATGTTAAGCCCTAGATTTTGCTTTCTTACATACAGCTTGTGTCCATAAATATAAATAAGGTTTGCACAAAAATTTACAAAATTAGTCATCATACTCCACCTACTCTTAACTGCTTAAATAACAACTCATAAGACAAACTGATTCCCAAACAAACCCCAAATTAGGTACAAGATCTCCTAAGATCATGCTAATTGCAATGCAGTCTATTTTGGAGAATCTGGTGCTAGCTTGGCAACAAGAGTCACCCAGTATCTCTATAACAGGGCCAAGAACAATTCTGACAATAAATCCATATTTTTAGATCATGAAAATAAACTCAGTCATTCCTTGGAACCTACAATCACCATTGTGGTATGTTTAGAATGCAATGATGCAAAATATAAGATTAAAAAAGTTTGACATATTGCCAACAATATGAATGCTATAAACAAAAAAGAATCCTTTCCCCTCTCTAAAAAGTGGATCTTGTGGATCATGTAAGCCCATTCATTTACATGATTATGATACTGTTATAAAAATATCAAAAGTGTGCTCAGCTTACTAAAATTAAGCATATAAGAATTTCATTTTACTTCTCACTTTGTATAAGAATTTCATTTTAAGGTTTACTTATTTTTCTCTTGCAAAGTATTTAGTTTGTATTATATATATATATTGTAAATGTACACACTCTGAAGCACAGCAGAGATGATACAAATCATCATCATCAACTTACTGAGCATAAAAAAATGAACATTGGAAGTAAATAAATAAGCAATATAGCATTACCAACAATAATAATCATTACTCAAGAACCATTAGTCATCTCTTGTGACTCACCTTAAAAAAGATATACTGTAAAATTGAGGCTAAACATATATCCAATGCCAAGTTTAAGGCATATTATAAAACAATTATTAATATTTTATCTGCATACACATACATAAGTGCTAAAAATAATTATAAAGGTAATTGTATATGAAAAATGCTGGAATTATTATATAATGCTGATCATATTCTAGACCATCAGGTACCATAAATGAACTTACCAACAATAAACTTATTACCAAATCTTTAAAGGTAACTTTTATAACCTTAACACCATGTAAATAATTCTAAAGAAAGCAATATAAATATCCACACACACACACACACACACATATATATATATATATATATATATATACAGAATATCATTATGACTGAACTAACTCTGGGATTGCAAGAACACTAGTACCACACACAGTAAAGTAATTTGACAAATTGATACAAAAGTCTCCCTGCAAGAGATATATAACAGCAAAAGCATGTACAACAACAGGTACACTTACAAGAAAACAAATTCCAGTTATTTTTCCTAACCAACCCTCTCATAAATATAGTATTTTTTTAAAATTCAGATAGTACAGAAGTTGTAGTGAAATTTATAACATCTATTTGTCCTACTCCAGTTCTTAAAAATCATAGATGGTCAGATAATAATGCTTAATAAATATCTTATCAAGAAATGCTATATCCATGCCACTAGATTAATTTCTAGCTTATAGGTTTTATTATTGAAGATTTTTGGATTTGGATTTATTGTGCCTAGATTCTTGGGATTTAATGCATCCTTCTTTCAGAAGTCTTTCAATCATTTTTTTATTAGCCCAATGTTAAAAAAAAATGTTTTCAATCTAAGTATATTCCTGAAGCAGGATTGTTATAAAACCAACAAAACAGCACATGGCTTTTGCTTTTACATTGTTTTCATGTAACAAATCTATTTTCCCCTATTTTAGTACTACCACTTTGCATAAGCTTGATTAGTCAATGCTTATTAAATCTATAACCGGTAGTGATCTCTCCATATTCCCTGATTAATTTCTAGCTTATAGTTGTTACTAAGAAGACTTTTGGATCTGGATGTATGCTCATATTTATTTTTTCTCCAGAACCATTTTTTTTTCTTTTATACTGTTAAACTATCGTCTTGAAATTTAAAAATATCTTAATGTGTTAGATCAAAAAAATTTAACTGCACTTGATCCAAATTCAAAACTCCTCAAATACTTTGTAAATATAGATAGAATAGCATTTTATAGATATTTTTTATGACCAATATCTAGCATCTATTGATTACTCAAGCTTACTCAAGTTGGATGAACTGATATAGAAGAAATTGGCTTGCTATTTAAAAATAAGGTGTAGGCAGAAATTAACTGATGCTCTGTTGGTAAAATAAATAAAATATATATGTAGTGGATTGTTTGATGTGCTAATATTTAAGCTTCTGCAATTTAATTACTTTTAATACAATAGAAAGGATAATATTTTTAAATCATTCACATATTTTTTTGTGGAGCATGTGCATTCTTTTAAGGCTCCATATTGTAAAATAATTTGTTTTGTAAAATTCTTATCTGTAAAGCTTCAATTCTGTTCAATTCCAAGAGTTTTTATTACATTTTTCTTCCAATTGTATAATAATTACTACATAAAAATATGGAAAGCATATGTGAACAATGAGAACCCCAGTATACTATTTGTGAATGTAGATACTACTTGGACATTTTGAAAGACACTTTGCAGTTTTGGAAATCAAATACTTTATTAATTATTTCAATTATAATTTATAGATCTTTCATTATTTCTTATTATGTTTTTAAAATACATATATAGTATGTGGTGATTATAATTTTTATTCAATAAAATATATGATGAATATTTTATTTAGTGCTATAATTTTTATTACCAACAATTCCAATTAATATTCTATTTACTCTTAATAATGAGAGTTTTTCAATATTAACAGTGTATGGAATATTAGTTGCAATGGTGGATAAGAAATTAAATGTATGAGTATGCAAAGTTTCTTCAGAACTGAAGTATGTCAGGCAGTGAGACTATTAGTTATAAATTTTGATTTATTTTTTCTCATATTTATAATTTTGAATTGGTGTAATTTATTACATGTACATATAATATTGTAGAAATTTTGTGTATATGTATATGTTGATATGTATTAAAAGTATATAATATTCTTTCTTTGATGTTTTTAGATTTTTGTTCAACTTAATACATATTTGGTATCATGCATAGTGTCTGCTTTTAATATGTAAATAAGCTAATTTACATATTCCAGTGATTTGATAATTGGATACTGTTAACTCTTATTTATTTTGTTGATATTTTTTGTGATGTATCAAACCTCCATTATCTTTTTTTTTCCAAGGATCTTGATCTATGCATACCATTTTGACATTCTGGGAATCAAAATGGTACATGTTTTTCTTTCATGATCTAAAAATACTGACATATATGCATGTTATTATGTGGTATCTCGAATCAATATCATCAAAAGTAACTTCATAAATACCTATATAAAAGGACTAAAGAAGTTGCAATAATTATATGTCAGTGTTTTAGATCGTGAAAAAAAACAACCTTGTCAACCTGATATGCATAGAGTGGAATGATAGAAAGAGAAAGATAAAGGAGGCTTAGTACATTGCAAATAATAACAACATAATAAATAAAAGAGCTAATAGCATCCAATTATCAAATAACTGCAATATATTACTCAGCTTCTTTACATATTAATGACAGGTATGATTATGTTGCACACAATCAAAAATGCATTAGGCTGAATGAAAAACAAAAAATTTCAAAGAAAGAATAATTATACTCTACATAAAGTTTATTACCACATATATGCAAAACTTATATATATATATATAACTGATTTTTTTCAGGGCTATTATGAACTATAATCTTTATAGGTAAATATAACAGATTTTTTAGTTATAATTTCGCTTAAGGTATATATAAAATATATTAAATATTATATAAATATAAATTTTACATTTTCTATATTAAATATATTTCATGATTCCAAAGAGTCTCTTAGAAAAAGCTTTCTGATCAAAGAATTTTATCTTTCATCATTATCAGTATTTAATTATTTAGTGTATATATCAGACAGCATGTCATTACTTTCTACTTATATAATATATATGTTTGTGTGTGTCTATGTGTATATGTAGCCAATCAAATCCTAAGCTTTTTAGTACATTCCTCAAAAAACGGTAAATAATGAACTATAATGGCTAGTGTAAAATTTTTCAGATCAGATATCCTCTTTATATATGCATTTCATAGAACATTTCTAGTCATTAGCTGAAGAAGTCCACACAGATTAATCCAATTTTGTTTTTATACATCTTAACTATAACTTGTTTAATTTAGAATCTGAATGTTTTATTTGTCAGATAAATATATATAACAATTGGAGAATATTTTTTATATGACTAGTTTATTAAAAAAATGAAATTCTCTCAAGTCAAAGCATAAGACACTTTTTTTATATATAGAGAAAAGATCATAAGACTTCTCTCTTTACACCATTTGATTGTCAGAAATAATTTGATCCAAAAGCATGAATTTAAATTAGTCATATTATTTATTTTAAAGCTATTTTAATTGTCTTATATTAATAATTAAACATGTGTGAAATTATTCTCCACTTAAAGTTTGTTAATACCGATATAAAGAATGAAATATGCACAATAAGATACATCTAGTGTCAATTATTAATATAAAGCATTTTAAAATAACTTTAATAGTGAAACTTATTTAAATTCAGCCTTTCTGATCAAAGTATTTCATACAATTATCTATATAAGAAAATGAGGAAAAGAGATAACATATATTTTTTCTCTTATAAACGATATACAAAAGACCCAGAAAGAGACCACATGTGAGATGGATAAGTGAAATAAGACAGTCTGCATGGATGATGTGAAGAAGAGAGGCTAGAGATTGGAGAAGATGGATTGAACTTGGAGAAATCTTCATCCTGCAATGGATGATGATGATTTTGATGTTTTGGCTTGAGTATATTTCTTTTGCTTAATAAACCAAATGTATGAGAAATAACTTTCAAGCATTACATATTCTTAAAATGCTGAATATATACATGTATATATGTAAATAAAAGAAAATGTCCATTATGCAATAAATATTGTAATAAAAATAATAATGAATTTAACAATAATAATATATTGTAAAAAGTATTATAATCCACAAAAATATTTTCAGATCAATCACTATAATATTTTTTATAATATATTATTACCATTATATTTATTATATATATATTAATAATATCACAAATCGATGTCTGTATTTCTTCAAAATAATATACGAAAATTTATAAATAAATATTAGAAAATGCAGTACTTAAAAGTTTATAAAAAATATACCTATAATTGTCACTTAGTAGCGCTTTCAACTATTCTTGTAGTTTTTGTCAACTAATACTTCTAAAAGGCCAACTTTCCCATAATTCCATGATGTCAACATTCCCATAATTCTGTGATCTTAACGTTTGGCAGTGGATGTATAAGTAAATCGAGGTGTACATTAAAAAAAAAGAACAAAAGAGCACTTGTTATTATTAAAAAGGGTTCAAATTACAAAATAAAATTATAAAAATAACGATAATTTATCAGCTTCTGTCTTTTATGACCATAATAAATCATGTATATATGGTTATGACTTTATTTATAGTAACAAAGAAATAATAATAAAAGAAAAATTAAGGAAGCGATGTTAATATATAAATACAAGCAAGATTTAATCAATAGGCAGGCAGCAAACGTTAAGATCATGGAATTATGAGAAAGTTGACCTTTTAAAAGTATTAGTTGACAAAACCTACAAGGATAGTTGAAAGCGCTCCTTAGTGATGGTTATAGATATTTTTTTATAAACTTTTAAGTACTGTATTTTCTAATATTTATTTATAAATTTACATATATATATATATATAGTGCTTAATTTACTAATGCATCAGCATACACATTTCATAATGAATAGAGAACATTTATATCCACATTACAACATTTAATAGATAAAAGAAACGTCACTCCGTAATTGACTATTATCTGAAATATATCTGCAATTAATCAAAACTTTAAATTTTTAGATCGCTTAGAAACTCATTGTAAAAATTTTCCAGACCAGTCTCTTTCAGTATTATTGCATTTTGTGGGGAACTACTATTTGTTAGATAAGTTTGAAGCACCTGAAAATTTCATAACGAAGTAAGAGTTTCTATTTATATGTTTTTATATATGACTTCAAATACCTTGATCAGATTATTAATACAGATGGAAACATAATGGATGAAATTAATCATAGAATTAAACTTGGTTGGAGTGCTTTTGGTAGAAATAACTTGATACTGAAAGGAAATATGCCTATGTGTTTGAAAAGGAAGGTTTTTAATAAATGTGTTTTACCAGTTCTTACTTTTGGATCTGAAACTCAGACATTTAATAGAAGGTCAATACAGAGACTTCAGACCACTCGAAGAAGTATGGAGAGATGCATGTTGGGAGTAACAAGAAGAGCTTGAAAATGCAATATATGGGTAAGAGAACAAACAGGTGTTACTGACCTCATTGAAAAAATTAAAAGACTGAAGTGGAGTTGGGCTGGACTTATTGCTAGAAAAGATGATAATAGATGAACAATTGAAATCTTAATCTGGATTCCAAGAGATTGTAAAAGATCCAGAGAGAGACCATATGTGAGATGGATGAATGAAATAAGAAAGTCTGCAGAGGTGATGTGGAGAAGAGAAGCTAAAGATTGGAGAAGATGGATTGAACTTGGAGAGACCTTCATCCTGCAGTGGATTGATAGTGGTTGATGATGATGATGATGATGATATATGACTTGGTTAATTTAGGAATTTGAAAGTTTTAATGATCATTTAGGTTAAGACTAGAGAATGTTGGACTACCATTTCTGTGTAGATTTTCAGAAATTTGAAGTCTCTATTTTATCTGATAGAGATTTTTCATAAAATGCATATATAATAAGAAGGACTGATTTTGGAATATTTACATTAGATGATAGCTCATGATAACAAGGTTTTGGAGAAGTTAGCAATAATCTAATAATTTGATTAGTTATAGATATATTTCAAGTGCATTAACAAACTTAATATATATATGTGTGTGTGTGATGTGTCTGTTCCAATAGCCATTGTAATGTCAAAATAAATTATTCTTAGCCATATAAAACCTGAGTACTGATGCATTTCTAAGATAAAGATTGTATATATAATACTTTGAGAATAAAACTCATGCAACTATTACAATAGGAAATTAAAATGCCATTTAAGTATAAGACAATAATTCTTACCTGAAAAGAGCCATCTGTCTTTTTTTGTTACCTCATTTTTTAATTGTTGTATGCTATAACTAGAGAATAGCTCAATTATCTACGTGGAACAGTTGCAAGAATCTTAATCTCAATATATATATATATATACATTAAGCGCTGGAAGTATTCTATGTATATATAACCATGCATGGTTAATGATAAAATATTCAAGTTCTAAATTAAACAAGACATGTAGAAAGTTGGGCTACTATTTCTGGGTAGATTTTTAAGCATTTCAGCAAAACTTTACCACACAAGCTTTTGGATCTGTGCACTAAAATTCTAAAGATTTTATTAGTTATTGATATATCCCAGTTTATTATGTATGCATACACATACATACATGACTGAAAAAATGCATAAATATCTTAAATATTGTAAAGATTTCAATACTTTGTGGTCATTTTTGCTATGCAAATGGACTTTTAGTATGATATTTATTTTTGTGTTTATGTTAAATAAATATTTGTTTCTTATATTCTTCTATATTTTTGCAGTTTACTTATGGCTGGTTGGTCTTCTCTGACAGAAGCTCGCTCTTATACCAGTCGCAGCACAATTAATTTACCACCTGAACGCTATTGTATAAAGCTGCAATATCAATATTACTTTGATCAAAAATCTCAAAAAACAAGTCAAGGAATGATTGAATGTGGTAATTGTACAAGGTAATTAACTAATGAATGAGAGGTATATTTGTTTCTACACATAGATAGCTAGCATTTTTATTTTTATTTTATGTATAATTCTTTTGAATATTCAACATAGTATTAGTTATATAAATTATATTAACAATCTTAAATAATTTTAAAGCAACAAAACAGAAATAATCCAGACAAAGCAAAGCAAAAACTCCATATAGTAGTGCCACCTGTGCTAAACACAGGTGGCACTACTATATGGAGTTTTTGCTTTGCTTTGTTTATAAACAATTATGTGCTAGTATTGGAGATGTGATCATGTGATGCTTGCTGGTTTAAGAAATAATCAAATATACTATATTAAAATAATAAAGGTCTGACTTAATTAAATTTTACTTTTTTATATTCAGAAATAGTAATTTCAAGAGATCTATCTTGAAATATCAACTTCATACACCAATAGAAAATAAATTTATATATATATACAAGGAAAAATAAATCTATCTAAGGAATATACTTTATATATATATATATACACATATTTGTTTGTTTTTAAATCTGCAAAAACTTCAAAACACATGTTTGCATTTGAAAGAAAATAATGTAATTTTGACAAAGTTATAATAGACCTCTTCAAAAAGTTGATAAAAAAGAGTTAAAACTAAAATCATGTTTATTAGAATATCAGTGTCTAATATTTTAAATATTTCAGTTTCATTATTTTAATCTCAATATACCCAAAAATGGAGATCCTTTACTAATTAGTTGATCAATACAATGTTAATGTGATTGCACTTTTGAAGACTCATTATTCTCCTAATAATGTATTGTAACCATCTGGTTACATGGCACACAGCAACATAGTTGTGTGTGTGTGCATATATTTATAAAGTAAAGGAAAGGTAGAAATAAACATAGAGATAAATTTTGTAGATATTTTTCTACATTTTCCTGGAATAAAAATAGTAAATAAAGGGTTAAATAATTCTGAATTTAAACAGAATTTTATTATAGATTAAAACATTTTAAGAAGGTTTAAATATTATTATTTGTAACTCTGATTTTGAACAAGCATGTCTACTGATAATTGTAAAAATATCTGTCTTTGAAAATCTTTTAATTAATGCTATTTTTTAAAAATCTTTGATAAGATTTTCAAATGTACCTTTTAATAAAGATGCTTTTGGAAGGATTAATATTGTTTTTAATCAAGACAGATTGAAAACAGTTACTGTGTTTTTATCACCTCATGAAATAAGTATTAGACAGAAAAAGCTGTTTTCAATTAAGATGTTTTTATTACCTCAGATGATTCTATAAAAGGGCTGATAAAAAAATATCAGTTCAGTTTTGTCTTGCAATTTTTGTAAGATCTAGCCAGAAAAGTCTGGTTTTAATATTTTGAAAAGCAGTGGCCAAATAGGCCAGCTGCAAAGTTTGGATAGTAACTTTTTTGAAGACAGTTCTTGTCTTAATTTTTTGTGAAGAGTTGGCTGCAGCTTGTTGGTAGCTGTAGCAGAGAATAGCAAAAATAAAGCTAACTGCAGAGCTGTAGAGTTATACAAAAAGAGCTTCCATGGAGATCTAAGGGAGGATAAGTCCAGTAACTGCCCTATAGTTTACTATGGAGTTTTGGTTCACCTGAAATCTAGATCAATTTCTAATGGATCAATTAGCCTAAAATTTGGAGAAGACAGCTGGATGACCAGAAATATATATGGAACCAAATCAAAACCAACAAACCTGATTGTTTGCCTGATGATGATAATCCAGTCTACCAACTTGCCCAAGAGAAACCCCAGCTTGCTCAAGAAGTAATTATCCATATGCTGATATATCTATATGAAGAGAAGCACAGATAAACATATATACAGCTGATGAATTAGTTTAAAATCCTGAAAATGACTTTTAAAATTATAACTTAATAACTTAAAGTAAAACAAATCAATAATTTGATTAATTTAAGTGTCTAAAAGAAAGGAGCAGTCCATAGTCTTTTAAATATATATTATTGAAGAAATTGTTTTTAGTAGTTCCCATAAAAAAATGACATTTTAAAAATACCAGCAAACAAATTTTCTGGGATTAAAAATCTAGGAGTAAAGATTTAATTCATTGACTTTTGTTTTAAAAAGAAAAAAAACTGATAACCAATTTAAATGTATATTTATATTTAGTTTATATACACATATGTAAAAAATTTATGTTTTCCAAATGGAATTAAATAGGAAAAATATATTATTATGACAAATTAAAATATAATATAAATGACAATGTGCACAAATACATGCACAACATATATTTTAAATCAAAAAAGAATTATGTATTATAAAATTAATAATTTTATTTTGACAAAAATGAAATATATGCTGAAGACTTCTGTCTGTGTCTGCAGTTCAATATGCACACACTTGTATTTTAAATATATTATTGAAATATTATAGAAAATGAACTTCATTTATATGTTATTCATCAATTGTACTGCACCTGGTGTGGGTATATATATCAAATGCATGTCAAATAGACACAAACTTTAATCATTTTTTTATTATTGGTATTTTGTCTCATTTAAAAGTAACAGCTAAAAAATGTTTATTTTATGGCAAGTCAAATATGTTCAGAAATTACATGCACATACATGTATGTGTGCATATATATGTCATTTCTATTGCAAATACCAATGTGTATCAGATAGACACATATGTAAAATTTTAATTATTTAAAATGTGAATTCAAAAATGTTCATTTTATATCAAGCCACATACCAGCATGCTGAATGGGTTTTTAAGTAAACCTAATGTATTAATCATGTAAATCATAATGTAATAACTTGAATTAAATATAGTAATTTTGTAAATCACATACATGTAAACCACAATGTGATCATTTTTTTATTATATATTAATCAAAATCAGAAGACTTTTAATTGTAGGGTCATATTATAAAGACCTTATTTTCATTTTTTTATATTGTTATTAATAAACTTGAACAATAATGCTGAGCTATTAAAACATGATCATCATCAATACCCTGGCCACTTGTACTGGCTCACTATAAACTTAACTTCTAATAAGACAACTAAAATCCTATGAGATTATTTACTCTTTTGTATTCAAGCTAAAGAGATTTTTTACAAATAATTTGTGAAAAAAAAAAATTTATAAATTTATAGCTGCAGATTGTCAGTATTTCACTGGATTTACTAGCATGATTTGACGTGATTCACTGTGAATTTGTCTTTTACAATGTCATGAATCTTTTTGCCATCATTCCCAGAGAAACCTGTTAGCCACTTTACCTTCTCCTTTCATTCCCCACCCTATATTTTCCCATATTCTCTATCTTGCTTCATTCCATTTCCACAACATAATCTTTGTTAACTCCATAGCCTTTATATCTTTTCCAAATCCAACATAAAACCAATAACCCACTTTCTGTATAATCACTTTGTTTACATTTATTCTTCCACAACTTCATTATGTGTACCCTTTCTGCTTTCAAGCATTTACATTCAATTAACAGATGTATAATGTTTTCTATACCTTCTTTACACAACTTGCAGAATAAATCACCCACATTTGTCTATTTATGTGTAAATTCCTTTGCTGCTAAAGATTTTCTTCAAGCCTTAAACAGTTAACTATTTTCCTTACTATTATCATAAATTAACTTGCACTCAATATTCTGTTCACTTTTATATATATATATATATATATATATATGAACAGATATATATATATATATATATATATATATATAAACTTTTTACTCTATACTAGTTCTCCATCTCTCTAACTCCCTATTCTTTATTAATGCATCTATTCTTCTATCCCATTTCTTATCACTATAACACTCAAAAAATCTTCTAACACAATCATTCCACCATTTGTGTAAGTATACTGACATAAATTCTTTATTCAAATCTTCTGCATACCCTTCTTGTTGCTTGTCCATTACTCATAATCCAGTTAAATATTATTTTGGCTATTCTCTTATTATCCATGAACAGCAATCTATTGAACATTTTCAATTTGTTTTTTGCATCTCTCTTATAAAAACTTGACTATCCCATTTCTCCTTGAATTGCTTCCTTTGCTGTTCACACATCTGCATCCAATGCATGCCTTCTTAATTTTCTTTGTACTTTTTTTAATTTATTTAATACCTCTTTACTAACACATAATGCATCATTACCATATGTTGACCCTGCTACTGCCATTCCCTTCCATACAATTCTAGTTACATCATACTTATTATATGAAAATACTGTTAATTTCTTTATCAACCCCTTTCTTTTCTTTGCTTCATTTATCAGTTTTTTTTCCCATTCATCCAAACAATTTTTCTTAATACTTAAAACAATTCCCAAATAGTTATACCTATTCACCACACTTAATTCTATCTGCCAATATGAATTCTTTGTCTTCTCTTTCCCCAGAATTAATTATCATTACTGTTGATTTTTCCTCACTAAATTTAATCCCCATCTTTTCACTCACTCCTACACATGTCCTCAGCATAACTTCCATATCTTCCATCCTTTCTGTGTACAAGAAGACATCATCTGTAAATAAAAGACTTATATATATAATCCCTTGCCACCTATTTAGGGTATCTCTACCCCTCTTCCTAGACTTTTTATTGCTCTCTCCATTTCTCTCAAATATAGCAAAATAAAATAGGTGATGTAGAGCATCCTTGTCTTAGTACTATTTCATTTTTAACTTTAACTGATTCTATATTTCTTAATTGATACCTATAGTAATTATTTTCATATAATCTCATAATAATATCCACTAAAGCTCCATCCATTCCCAAATTTAATAAACTTACCCATAATCTATTTTTATTTACTCTATCATATGCCTTCTCTATATGTATAAAACCCATATATAGCTGTCTACCTATACTTCTACTAATATCTATAAGCTGTGTACCTACAAATAAACTATCTCTTAGACACCTACCTGATTGAAACCCTCCCTGAACTTCTCCGACTATATTATTTTTTTCCATCCATTTTGTGACTCTTCCAGTCACCATATATGTGAAAACTTTATATAATATTGACATTATCACTATCAGTCTATAGTTACTTAACTTTCTATGATGCTTACCATTTCCTTTAAATAGTAGTCTTGCTCTTGTCTTACTCCAATTACCCATAAAATCTCTTTTCTGTGCCATCTTATCAAAACATGATAATAGTTTTGATTTTACCCTATGTCCTAAATCATTTATCATCTCTGCTGCCCATCTATACAAACCTCTTGCCTTTCCACTTTTCAATTTCTTCCCTGCCTCATTCTGTTTATTTTTTGTAGACCTAATATTTCCATTACTATATGCTTTCGTGCTTGTTATCACTCTGTCCTTCGCATATAACATCTTTTATATATCCATTAAATACTTATTTAAGATTGTCTCTAATTCTTCTATAGAGCTACACTGTATTTCCTGATCATCTAGTAATACTATTTCTCTCTTTCCTACATTCCTTCTTTTAATATACTTCCAATTTTTTTTACTCCCATCTCTTCCATTTTTATTAATATCCTCCAACAATTTACTATTTAATTTCATTCTCTCTACATAATTATTTATTTTAGCCAACTTTTTTTTATAAATACTTTTCTCATTTAATATTAACATTTTTACTTTCTTTAGTTTTAATAGCACATTTTTATTCTCTGCATGCTTTTTTCCTCTTTTACATTTTTACTAACTCTCACTTTCCTATTATTTTTTTTCTTCTGAATATTTTCACTTAAAACCCTATTTGTCACTTTTTCTACTTCACCACACCACTCCTTATATTGACTCCCAATCAACTCTTCCATGGTTTCTTCAACTTTTATTTTATATTCTTCTATCTTTTTGATGTGATGTGATGTATTATGGCTTCTCCTTAAACGAAGTCAAGAATATCTCAGCAATTATGCCCAGATAAACCTGTTAGCCACTTTCTTTTACATTCCCCACTCTAAATTTACCCATAATCTGCTCTATCCCATTTCCACAACATAATTTTTGTCAACTCTATAACCTTTATATCTAAATCCCCCTTATCTTTTCCCAAACCCAGCATAAAAACCAATAATTCACTTTCTGTATAATCACTCTTTTCATATTTATTTTTCCACAACTTCATTATATGTACCCTTTCTGTTTTCAAACATTTACATTCAATTAACAAATGCCTAATATTTTCAATTCCTTCCTTACATAATTTACAAAATAAATCACCCATATTTTTCCATTTACATGTATATTCTTTTGTAGCTAAAGATCCCGTTCGAGCCTTAAACAATAAACTACTTTCCTTACTATTATCATATATTAACTCACACCTAATATTCTGTTTATTTCTATATATATTTAAACTCTTTTTACTCTCCATACTATTTCTCCATCTCTCTAACTCCCTAGTCTTTATTAATAAATTTATTCTTTTATCCCATTCCTTACTACTATAACACTCAATAATCCTCTTAACACAATCATCCCATCTTTTGTACAAATATACTGATATAAATTCTTTATCCAAATCTTTTGCATAGCGCATTACCTTTCTCACCCATCTTGTTACCTGCCCTTTACTCATAACCCAATTAAATACTATTTTAGCTATTCTTTTATTATCCATAAACTGCAATCTACCAAACATTTTCATTTTACTTTTTGCATCTCTCATATGAAAACTTGACCATCCCATTTCTCCTTGAATTGCCTCCCTTGCTGTCCATACTTCTGCATCCAATGCATGTCTTCCTACTTCCCTTTGAGCTTTTTCTAAATAATCTAATATCTTTTTACTAACATATAATGCATCATTACCATATGTTAACCCTGCTACTGCAACTCCTTTCCATATAATTCTAGCTACATCATATTTATTATATGAAAATACTGTTAATTTCTTTATCAATCCCTTTCTTTGATTCATTTATCAATTTTTTCTCCCATTCATCAATTCCCAAATAACTATATCTATTCACCACACTTAACTTAATATCTCCCAATAAAAATTCTACATCTTCTCTTTCCTCAGTATTAACCATCATTATATTTGATTTTTCTTCACTAAATTTAATCCCCATCTCTTTACCCACCCTTGCACATGTCCTCAACATAACTTCCATATCTTCTCTTTTTTCTGCACACAAAAATATATCATCTGCAAAAAAAAAGACCTGACAAAATATATACTCCCTTACTACCTATTAACGGTATCTCTATCCCTCTTCCTAATCTTTCTATTGCTCTTTCCATTTCACTCAGATACAACACAAACAAAATAGGTGACATAGGGCATCCTTGCCTTAGTCCCACACCATTTTTAACTTTAATTGATTCTATATTCTCTAATTGATATATATAATAATTATTTTCATATAATTTCTTAATAATATCTATTAAAGCTTCATCCATTCCCAAATTTGCTAAACTTATCCATAATCTATTTCTATTTACTCTATCATATGCCTTCTCTATATCTATAAAACTCATATATAACTGTTTATCTGCATTCCTACTCATATCCATAAGTTATGTAACTACAAATAAACTATCTCCTATACGCCTATCTAATCTAAAACCTCCTTGCATTTCACCCACTACATTATTCACTTCCATCCATTTTACAACTTTACTAGCCACCATATACGAGAAAACTTTATATAAAACTGATGTTACTGCTATCGGTCTATAATTATTCAACTTTCTATGATCCTTACCCTTTCCTTTAAATAATAACCTTACTCTTGTATTACTCCAACTACTTGGGAAAACTCTATTCTGTGCCATTTTATTAAAACAGGATAATAACTTTACTTTTGCCCTATATCCTAAATTCATTACCATCTCTGCTGCCCATCCATCTAAACCTCTTGCCTTCCCACTTTTCAATTTCTTCTCTACCTCATTTAGTTCATTTTCTGAAAAACTAATATTCCCATTACTATATTCTTTCATATTTTCTAATATTCTATCATTCACATCTAACATCTTTTCTATATTCATTACATAACTATTTAAGATTCTCTCTAAATCTTCTCTAGAACTACACTCAGTTCCCTCATCATCTAGTAATACTAACTCTCTCTCCCCTAAATTTCTCCTTTTAATATAATTCCAAATTTTTTTACTTCCATCTCTTCCACTTTTATTAATATCCTCCAACAATTTACTATTCAATTTCATTCTCTCTCTATAAATATCTATTTTAGCCAACTTCTTCTTTTCTAAGTACTTTTCCCATTTAGCATTAATATCTTTTTCACTTTCCTTATTCTTAATAGCACACTTATATTCTCTACATGCTTCTTTCCTTTCTTTTACACTTTTACTAATTTTAATTTTTTTATTACTTTTATTCTTTTCAATATTCTCACCTAAAACCCTATTTGCAACTTTTTCTACTTCCTTACACCAATCCTTATACTCATCCCCAACCCACTCTTCCATTATTTCTTCAACTTGTATTTTATACTCTTCCAACTTATTCTTATAATTTACTCTCCATCCACATCTTTCACTATTATTTCTACTTTTATTTCTATTCTCCATTACATTACTAACCATTTCAATTACAATGAAATTATGATCACTAGTGCATACTTTTTCTTCATTATCAAATACCTTAATTTTCTGTATTTTATTTATTCCCTCTTTCTCTACCAATACATAATCTATTGTGTGAAATATATTATTTCTGGACCATGTGTATTGTCCCTCATAAATATTTAATAAATTTCCAATACTCAAATTCACTTTCTGACAAAAATTCTTCAAAAGCTGTCCATTTTTATTATCTACATCATCAATTTCTTCAATATATCCATTCATATCCCCTATAACCATTATTCTCTTCCCCTTTTCTTTAAAACTTTGTATATCTTTAACTAAACATTCATATATGTTACTATTCCACTCCAATATAATTTGACTATCTCCAGTAGCTATATAAACTATAGCCACCATCCATTCTTGTCTACCCAACTTTATTTCAAACCACAAGTGTTCTTGACATTTAACAATATTTAAATATTTTTTTGATATAACACCTATACCACCACCCCTTTTTTTTTTTCTTTTCTATTTATACCCTGCCATACCAACTGTTCCAAAATAGGTTCTTCTTCTTCTCTTAAATGTGTTTCCACTACTGCTAATACCTCAAGCTCTTCATTTTCAATTGTTTTATTTAATTCCATCCACTTTTCTGGTTTCCTACCACCTTGCATATTCAAAAACCCAATTTTAACAATTTCTTCTTTCCTAACTACTCTTTTATAAATTCTTTTAATTCTTTCTTCTCCATTACATTTATAAATTACTTTCTTACCATTAATTTTACAAACCCATTCCTTCTCCATATCTATATTTATATCAAAATCAAATTCCTTTTGCTTACTTCTTATATTCCATCCATTCTTTTTAATAATATTACAATTTAAAAACCCCTTTATAAGTTTCCCGAAAAAAATTATTTATAAATCAAACTCCCTAAAACTTCACTTCCTTGTTTTCCTAAATGCAACCCATCTTTACTATATAACTCTCTCTTTCCAATAAAACAATCCCACACATCCACAAACATAACATTATTTCTCTCACACAATTTTTTCAATCTCTCATTTATAGAACATGCCCTATCTAGCATTCCAATCACTAAGCGACCTCTGGTGGCTATTATATATAAAATGTATATTCAAGCAATTTTTTATATATATGCACTTATATATTTAGTAATATACATAATTTTTCTTGAAATTATACTAATACATTTTCATACTTTTGCTTGTAATTATACATAGCAAGAAACAAGGAGGAATCTAAAAACGTATGAGTAAGAAAATGAACTGGTACATAACCTCATTGAAAAAATTAAGAGGGTGAAATAGTATTGGACTGGTTATGTTACTTGAAGAGATAACTATAGATAGACAATTGGATATAATAGAGACTATTTGAGATTAATAAATGAGAAAAAGAACTCATCTAGAATGCTATAAAAAGAGAAGCTGTAGATTTGTAAAACTGTATTAAACTTCAAAAGATTTTAGTCCTGCAGTAGATTAATAACGGTCGAAAATGATATTTAATAAAGACTCATACATTCTATTCATTTAATAGAAAATTTTATTTAATTATTTTTGCATGCCTAGTAATCCCAATTAATTTTTTGTTATTATTATAAATATGTTTTTATGCATATGGTTATATATTAAAATACAAATTATCTTTTTTATTTTATCAAAGGCGGTTTGTGACCCGAAGAATTCAAAATACCAATTTACTAATGGTCATCAGCGAATATCCTTGCAAAGAATGTCCACCGAAACTAATGATGCAAGAACCTCATGAAGGTTGGATAATGCTTCATTTTAATGTCATTAATTATCATTTTCTTTTATTATTCTCTACACTTTTTTTAATTTTCTATTAGTTTTTTTAGTGTCTTTTTTTTTTTCACTTTCCATTTGCTTTCCTTTTCAAATTTGGTAAATATGCATCTGTGTGGATATGGATATGATTTGATTTTTTAAAATGAAAAGTATTAATAATATTTTTTTATAAATATGTGTATATATTTGACAAAAAAATTAAAAATCACATTTTCGTTTACTGACTTTTTTTCTTAAAGCTGGAATTTTAAAAATAAATATAGAAATTAAACAAGAATATATATTAATTCGAATTGTGTTTTTTATTTTTACTTTAGTGATCTTTGGGGCAGATTAAAGACAGTTTGTGAAATAAGCATCAAAATGCAACATAGATTTTATATATTATTAGGTACAAAGATGGACTTAAGTACAACAGACACTGCAGTGAGTTGCTGCTGTATTTAATAAAATAAAAGATAATATGAAGCACTCTTTTCTTTAAGTTAATAAGCAATTCATAGTCATGTAATTGCTTCATTTAAACTAGTTGTATTTTAAAACAATTTTTTATACAAATTTATTGCACTAATATGATTCATCCCTACTGATATAGAAGTCATTTGAAAAAATTTATTTAAGGAAATTGTACAATATTGATAATCCAATGATATTTAGATGTGCTATCAACTATTGATCATGATGATGAAGAGATAAAACTATATAAAAAGGAATTGAAAGCATAATTGAAAAACTATAAATAGTATTTTTATAATAGTAATGGGAAAGTGTTATTGAATTGTTACAAGATACTTTGAATTATTGATAAATGATAAAGATTAACAGTTCATTAATTTAGATGAAGACGATAGCATGGAAATAATAAATACGTGATTTAAAAATCATAAGAAAATTTCATAATTTGATACTGAGCACACTTTAGAACAGTATTATTAAGAATATATGTCAGCATCCTGAAGCTGATATAGATTTTATTCCAATTTAATAACAGAACAGTTGAGATTGACTTCTAATAAAATATGAACTGAAATAAAGAATAATTGCGTTATTAACAAATTTAGGACGCATAGTAGAGAAAAATTTTCAGATATATTAATAAAAATGTAAAGTGAAATAGTTAAGGAAAAGATTAAATAAATTTAATCAGAAGATAGGAATTTTTAAGAATACTGTTACAGCAAAGATGATAGATCGTAAAAAAACTAAGAAAGCTAAAGTCTGGAAAAGTGAAAGTTAATGGAAAAATATAGAAATCTAAATGGTAAATCAAGATTTGAAACTAATGAAAGGTATACGAAAATAATTAACAAGAAAATATAGTGAGATAATTGAATTACAAATATAAGCTAAATTTTACTTAATGTATAGTAAAATTAAAATATTTGGTTGAGAAAAGCGATTATGAACAGTAATGGCAATGTATACATAAAATATAGAAAGTGATTTTTATAATACAAATAACACCCTTTTATGTATATTAATTGAAAGATGAAAAGTTAATTAGATAAATATGAATTGGGTGATACTAAAAAAGGAAAAAATTGTAAAAGCTTTAGATGATATTAAAAATGCTGAAATGTAAGAAATAGATGAGGTTTTACTTGAATTATTAAAAACTTTGAGGAGAACAATTCCAAGAGGAATAATTTATATTTTTAATGTAATATTTCTTATAAATTCATTGTAATTGAGTACTATGAAAAGATAAAAGTTGAAATTCAAGACTTTTATAATGCACTAAGTGTGCTTTCAGCCAACAACTGACAAAATAATAATGCTATATTAATTTAGGAGTTAAAAATTACACCTATATATGGATGCAATTTATTATATAAATGAGGCATTTAAATGTTCCATTTTTTGGCAATGGAATACATGAATCCCTTCTGTTGATTGCATTTGGATCCTTTGGAATTGTCCAAGCCTTCTTATATTTTCTTTTCTTATTGTCTCTTGCAGAACAAATCATTCTCACATTTGTAGGTCTGAAAGTATGTTCCATAGTGAGCTCATGATTGAGGAAAATTGATTTATATTCATTCTGTTTTCTTCTGTTGTATAAATATGTATGCTTGACAGGCACTGCATCTAATTTGTTAAAAACTTGAGGTGCTGGAATTTTATCTTTTGAATTATTTAATAAGTTATTTAGTGATGGTGGCAGTCTAAAGCTAACTCCATGTCAGTTCACATATTTCTTCGTTTTTTAAAATTCTAGGGACATATGGATGCTTATTCCTGATTTTGGCACATTATTTGTAAGTTTATTTTTATTTAAATTAGTTTAAGATTTTTCACTTGATCTTGTTAGCACATTCCAATTATATTCAAGCTTTGTGAGATCATTGATATACGCATCAATATTGTTTTCCTATCAGCCTTGTATTTGCATAAATTCATATTTCTGTTTAGAAATATTTGAATCCTGCAAGATTGAACTCTAAAGGGACTCTTGATTTGGGATGAATAGCTCCTCTTATTTAAATGGGTTTTAAATTCATTTTGAAACCAGATCCAGAAATTTTTTTATCTTCTATGGTCCATTGTAGAGGCGATGTGTTTTCAAGATCCAGGTGAATATTGTTAATTTGTGTTTCAGATGTGCATATAAATGTCATTGACATATCTCATGAAAATCTCACTAAATAAAGAATCTAAATATTTAGGTATAATATTATTCTCAAATTTTAAGAGCATGATATTGCAAATTATTCCACTTAGTGGAAAACCTATAGACCATCAGCTCTCCATTTTATAAAATTTCACTTTGACTAGTGCTACTATATCGTTGTCAATCCATTGTAATATTTCTATTATGAAATCATTGATTCTACAATGGACCATAGAAATGGAAGATAAAAATCATGGGATTGTCAAGTGTTGTTAGCCGAGAGGTCAGCGCAGCGACCTTGCAAGCAAGTAGTTAGTTGCAGATAGTTGTGGGTTTGCCTCTTGGCAGATGCTATGACATATGGAGAAAAAAAAATCATGGTATTATTTTTCAGGACCTTTACATCCAAAACAACAATCTGGAGCCCAGTTTCAAAATGAATTTAAAACCCATTTAAATAAGAGGAGCTATTCATCCCAAATCAGAAGTTCCTTAGAACATAAACTTGCAGGTTTCAAATGTTTATTGTAAATTTATGCAAGTACAAGGCTGATAGGAAAAACAGTATTGATGCTTATATCAATGGTCTCACAAGTCTCAGATATAATCAGAATATGCTAACAAAAACAATCAGCAAATTTTACACTAATTTTAATAAAAATTCCAAATAATGTACCAAAAGCATGGAAAAACCTTCCATATGCTTCTAGAATTGCAAAGAAACTAAGAAATATATGTACTGACATTTATACAGATAGCTTCAGATTGCTTCCATCACTAAACAATTTATTAAATAATTCAAAAGATAAAATGACAGCAGAGCACATCTCTGAAGTTGTTTATAAAATCTCATGCAATGCCCATTTTGAAGTTCTGTGTATTATAGTGAATGTCTGGTGAATAGATCTACAAAAATCATCTAGCATATATACTTATACAACAGAGCAAAACAGAATAATGAATATAAATTGATTTTCTTTGATCATGAGCTTACTATAGGGCATGCTTTCAGTCCCACAAATGTGAAAACAATTGGTGTTGAAAGCAATGATAGGAAAAATATATAAGGAGGTGTGGCCAATTGCAAAGGATCCAAATGCAATCAACAGAAAGGGTCATGTGTTGCTTTGTCAAAAAAATGGAACATTTAAATGCAGCATTCACATATTAAGCCTCATTTACATAATAAATTATGTCCATATATAGGCATAATTTTCAACTATTAAATTAATATAGCACTATGATTCTGGCAGTGTTCAGCTGAAAGCATGCTTAATGCATTATAAAAGTCTTGAATTCAACTTTTATCTTTTGTACAATGAGTTTATAAGAATTACATTAATTAAGAAAAGAGAATTAAATATTTAAAATTTCTAATGTAATAATATATTTATATAAATGTCTATCAGATATCTTCTTTTAACAGCTACAATTCCAATATAAAAAAGACTTGATACAATAAATTGTGAAGATTTTCATAATAATTAATTTAATTCTCTATGTAGTTAAGTAAATTGTTAAAGAGTCATGATTCGAATGTTGGAGCATAAATATTGATATAATAGGTACAAATTGCAAAACAGTTAATGTTGTTAGGTTTTTAATAATATATCTTGAAACTTTAAGAATAAAATATGTTTAGTTAGATTTAGCAGCATATGCAACACTATAAAGTCTCTTTCACTTCAAGAAATCTTATGGTTATATTTTTCTTTCAAAGTTGATTTAGGAAGAATTTGTGTCATCCTTATATTAAGTTTTGAAGAATCCTTGTGAAACAATGTTCGTATACACACTTTCACAAATAAAGTATATTTTATATCTAGCATATATTCAACATTATGAAGTCTCTTTCACTTGGTGACTTTCCCTTCCAAGAAATTTGTGGCCATCTTTTTAATTAAACTACTTCCTTTGGAAGATGAGTTAGACTAAGCTATTATATCAGTCTTAAAATTTACAGATCCTGACTGTCCTATAGTAAATTTTGAAAAGTTTTTCTCAAGCAAAGTTCATTTGTGCACCTATATTTAGCAAAAATTAAAATATTGTTTATAATTATCATTGCTCATGGTATTTAGATTAGCAATTCACCAAGGATGATGATACCAGATTTTTTAAGGCAGACCATTTTTAAAGCCTCACTTTAGATTGGTACAGAAGGGGTTATTAAATAAGGGTTAATAAATATGTATTCATCTGGCAAGTAAAACATGTATATAAACTCAGTTATAAAATGAATCATTATTGCTACACTTCCTCATGAAAGATTATTAAAAACTCCTATTTTTTTCTAAAATTGTTCCACATATTGTTTTGTCAATGCCAAAGTCTCATATTTTTACATATTCATGTATTATAATATAAACAAAACATAAAAAACTGTTGTCAGAATTAAGGGAAAAAAAAGTGGTTTCATAAACACTCAATTCCATTTCTGTAATAGAGTGCTGTGGATGAGACCAAGGATTGATAATTAAAATCCTCTACCTGTGGAGTGATTGAAGACAACAAACCAAAATATATAGAAAAGAGTGAACAACAGATCATAGATATGAGACAAAAAAAGATTATTTGTATCAGAAATAATACCTAGTCTAAATAGACTTGCCTGTAGAAAATGAAAATTAGCCTATTAATAAGAAAAAGCATATGGTTTAAGTGCTTATGAGTTCATAAGAAGTTCAAACACCAGAATCAGTCCTGGGATTCCCTGATCCCAGGGTGGATGGTTTACCAACTGCACTAAATTGCACGGAGCAATCTATATTTATTATAATACAATAAAGAATTTGAAATTTCAAAATTAATGATTCATTATTGAGTTATGCAGACTGTTTTTAGGTTTTAAAATTAAAACTTTGAATGTTAGTTTACTTAATCAATTAAATTACTTTCTGAAAATATAAAATTATATATTTATTTTAACAAGAGATTAATTTAAACATCTGAGTTGTCTTCATAAAATAAATAACTACTGATTACTAAATTCCAAATCTTGCTCTTCCATATATATATATATGTGTGTGTGTGTGTGCGTGTTTATATAAATATATGTACCAAAAAGACATAATTCAATTCATCTTAGTTATAAAATATAGTTTATCAGCATTTTTCATATATATTATTTTTTTTATTAATGGTAAAGAAGAGATAAAATCTTAAGATGCAGATTAGAAAAAGGAGAGAAATTGAATATTAAATTTAGCACAAAAAAAATTGAAAATAATTAATAATTTAAAATAATAAATGGAGAATTGGGAAAATACTGCATAGAAGACTTGGAGCAATATATTGAACATATATTAGAATGGGAAAAGAATAAATAAAAGAAAAAAAGGATGGTTAAATAATAGAAATAAAAAATTACATTAAATGCTTTTATTGATTGTGCAGTAAAAAAATAATTGTTTCTTCAACTGCAATGGGAGATTTAACTTGATATGAAAGCATGGGAGACTAGAAATAGGGATTGACTTAATTAATTTCTGGACTCTTCATGCTTTTATTTCAAGTTAAATTTAAAAACTCCAATTGTGGTTGAAGAAACTATTTTATTTCTTTTTTGTGGACAGTCAATAAAAGCATATAGTATTTTTTTAAAAAAATATTTCTTATTTTATGTTTTTAGTATTGACAGCATAAATGAAAATATAAAATTATATTGTACTTTAAATTGACTGGACACTTATAGTTGATATATATCACTAGGTATTTCTGCTACAAGTTAAAATATGCACCCTTAAAGTATATATA